>BMAU01000434.1:0-108566 GCA_019973935.1 Trichonephila clavipes
TTTACCCTTTTCATGCACCAATCCATCGCACAGACACCAAAAGGGTAAGGAGGAGGAGGAGGGAAATTCCATCTCCCGGCCAAAAGTCTTCGGCCAAAATATCATATCATGTTTACCGATTGAGTGTTGACATTCACGTTTCCACCTCTATTGCCTCTGCAATATCCTCCTCTTTTGCCTCCACAATGGCTGAAATCTTTTCATTCGTTACAAAAGCTTCAAACATGACACGATGATTCCCACATTGACGGAAAGATGCTTTTCCCCGTAATTCCATTGTCGACGTCAAAACAAGTCATGCATTGCTTACGAGAATCCAATGTATGTGTTTTAGTGGGCATGATTATAATAAAAGTATTTTAATGTCATGGGCTCGAGAAATTCAGGGCAACACGGGATCGTTTGAATGGTTATGAAGATGCCTGAAAAGTCTCAAAGATTTAATCATGTCTGATTGTATTATGGTGATTAAAAAAGACCAAGCCACTAAACCGTCTGCAAATATTTTATAGTATATATATATATATATTATATAATATATATATATATATATATATATATATATATATATATATATATATATATTATATATATATATATAATATATATATATATATATATATAATATATATATATATATATATATATATATATATATATATATATATATATATATATATATATATATATATATATATTTTTTTTTTTACTTGTAGAGGACAGTTTAACTGTCCATTTCCTTTTTCATTTGAAATATTTTCACACACAAAAGATACTACACACACAAAATGTTTAGTCTCTTTATTTACATTTTTTATTTCTCCATTTTCTCCCCTTTCTTATTTCCATGTTTCAACCATTCTATGCGGTTGAATGTCGAGCAGGATGGATTGAATCAACCTCGGGAGAGACAAAAGATTGTGATGAGCATCACATTTGCTTGAATCAAACATGTATTCCTCAACTCTTGCCAGGTGAAGAATGTAATTCCGAATATTTACCTTGATTCTCAAAGCATTGAACAAAAATGATTTGTTTTATGCTTAGCTCATTGCATGCTTTGGCCTGTCTTCCTTGCATGCTTGGCCTGATTCTTTCATTTTTTTTAAAACTATTTTCATCCTTATAAAATGGTTCCCTTTTGTTTCAAAACTCTCGTATTTACCTGAAAAAGGCACACCATTTGACTCTTTACCTGCCTATTTACCTGCTCCATCCCTGCCCACGACACCCTGCCCGAGTCCGTGGCTTAGTATTTATTAAGGAATCTTTGAGGTTCTGAGGTATGATGTCACGAGTTTATGCAATAATAAGGTGAGTGTCTTGATGAAAATATAAAGAATAAAAATATTCAAAATAATTGAATGAATAAAAATAATTTTATAAAATACAAATGAAATAATACAATAAATTTCAACAATGTGTGTAAAAAATAGTTTCCAAAATAATTCTTTCCAAACTGTGATGCTTCTCAGTCACCCTCGACCACTGACATATTATTTTGAAATGAGCGCAAGTGTTGCGTGCAATCGTGTCCAACGTTGGCATACAGAGGAGCCCAAAAAAATGGGAGAACGACTACTGGTCCCGAGCTATGCTCCTTTCCAGTAATCATTCTCCCATTTTTCTGGGGCTCAAGGCAGTGTCTAAGAGGCTCTTAGAGGGTCGGGTGTTCTGCAGAGGGGGCACGTGTTGCTCACATCCAAGTGTCGGAGGAGGGAACGCAAGTGAAAGGCATGGCCGCATTGCGTCGTTTCCGGCCAGTGCATCGTGCTGAGGCAAATTGAACACGCGTCTGGCACTTGGAAGACACAATCGGGCCATGTGTGCCCAAAACACCCGTCCAACACTGCTTGCGCCAATCGAGTCCAGGTGGTCAAGTTTTGCGCACCATAGCGTCTCCAAGCCTTGTACATCAAAAAATACAACTTGGGGATGGCATACTGAGTCCATAGGGCTTGGACAAAGGCGCCTTTCCCTTTGGCAGCCTCTTGCTCCATAAATTCACTGTCCAGGTCAGCAGGTTCGAAAGACGAAAAACTTTCAAACCAAGGCACGTCATGGGGGTCGTGGTAAGGTAAGATTTCCATCATCACATCGATAATGTTGACCGCATAGACCGTTTCCAGTTCAATCACCTCGGAAGGCTTTAAAAGAATTAAAACACCTCGAAAGTTCATCATGAAGGTGATGTAATCCCCAAGGTCTGCCTCTTGGTACATGGCAAGATGCAGGGTGAAGGCTAATTCGTGTTCCATGTCTCTTAGTAAAATGAAGCGACTGGCTTTTGAGCGCTGCTTTTATAGTGGACAGAAGGAAAAAGTCGACTGATAAGAGAAGGAAATGGGTGATAAGAGCTTTCGAGTCAAAAAATAAAAAGAGACAGGGTTGAATCATTCATCATTTATTGATACCATTTACATTGGTGGGTTGAATAAGGAATCCATTGTGGCCCAATTGCATGAGAGGATGATGTCTAGGCACCCACAAAATAATGTTGTTTGAACCCTCCGAGGGTTCCTGTTTGAGTCTTTTAGGGGCCAAGGGTGGTTCCATGCGTCTCTTTCCAAGATCGAGGCGTTGGACGTGGAAGGAGGGAGAAATGGTCTAGGTACCCTTGTAACAACGAGGGATCAGAGGTGGAATCACCTCATCCATGGGTGGTTTTTCAGGTTCGGCAGGTATTTCAAGTTCGAGAGGTGAAATAGGTACTCTTTCAGGTTCAACAGGTGGAGTAGGTATTCTTTCAAGTTTTTGAGCAGGTTCGGCAGGTGGAATAAATATTCTTTCAGGTTCAACAGGTGGATTAGGCATTCTTTCAGGTCTTTGAGCAGGTTCGGCAGGTATTTCAGGTTCAACAGGTGGATTAGGCATTCTTTCAGGTTCAACAGGTCTCTCAGGTAGAGTAGGCATTCTTTCAGGTCTTTGAGCAGGTAGAGCAAGTCCCCTCAAGCAGGCCTCATACACCATCTGTATGGAGGGTTTGGATCCATTTTGCATCCGACGCATGTCTTGCACCTTTTGGATAAAGGTTTGGACCCACAGTCTCACCAAGATGGCATTGGGGACGGGCGAGTCTTGGACATGCAAGACGGGAGCAGTTTTGAAACTCTCCACAAACAGGTTGCTAGGGTTCTCCACCAGAGACGAACCCGCATTGAGACTGATGGCAAAACTCGTGGCCAACGACGACTGTTCGGCATTCAAAATATTAAAGACGACAGCGGGAGTCACCAATTTTGACTTTTGTGTCATGATGGGATACGGTTTGTGGGCCGGCAACACATCTTTGCCTTGAATGGCGAGGTGGTCGAATCGCTTGGCAAATTGGTATACTTTGGAACGACCGAGAAGGGCTCCAACATCCACCAGTCGAAAGTAGAGCTTGCCATCCTTTCCAACCATAGCAGCCAAGGGATAATGTTGACGAGGCAGGAGAAGTTTGAACCACATGATGACTCTTGTAAAACACTGCGAGTGAATGAATCGCAACGGAAGGCTGTCAAACATTTATACTCTATTTCTAAAAAAAAAAAAAAATTTTTTTTTTTACATGGTTAAACATTTTACAGCTGGACAATTATGTCCATGCTTCACCTTACATTCCTTGAAGAATTTCCCTGGTGTTGGGGAAAACCACTTTTGACATAATGGTACATTGTCTGCCAACGTACGCTATTTTCGTCCGTCATCAGCATGGCCAGGGGTAGATATTCTTTTCCATGTTTTAAAATTTCCTCCAATTTGGCTTCGGTGGGTTCGCCATGCAACATTCGTTCTTAAAACACCATCGATTCCAACAAGACGTGGATGGCACAATCATGGGAGGGCTCTTCTCCCCGACCACACACCAAACAATCCGATTGACAAGAGCATGGATCCGAAACAACGGGCATGGTGGCACGATCAAGGGTCAAAAGGAACGATACAATGGTCAAAAGGCCAAGGTTTACAAATTATTTTTAACTGTCCTCTAAATAGGATGATACGTATACAATTAAAAACGTTCTTTCTCTCTTTAAAACAAAGAGTAAGAAAATAATTTCGTTTCTAGTGTTTCACCCCTGGGTATGTCAATGCTAAGGTTTCTGAAGTCAGAGGAAGCATTAGAATCGTTAAATAATTTAGATTCAGACGACAGTGACATTGAATTTGATGTGTTACCAGATGTCAGTGAACTAACTGACGAAGATGAAGGGGATGATAATGAAGTAAAGATACTGGTGAGATTATTATAAAAGATGTTCCTTGGTCTCTGGAGTTTAGAAGTGGAGATAGAGTTTCCAGCCTGAAGCGCCGACAAGCTCTAGTGTTTTGGCCACAAAAAAGCAGAAAAAAAGCTAAAAGACATCAGTGACTATGAACAAATGATAAATCACCGCATTATAAAAATGGGAAACATAGGATGACTCAACTGCAAGTGACTTGCTCAAGCAGATGGAAACTGCATTGAAAGCTAAAATCCCCATCAGAGCTTTTTGAGCAGTTTATTTCAGTGGCTTTTTGAGCAGTTTATTTCAGTGGCTTTTTGAGCAGTTTATTTTAGTGGCTTTTTTGAGCAGTTTATTTTTAGTGGCTTTTTGAGCATTTTATTTTAGTGGCTTTTTGAGCAGTTTATTTTAGTGGCTTTTTGAGCAGTTTATTTTAGTGGCTTTTTGAGCAGTTTATTTTAGTGGCTTTTTGAGCAGTTTATTTTAGTGGCTTTTGAGCAGTTTATTTTAGTGGCTTTTTTGAGCAGTTTATTTTAGTGGCTTTTTGAGCAGTTTATTTTAGTGGCTTTTTGAGCAGTTTATTTTAGTGGCTTTGTGAGCAGTTTATTTTAGTGGCTTTTGAGCAGTTTATTTTAGTGGCTTTTTTGAGCAGTTTATTTTAGTGGCTTTTGAGCAGTTTATTTCAGTGGCTTTTTGAGCAGTTTATTTCAGTGGCTTTTGAGCAGTTTATTTCAGTGGCTTTTTGAGCAGTTTATTTCAGTGGCTTTTTGAGCAGTTTATTTCAGTGGCTTTTTGAGCAGTTTATTTTAGTGGCTTTTTGAGCAGTTTATTTTAGTGGCTTTTTGAGCAGTTTATTTTAGTGGCTTTTTGAGCAGTTTATTTTAGTGGCTTTTTGAGCAGTTTATTTCAGTGGCTTTTTGAGCAGTTTATTTCAGTGATGTTTACTATCTCATTGTAAAAGAAACTATGCGACATGAGCAGATGTAAGAAACCAACACGAATTCTTGACAACTACTGACGAAATACGTGTTTTTGTAAGAATTTTGCTTCTAACTGATTGTCATTCAAATACCTGTGAACGTGATTATTGGTCAGATGCTGAAACTTTGACATTACCCTGGTGAAAAATGCCATACCACGAAACCACTTCTAGAAGTTGAAATCTTATTTACACTTTGTGGATAGTGGAACTGTAAATCAGCATGTCCAGGATCAATTCTTCAAAGTAAAACATTTATTTACCACACTCAATAATAATTTTAGAGACGAGTATGAGGACACAAAGGTAAAGTTAATGGGAAGATGCCGAATTTGATGAATTCTTACAACAAACGTATGGGAGATGTGGATCTCCATGGCTATTTGAATGGACTAGGACCCAGTGATATCAGAAGTTTATTAAAAATTACGCAGATCTCTGCAGGCCCTTTTATCAGTTGAAAAGAAAATTAAAGTTTATTTGGTCAGAGAAGACGCAGGTGGCATTCGGCACAATCAGGTGGACATTTACGGAAGCACCAGTACTAAAATTACGAGATTTTAATCAGCCATTCGAGTTGTTTACTGACGCTAGTTCGATACGAATCGCGGCTGTACTTAACCAAAAGCGGAGACCCATCGCGTACGCCTCGCGCGCGCTCAATAATGCGGAGAGGAATTACACGGTAAAAGAGCGGGAGTCTAGCAGTTATTTGGGCTCTGAATAAGTTTCGTACCTAACTAGGTGCACTGCTAGTCAAACTGATAAAGGATCATGCGGCTTTGACCAGGTTGACACGTGGTAAAAATTTATCAAGTAGAAAAAGTAGTAGAAAGTAGTAGAAAAATTTATCGTTGGGTACTGAAACTAGCCAAAATTAATGTTGAATGGGAAAACTTTCTAGAACTCAAAATGTGATGGCAAATATTTTTTGCAGAAATCCGGTTGAAAGTGGTGTGGGGGAAAATATTGCTTGTGCAGTGATTAGAGATTTAGTACTTTAGTCCAGGGAGAAATTAATTGAGGAGCTACGAAGAGACCCTGAGTTAGGTCATATCTATAGATATCTTGAGAACACTGAGGACAGCTCGGTTCATGCGACAGTCTGTGGGAACTGGTCTCGGTATTTTAAAATAATCGACAGCTTGTTATTTTATGTGAAATACGCAACCATTTTTGGAGAACTGAGAGTGTATATACCGCAATCGTTGAGACGTGAAATAATTCGAGAATTTCATGACAAGCCTATAGCAGGTCATTTAGGAAAGAAAAGGACTTGTATTTAAAAGTTAGGGATATTTGTTATTTTCCTTATATGAGAAAAACCATATATCATCATGTATTGACATGATGATATATGAAATACTTTACTTTCCAGAAAAACAATTATGAAAACGCGTTACCAGCTGGTCGTTTAATACCGTAACTAGTTATCCGAATGAAATAGTTTCATTAGATTTGTTTGGCCCCTACCCAGCGTCGCGACCCAAAAGATATTGATATATTTAAGTAATAATCTATCACTTCACAAAGTTGATCGAAGTGATATCTTTCTAAAAAGCTTCCACCAAAATAATTGCAAATACCCTGTTTGAGAATTCTATATCGCGTTATGGAGCTCCTGTAAAAATGTTTAGTGACAACGGTCCCTAATACATATCCGAAGTTTTTGAGCTTTTAAATAATAGATTAGGCATAAAGCATGTCAAAACAGTTGTATATAGGCCACAGTCTAATAGAACGGAAAGAGTGAATCGTGATCTTTTGCAAATGATTGCCAGTTTTATAAATGATAATCATGAAACTTGGGACCAGTTATTACATGGGTTCGCCTACGTTTTGCCAACGGCATTTCATCAGACCCCCGGGAACACCCCAGCAGAGTTATTTTTGGGCAGAAAGCTTATCACTCATTTCAAAAACTGGTGATGGTGTCGGATAAAGCAGAATTTGAGGTGGGCAATATTGAAAACTTTTTTAACCCTTTATCTACCGATGGTACTTATAAGTACCGCTCACTTTAAAATTACATAGAATAACCATTTTTAAGAATACTCTGACGATACTTAGCGGGAATATTCTTCCAAGATATATGGCAGCGTGGGTTCTATGATGAGTATTTTAGAAGAGAAGGCGAATAGTTTTATAGCAGAAAAAGAATTTTCAGCTGACGGCGTTTTCAGCGAATTGTGAAGATTGTCATTTTTGTTCCGAAAAAATAGTTAATGTCGAAAGATAAGTCTTACTTTTTTTGTATGTTAATGAAGACCTTATCAAACGATTTGACTATTTATTTTAAGTAATCAGTGTTTATAATTAATTTTACAGTTGATTATCTCTTAATTAATTAGCTCTAACGGATAAAATTTCTCAAAGTTGAGCATTTTGTCCATCCTTAATTTTCATTGTAGTGATTCACAAAAAATAGTGCATGAAAAAAACTGCAAGATCATAATGCGGTAGATATGGGGTTAAGAGGCTAGACAAAATACTAGAGTTAAACATGAAAAATGGTGAATTATTACAATAAAAAGGATGCGCGATGTTAACATTAGGGTTAATGCTTGGGTGCTGGTTGAAACGCATCCCATAAGCTCGGCAACGATAAAAGTGGTCGTGAAATTCTAACCAAAGTTTGAAGATCCCTACAGAGTCTTGAATGTTCTAAATAATAATGGGGTAATTTAAAGGCAGGTAGAAAACACACAACTGTTCATAGAGACCAAGTGTGAATTTTCCATCAGAGAAAAGTGATGAGGGAGTGATAGAGGTTGAAAGTTCAGTTAGCAGCTGATAGGGATATCAATCAAGTAGTTTGGAGAAGAATAGACCCAGATTGGATCAGTCACTGAGCTTTAGGAGTAGTGGTTCTGGAGAACGATGGGAGAGCCAGTTAAAAAGACAAGTCTCACTAGGAATCAGGGTGGTAGGAGAGAGCAACTGGCGAATAAGCGCAAAAGAAGCAGGGGTTTGAAGGAATCTTTAGTAGGGCTTCATAAACAATAACATAAAAAACAAGGCAAGAGGTGACAGGGTACAAGAGGCGGATCCCTCCATCACGGTACGCGGAACCGGAAAGGAAATAAAACTATAATACCAGGCTGAGAGACGCACAAAAGAGTGTTGCCGTCATCCTCGACATCTACCAGGTCATTGAAGAAAATGAATTAGAGAATAAAAAGTCGTTTCAGCGACGAAGATCAAGCCATACAACCTACGCCCAGAAGTAACGTGACCAAGGAAGACGGTTCTGGAATTTCAGGAACAGCAGTGCAAGTCCAAGGGGGACCAGTCCTGTCCAGAATAGAACCATTTAGGAAGCCAAGCCTTTACAATCAACATATACAGGGTGGACACTCCAAACAACAAGTTCGCCAACAACCAGAGCAATGTCAAAGGAGTGGAAGATCCAGACCTCATATTCCTGTTCAGAGTCGACACTCCAGACAGCAAGATCGCCAGGAGCCTAAAGATAGCCCAGCGAGCAAAAGGTCAGAATCGCTTGTTGTCCATATTGGAGATATTAAGGAAAGAAGAAAGGAGCTTTAGCAAGATTGTATTTTTTTATTATTTTTTTACTGACTGGCAGTCAGGTGAATTTCTGCAAGAAGCAAGTCGAATTTTATTAAAATTGTTGTTGTGCAAAAGTTGACACTACATTACGGTGCATTTTTCTGGTTGTTTGAAAAATGAGCTTTTGTATTTTTAAATTTATTCCCAAGTGTGGAGAGCAATTGTATGAGTACATTTGTTTACAAGCTGATTACGATTTTGCTAGGATGCAAGAATTACTTGCATTATTTGTATAAAATGATTATTGTAAATTATTTATGTAGTTTATTAGTGTATATCTGGTTTTGGGAAAGCGGCATAGATACGAAGTTAAACATAATACTAACAGCACTGCGCGATTGGAAGGGAGTTCTTTTTCGAAAAATCTGATGGTGCGTTTATATATTTAAGAACTGGCATTTGGCATATTTGTACAAGTTCCATATTGTTTCTATATGTATAAAGTGTTAAAATTTTTTTTTGTACGTCCATTCATCCAGTTCTCGTTTCAGGGTGGCTGACCCTGATATATTGAAGAGTTTTTTCTGATGTAGTGAAGACAGTAAATATGGTAAAGACCGAAGATTGTTATGTTACAATTTCTAAGTTACGTGTTGTGTATTTTTTCTCCCTTCCTATTATAATTGAATAGTCAGAGGCACACAGGATGCTTTTAAGACAGTTATTTATTTTAAGAAATTGTTGTTTTACTTGTTAGAACTTCTCTGGGTTCCACCCTGGACACCAGGATTAATTTGAGGCAAAGAATCACTAAGAGCCATTTGTATAGTAATAACTTGTGTTTATTGTATCGATTAAAATATCAGAAACTCTAATAACATATAATATCTCTATGTTACGTCAAAAAAAGGGATTGACCTTTAATATTAAATTAAATTACGAATCATGAAATTAATCAATAATTATACGCGTAAGATCCAATAAGGTCTACCAAAATAGGAGGTCCGAGAAATACACGTAACTCGAATTATGAGCTTTCATTAATTTAAACTAATTTCATAAAACTAACGATTGTTTTAAGCGATAATGAACTATTTTATACCACCTGTCAATACTTAGGTATCTTCACAAGATGTCTTCGTAGATTACTAACCGTAAATCTTAAAGATCGCAATCCAATTGAATCCTCCAAACTTGAGGCTGCTGCTGGCTCAATAGCCTTCATTATTACTAGCTTACAACGCTCTACTTAAATACCCTATCTACTTTGCATATCCTGTTCACTTTTTGGAGTTGATTGGAAATATACGCGAATTTATAATACCCAAAATCACGCCTAAGAATATTAGTGAAAAGGTTCCGTACAGATTCGTCACATACTTTAAAATTGTTATTTAAATTTAACTCTTAGATTAATTATTAAACTAAAGTATGTTTGTCAGAGTTTTTTCAACTGTCTCTATAGCGAACACGCTTCAGTATATTTCTCGAAGACTTTAGTACCGCAGTATTGCTGTGCTCACTAAATGTTTCAATTGGAACTTGAAATTGTTGGTTAATATTGCTTTTGTTTGTTTTAGGTGATGCGTTTATTTGTCTGTCTGCAGAATCATTTGGATTTCTAGAAATTTCAGTAGCATCACTGTTATAGAGATCTTCTACAGATCTTGACCAACGTGGATTATCATTCTCAGTTTTGTATTATCGAATGTAAAATCTAATTCTCCTGAAAACACGACCCATCCTCTCCTTTTATTATATGAGTGAGATTGAGGACCTACTTGAATTATAGTTCCTTGCTTCCAAGACTCTTTCATTTTATGTTTAAACCATACTTTAGCATTTGGAGGTAGCAGAGGCACACTGTTGCATGCTTGTTAGCATATTTGTTTTGAATGATCTGCCTTTTCCTCAAAGTTTCTCTTGCTCTTTCAACACCAAATGTAGGTTTTAATTGGCCTGGGTATGATTACAGGAATGTTCTTAGCTTTCTTCCCATTAAAAGGTTCAGCTGGTGATGGCATGCCTTTTGCTGATTGTATCCTGTAGTCAAGCAATACAACATACAAATCTTTTCCCTCTTCTATAGCTTTAGTAAGAGAATTTTTTACTGTTTGCACTGCTCTCCATATTTGTCCATTGGCTCTAGGATAATGAGGTAGTATAACATGTTTAATTCCCCATTCTCGGAAGAAATTCATCATCAAATTTGAGTTATAGGGTGGTCCACCATCACTCACAAGTTCTGGTATACCATGTGTTGCATAAATGGATTTCATGACTGTAATGACAGATCATGCTGTTGTACTGTTAAGTAGTTTCAGTTTAACATACTTGGACAAATATTCTATTTTAACAGATGTTCTTTGCCTTTTAAACAAAAGAAATCCCATGCAACTTTTTGCCAAGGTCTGGGATTTCTGGATTGATAAGAATTTCCTTTTGGTTTTCTCTTTGATATTTCTAGTAGATTTTGCATTTGGACACATATTCCTCAACATCTCTATTCAAGTTAGGCCAGTAAAAATATTCCCTGGCTTTGATTTTACTGGAAACAATACCTTTGTGTGAGAAATGCAATAGCTTCAGTATTTCATTTCTATATTTTACTGGTACCACTACTCGTTGTCCAGCTTAAAATCCCTCTCTGTGTTTGTATCCCAGATCCACACAGAATCTTTTTTAAGAAGCTGCCTTAGATTATGCGTTAAATTTGAAAGGTGTGGTGTAAATTTTGCTAGATAAGTTACCATACCGAGAAATCTTTGCAAATCTTCTTTGCAGTTAGGTGTTGCAAACACTTCAATGGCTCTAATTTTCTGGGGATCTGGTTTAATTCCTTCATCGGAAAAAAACATGACCTAGATAGTTAACTGAAGTTTGTGAGAGCTGCGTTTTCAACACATTAAATTTCAAATTGGCCTTTCTTGCTTTCCAGTGTGTTCGACGTAATAATCTGCAATGTTGTTCCACAGTAGGTGAACCAGGTGCAATATCATCAAAAAAGGGATTTATATCTTCATCTTCATAAATTTCATCCATTGCTTTTAGAAATTCTTCAGGAGCAGAATTCAGACCAAATGGCAATACTAAAAATCTGTACCGCACCTAAGGTGTTAAAAATGTGGTTAGATATGAAGATTATTCATCTAATGGTAACTGCCAAAAACCATCTTTTTGCATCTAAAATAGTAAACAATTTACCACCTTTCAGCTTTGTAATTAGTGCATCTGCAGTACGGATTGGGTAATGAGGCCTTTGAATAGCCTCATTCAGTGGCCTGGGATCAAGACAAATCCTGAATATCTTAGGTGAGTCGATTACAACCATGTTCCTCACCCACTCAGTTGGCTCTTCAACTTTGCTTATTATGCCTGCTTCTACCATATTACTTAGTTCTTCCACAACTTTGTTATTCATAGCAAGAGGCACTTTACGGGGGGCTGCTACATGAGGAACAGAGTTTTCTTTTAATTTAATATTTACAATTCTTTTAAGTCTTCCTGTACCAGTAAAAACATCAGCAAACTCTTTCAAAATTAATTCTGGAGTTTCAATAGGACTTTTATAGATCATATTCACACTCTCTGGATCAGCCCTAATTCTCTGCAGGCTTCAAGGCCTAAAATTGGACATGAATTTAAGCTTGTAACTAAAAATTTATAAGTTTTTCTATACCTTTTAGTTTCACAGTTGAGGTAGCACTCACCTAGAAAATTGGAACTCTGTTATCACTGTAGTCAAGCACAGAAATTGTGCAACTTCTTACTACTGGCTTTTCATCCCATTTTAAAAGTTCTGACTCGGGAATTATATTCACTTGAGACCCAGTATCCAGTTTAAACATTACAGCACTTTTCATTACTAAAGTTTTTTCATACTACACACAGTTGGTTTCTTTCGCGTCCAGTTCATTTACTGACTTCAGTTCCCCAATATAAATAGTATCAGAATTCTCGCTGTTTTCTTCCACAGCATTCACTCTTCGAGCAGCCATGTTTTTCTGTTTACTTTGGGTTCTGCATAATCTTTTCATTCACGACTGATGCTTGTACCTTACTTTTCTGAGCGGTTTTGCATTCACTCACCACCTTCTGTAGTGCCCTGGTCTTTTTACTTGTTTCTCTAATTAATCTTTCCTGCAATGCTTTGTCCAACAGTCCTTGAATTAATTTATCACGAAGCATGCGGTCCTGTGATTCACCATAATTGCATTCAACAACAGCGTTACGAAGCCTAGAATAATAATCCGTAAATTTTTCTTCTTGTTCCTGGTTTACTTCCAAGAACTGAAAAGTAGCAAAAATTTCGTTTTGATAATCCAGAAAATGTTTATCAAATTCCTGAAGCACTTGCTGCGGAGTCACACCCTCACAACTAGAATTAGGCTTAAGGTCAACAGCTCGTAGCTGTTTTTTTTCAATTCTTCTCCGCATAAAGGACAGAGTAGAGCAGTTTTTGTTTTCTCTGGCGCTTAACTGTATCGAAGGGCTTCCAAATAACCTTCAAAATCTTCTTTCCAAAGTCTCCAGGATTCCGATGGATTCGTACCAACTTCAAATGCTGGAATCGTTGGTAAATTGTTTGCATTTTTAGAACTATTTTTTGACTGTCTCTAAATTCACAAATTTTAAATATTTTTGAAGAAAATGCGTGGAATCTTTTTCTGACACCATATAATATTATAATCAGAACCACAGGATGCTTTTAAAACAGTTGTTTATTAATTTTGCTTAGGCTACTTGATGCTTCAAATTCTACATCGGGAATAATGGCGTTCTCCTATTAGATTACATAATATAAACAAATTGGTTTAATACATGTGGCGCCATCTATTAAGAAGTAACAAGTAACAAGTAATATCTAACACCTATGTTGAGGATTTTTCCTCGGTCCTAGCCCAAATGGGGAACACCTTCGATAATTAATGTACCGGGGGAAATTTTGAAGTGATATAAAGACATTTGCTAGTAGTTTTGGAGTAATTATTTTAATGTAATATATTATTGAGTAGAAGTTAATGCTAATTTCGAGTTAATGATTTTTTGTGAGTTTCAGTGTTAATTTTTCAACGTAATTTCTATCGGGTCATTAAAACCCTTAAATAAATCCCGTTTTCTTCTTGAAGGGATGCGACGGGGTTTTACGAGAATTTCTACTAATCCTCTTGGGGGAATCTTTGGGCCAACAAAAGGGTTATCTCACAGCCATCTCTCTCAAAAAGAAACCATGATATGCAGATTAGCAAGTATACATATGGTTGAAGTTTAATAATCGTGGATTAGAAGGATAAGGAGCTGAATCGCTGAAAGCAGTGCTGTTACGGTAAAGATTAGAGTTTCGCCGCGTGACTAAAGATCAGACTTGAACTAGTAGAATAAATTAAGGAAATTAGGATTCTTAAGATATAAGATAAAGTTAAGATATTTTCCGATTTCGTGCGCTTATTCACATAGGTTTTGAGCTCTGGTTATATCACTCTAGAATTTCCCTTTATAATTGGCTTGTCTTGGAATATTATCTTTGTTCATAATAAATTGGAGTTATCATGGTTAGTCTGGGTCATCATTCTGTACCTTCCACAGATTTAGTTCGCTTAGATGAGGAGGAGGCTTTCCCAAGGAGTGGGGAAGCCATTACAATTTCACAATATATCTTTATTCTCTCAAGTGTTAGTCACGGAAGAATGTGTAGATGCAGAACGCAGTTCATTATGACCCTCATAAACCTACTTATTCCATATTCGCATTAAAGTGGTTTTATTTCGTCCAGTACGACGGGCGATTTCACGGAAAAATATAATCTACATTCTCTCTCTCCCTCTATCACATTTCGACACTTGCTGGTGAGCATTTCTTTTTATTCGAGTCATAACACAATATTCTGAGCAAAGACTGACCTTACAAAACGCATTCCGAATGAGAAATCTATTACTCAACTTTCCTTTTATGCAACGCTTCAGATGTCGTTTCTCCCTCGAGTAGTCTAAATGCACTGAAACACTAATCATTTACATATTTCTATCTCTTCTTCCTTTCACAGGATTTTGACGTTCGTCAGATCCTTTTTTCCCATTGTTGTAATTTTTTAATGACTGCCCCCTATTTTTAGAATTTAACCCTCTAACTGGATACCTTCCTCCTGAAAAGTTATTCCGAAAGCGTTTAACTCTTATTTTGCGATTCCCTTCAAAAATGCAACAGACTTTTTTCCTTCCCCCTTTTAGAACTTGGGAGGTCGAAGGGAGAAAATTTTACGACCCAGTTCGGTCCCTTTTGAAAAGTAAGAACCAAAAGATCAATCGTTTACAGCTAGCTGTTAAGTTGCCTTGAGCAAACTTCTTTGAAAGCGTAGATATCCTCTCTTTATCAATCCTCTTTGAAAGATAGGGTGTTTCTTTCTCCTATATGTTCAGTCACAGTAAAATTAAAAACGAAATGAAAGGTAAAAAAAAAGAGGAAAAAAATGAAATAAATAGTATGTTAGAAGTTGAAAATAATTATATTTTCTTCAAAGAAAATTTATTTTTCTGTCATTTTTAAAAAATAATATATATATATATATATATATATATATATATATATATATATATATATATTTGGTATTGCGATTTGAACCAGAAAAAGCATCCTGTATTCATTTTGAATATGAGAGTAAGAAAACGCGCTCAATTTCTGTTTTTTAAAAAGTAAGGAGGTAAAAAGAGCAAAGGCCCTATCTCATTTTTAAACAATAACACAATAAATATTACATACGATGATTATATTTATGAAATAAAACCGATTTTTCTCTATTCAGTTATATTTTTAATTTAAAATAGCATAAAAAGGATTTCAATACTTTTAATTTATTTTAATTAAAATCATATAAAAGATATTTTTATGTTAACTGAATATTTTTCGGAAAAAATTTAAATTTTCCTTCCTAGTGTTCTCTTTTTCGAACTTCCTGTATTAAATAAAAATTCCTTTTCTACATCGGCATTTGTGATGGACATAACACACATTCAGTCAATAATTAATTTTAATGGGGGATATACTTCTTCAAATGCGCATGACAGTACTTCTAACCATTTTCTACTCAAGTTAAATTTCTTATCTTTCTGTTTCTTTTATTACAAGGAAAAATGTCCCACATCGATAACTACATTTTCACACAATTCAGTCATTACAAATTCTATTGTGAGAAAAGTTCTCCCTAATTAATTTTGTCTTTCAAAACAGTACACTTAAAACAATTTTGTTCAGTGAAGTTAACCGACAGTTCCACAATGTATTCATACCAAATTTTAAAAACAAATTTAACGCTTGAAAATGTATCCTGTACTAAAATTTTCAGTATACACAAATATTTCCTGCTGTAGGAAAGATATAGTATGAGAGAGATGTGGTGTGCGGTTGTGAAAGAATGTTTTCGTACGTGTAGACTATTTTTGAAAATTTAAATATCACTGAAGCTGATCATATAACTGCAAATGAGCCATATTTTAGTGTGTGCTGGTATCAAAGTAAAGCACTTTACAATATTAAACAGCCTATGGGTTTATACTCAACATCAAACTATTCGCAAAATGGCTTACAACTTCTATTCAAATTGTAAAGAAACTGAAATATATAAATATATCTTAATGCAGTCAAAAATATTCATAATATGTAAATATCGTATTCCTCCACTTATTTCAGTACATTTTAAAAACTGTAGCTGAATGCCATTTTTTTATATTTATAAACGACGCATAAAAGCTCACACAGTCGTAAAAATGTCTTTATCATTTTTAAATACACTACTATAAAACGTATATGGATTGTAAGATCAGTCGTAAAATCCTAAAAGCTTTTAGAGGAGCTAAAAAGATGTAATTTTGGATTGATAAAATGTTTAATATAATACACAAATATACATGTTATTAAGCAAATACATTTGAAAAATCAAACTTCCTTCTGAAATAAACGTAATTGAAAGAAAACTGTTTAATTGCAAATGAGTGGAAATACATGTTTATCTAAGGGGTATCCCCAAAGTGAGGTAATCCTCAAACTTAAGACTCAAACTCAGAAGCACAACAATCCATGAGGGCCAGGAACTACTGTGCCCATCATAATAGACGTGACCATTGGACGCTGAGGTGCATGAACAGATGTCCCGATTTGGTGGTCTGTCTGAAGAGATACCTTCAGTGTTTAAGACCCGAAGCGAGCTTGTTACTCATTTATCGACCCAATGTAGCGGGGATGAAAGGCAGAGTCGACCTTGCGCAGCCCGTTAATAGAACCCCAGATCTGTGGTGTGGAAGCCCTATACACTACCATTCAATCCTATTCGGTGAAAAATTAAATTTAATGTTAGAATCTTATATAAATCCCTAATGAATGAGGGAGTCCAAACTTTTTTTTTCATGTAAACTGTTTAGATGGAAATGGTTAATTACGAACATTTCACAAGTTGCATAAATTAAAATTAACCATTATAGTTTACATAAATTTTTAAAGGTACAAAAGGTGTATTTCGTCTGCACGAATTAATTTTAAAAGGAATACGGTTACGAAAATGAAGTACATATCTATCTAAAGTAGGGTTGGTTACCTTAGATATTGTCAAACACAACAATGTATTGGAATCCAATTCCACAATTCGTTGTTATAAAAATGTATGGAAAATTACAAGATTTATTTTTGCATTTGTAATTTATATATATATATATAATTTTTCCTGGGAGCTTTAAAAGCTAGAGCGGCATCCATCAAGACCGCGGTTCTCTCTCTGTTTTTCCAGATCGCCCCTGACTAAGCCGGCTCTGCCAGAGTAAGTGAAAATGCCGGATTTTGTTTGTCAAGATCATTTTATAGCAGACTGCATTTGTCATGTATTTTAGATGGTCGTTTTATATTTTCTACATCAATATATTAATGTCTGAATTTAAAATTACATAAAATTCTTGACATTCGCATCAATGACCATGATAATTTTTATTAGTATATGAATGTGTCATCAAACTATTACATGACTAATATTAACACATTATTTTAACCATTTAATTAATATTAAGTATAACAACGCACACAAATTTTCTAAACTTTAAAATAAATATTTCGAAAACTACTTCAGATATACTCAAAATTTTTTATTCCTACGCTTTAGCTTCTCAGTTTTGCTTCTATGTAAGAATTTATATTGTAATTGTATATTCATCAATTTTTTTAGTATATTTTTTGCTCTTAGCATGCGGTTTTCAACTGAATTGTATGAAATCTTCGAAATATATTAAATGAATGATTGAATATTAACGTCGCACTGTTTAGCTACACGAGGGCTTTTGGCGACGGACCACGTAATTTTGAACCATGGTCAAGTGACGTGGACGACACCTGAGCTGGCACCCCCCTATCCTAACTACCACACCACACCAACGGGAGGACGTTTCAGCTCTCGACAGATTTAACGTGCATCGCTGCCCTACACGGCGGGTCTTTAGTGGTACTGGGCTCGAACTCGTGTCAAAGCAAGCCACGTTCCGATACCTATACCACTCGGCTACCGCGGCCGAAATATATTAAAAGATACCAAAGAAGCTATATAATAAAATTTGAAATTTTTATTATACTCAAACAATTGCTAAAACTTATGGTAAATAATTTTTAACTGCGCGATGCATTTTTTTTTTCGAAATTTCAAATGGAGTATCTAACATAAAATTTCTAGCTTTATACGGTCCAGATTTCAAAAAATATCCAGATTTTAATTACTTATTCAGTTAGCCTTTAAAATAGATAAATGTTGAGGTATTTTGTATAAAGATATTTTTGAACAATATATAATTCGAATGTTTTTCAATAGCTCGAATTTAAAATTGAATTTTATGTTTATTTATATGATTAAATGTCTACTGTAAATGTTTCCGTATATTTTTGATTACCATTTATTCAAACATTCAAGTTATAAAAAAAATGTGTGAAAATCTTCATTCATGTTGTCTTTGATGTAAACTGAAGTTCAAGCACTTAAAATTCAAATATAATTCGGTGTATTTTAACAATATATAACCAGGCACACACACACACTGTACTTAAACTTCCCTGAACACTTAGGCTTTGAAATCTAAAAAAAAAATTAATAAATCTTAATCAGTTTTTTTTTTTTCGTTATTATTTTTATCAAAGTGTAAGAAAATGTTTCAAATGATTTGATGAAGTTTAAATTTATTCATTTTTAGTGGTTGGAAAATTGAAAAAGTTCCAAATTTTAAAGAGTTTGGTGTTTTATTAATTTTTTCGGTATCTTATATGTTGTAATACCTGTTGCAAGATATCTTAATGTTAACGCAATCCTCTCGACAGCAGGAATTGCTTTCCTCCCTGGAAAGTTTCTTCTTTCGATGTTTGGTGAAATAAGAGAGTTCCTCAAAAGTAGAAACATCCATTCCTAGTAATCTACGATAACCTTCACTATCCTATAAATGATAAAATATTTGATGATTTATAGAGAAATTAAATTTCAACAACGTAAATTGTTTATGTGTATGTAGAACTTTCATAATTATATTTTACCTAAAATAGATTGTATTTTGATTAGTGTGGAAGACACTGATAACTCATCCCCTCACTTTTTAAATCTTATTTTAATTAACTATCAATAACACTTTAAAAATAAAGCTTTAATTAAAATAGATAATCTCAGCTGAAAAATGTTAAAAGTTTATAAGATTTTTTCCCCACAAAAATAAAGAGACTATCTGAGAGGATATGAAAAACGTAATTAATAAATATAGGTAATTCAAAATTAATTTTATCGATATTTATGTAGAGATCTCATTAGGTCTCTCATTGTACGTATATAAAAAAAGTATGTCAATAAAAACCATCTTATCATAAAATATATCCCGGTATGGAAAATGTTCAAATATGGTAACAAGGTGTTAAGAAATATCTCCAAATTTCATGTAGACCATATGAAAATAATCAATAGTTTTTCTTAAAAAAATTCTGGTTATATGCATAGGACATCCCGGATGCATGTTCACTTTACACAAATCATACAAATATATAAACACTATTTATACATATGCAGTGGCGGCTCATGGAAAGGGGGGCGCATGGGGTCCCTTGATTTTTGTAGTTTTAAAGTATTTTTCTACAAAAGAAATTTACAACCAAAAAAAAATTATAAAGATTGGGCTCCCCAACTTTTTGAACCCAAAATTGTGTTGATTTTGTCCGCCCCTGTACTTACGGCTAATGAAAGAGGAAAAAGACTTACTTCGAGAGCTAATTCTTTCATTAAATTCTCGTAGCAACCCAATTGTATTCTTCGTTTCAGTCACTTGCTCCGCCAATTTTTTTTTGGCTTTCTTTAATCTAATTGCACAAAATGACAGAAAATCAAGGCGCAAGAATTGCTTGATCGTCAGACGCCATATTTGTTCTCGACTGTCAATAAAAACTCGAGCGGTATATAAAAAAATAATAATGGATGGTCGTTTTCGAAGCAGAAAAATCGGCGAGTAATGTTTCAATGCGGAGAAAGAGCACGGCTGACGTCAGAGCTTATCGTTTTGCTTACGGCAACTCTTCACCTTCAGATTGGGCGAAACAGTTGCACGAAAAAAGTACGTGTGATACGGCCTTAAGTAGTTGTTATTATGTTGAGAACCAATATGTTCTACATCACTGAGAAATGCTGATCCATGAGATGAGAGAAATTTGATTACTGACATTACTCTCTGCAGAACTGTGATTCAATATTCTTGTTCTTTATTATAAATTGACTTTTCAAAGAACTCTCAATTCGGCTATGGATACGTCTTCTACAAATAAGTGTCTGTATACATTTCCGATGTGTTGAACTGTCTTCGTGGATTTTAATTCTTTGTACCGCATTCTTTCAGTAATAAAATCCTTCCAAAACTTGAGTTTGGCAAGCAAATGTTTCACTAAATAGGACGCATAAAAACAATATACATTTCTTGTGGATGGCGAATACATAAGTCATCTCTCTTTTGATTATTTCACCATTTGCATGTTTTTGAAACATCGTGGGGAGGGAAAATTTTCTTTTAAACTCATCATACTGTCTCTATGAAGCCGAAAAATCATTGTCAAAATGTTAACATTCAGCAGAATTTCTTTTTACACCAGAAATTTCGCACGTATTCAGGTAATATTTCGCCATAACCCAATATCATTTTGATATTCAGATCAAAGGTGGTTTCTGTTTTAAATATTTATCTGAACATTCGAATCATCTTGAATGTCAGCTTGCAACTGAACTTTATCTTCCTCTTCTGCAATTTTTTGTGGTGTAGGATCTAGTGCCACAATTCCACCAGCAGATGTAATTGGAGAAGTATAAAATAGATTTTCTGTTGATGTTCTACGAGTGAAGCCAAGTTGTTAGAGATTATATGTTTTATTCATTTGTTCATTGAGTTTGTTTGATATGTCTTTTTTTTTTTTTTTTTTCGTTTTTTGCACCGCTTAGGTACCTCTTCTTTGTTAACGTCAACATGTGGGGATACAAAAATCTACAAAAATTTAATAAAACTAGCTGTGTGGCCCGGCGTTTCACGTGCTTTCTCTACTTTTATAAATGTTCCTTTTCCTTTACAAAATCATCACTTCTAATATTCTTTTTCAAAATGATTTACCCTCCCCCTCCTCCGCTTAACCCGGCGTTGCCCAGGCTTTTACCGAGTGTATAACTTAAAATTCGCTGTTTCGAAATTTTTTCGCTTCTTTCTTTGGCAGACAGGTTTATTTCTCCACGGCGTTGCACGAACATTTTTAAATGCATAACATATTTTCATGGAAATTCCCCTTCCAATCTTGCTAAAAGCCTTTCCTATTGTGTGTGTTTCATTTCTAAATTAATGTCATTACAAAATTCTCGTATAAATTTTCCACAAGTTAATTATTACTGCCGTTTTAAAATTTTGGCTGCCACTGAAAAGCCGCTGTTAAGAGGAACGATGCACGTTGAATCTGTCGACAGCTTAAACTCTTAGCGTTGGTGTGTTATATAATTTAGCAGAGATGGGTGCCAGCTCAAGTCTCATCCTCGTCACTCGTCGTCAGTGGGACTTAAATATATTCACGCACTCACTTTGCTACTTTTAGGCCCCGGAAAGGAAAATGTATCTTTTAAAAAATAGTTGTATGTTGAAAAAGTAGAAATTTTTATAATTATGAAATTTCACAACTGTATTAAATGTTGAATTAAATTGTGAGCCTTTTATGAAATGTTCGATACACGGGAAAAAAGCTTCATGCAATTATGTTTAAGAATGAAGAAGTTATTAAAACTTTGAATTTGATAAGTAGTTATTATAAATATTTAAAATTTGAGTATTTTTTAGAAAATTTTATAAAGGAAACTTTCGGCAATTTATTTTTTAAATCCAAACACTAGAAGATTAAAGTATGAGTCTTTTAAAAATCATTTTCATATAAACGCATCGATATTGATTCATTTTAGAAAAAAAAACATAAAATATGTAAAGTATCGTTAATTTGTAAGAAAAAAAAGGAAAAAAAAAAACGTACTGCATCGTGACGAAGTAAATTAACTTTCCAATTCATGCAATTATTTTTATAATTGAAGAAGTTATAAAAAATTTGAATTCGATAAATAGCTATTATATAAATGTTTAAATATTGATTATTTTTAAAAAATTCATGAAAAAAAGTTTTCGACATTAATTTGAACGAAAATAATAGACGATGTACTTTTTAATTAACAAAGAATTAAGACATCGATTACAAACAACGACAATTTTTAAACAAAAATAATACTAAAATATTTCTCGCAGAAAGGGGGGAAAAAACCAAAAACACATTTTTTTAAAAAAACCATAATTTTTAAGCAATTTTTTCAATCATTGTACAGATTACTCATAATATCGTTCTACACACGAAAAAAAAGGTTTCGTGAGATTATTTTTATAATTATAGAAGTTATTATGTATTTAAATAAAATTTTGAGTATTTTTTGAAAAATCGTAAAAAAAAAGTTTTTGACATTTAATTTTTTTAAATGACTGATTCTAAAAAAAAGCATGAACTTTTTTAGTTTAAAATATTGTTTCATTAACGCGAGAAAAAATGCAAGCGGAACGTTTTAGAAATCATTTTAATAAAAACGTAGCGATTTGGACTCATTTTAGAAGAAATCGTAAAAAATTGAAAATATCATTATTTTATAAAATAAATTATACCGTATCAGGGCGAAGTAAATCATGTTTCCGATTCTGCATATGTTTTTTGTCTGAGTCTCATAAAAAGAAATTAGATCGTGTTTTAAAAACGTCTGGTCAAAAAAAAAAGTTCGAAGAATTGGAACTTCGCCACCTGGTGGGAAAAATGGTAATAATTATGCGGCTTAAGGTTTTTAACTAATATCTTTTTAACTAATTGCACTAACGGAGTATAAATGGTCAAGACGGAATTCTCAGATCATTCCCGATTTTTTGGTTCCTTCGGCGAGTTTTTGCTTCGTGCGGATCGTGAGAGGATACACCTAGTCTCATACATAGATATATAGACAAATACGTTCGCTTACCTTCGAATTTTAATAGTGTAGATGGTAATTCTTTAAGCTATCCGACTACCCTAAAATTTTAAGTTTTGCCAAAAGTTGAGAAATTTTTTTATGAGTTTATTTTGTAAGCCATCTTATTAACTTTATAAAATACCAAGTTTATTATTTTCCATTCAAGAGAACAAAAACTACAAGTGTTTTAGTAAAAGCAGATGCCACTACCTTAAGCAAGATGTCATACTATAAGTTTTACTCAAAATGTTTGTTTTTTTCTCTCTGAAATGCTCCATCGGGGACAGTGATTGCACGAAAAATTTCGAAAATAATTAAATGAAATTTTTTGTGAATGTTCTGTATAATAGTAGAAGTGTTTTAATCTTCAGATTTATCCATACTGTTTATTACAAAATTTACAGTCTCTTATGTGAAAATAATCTTTTTTTAAAGCAATTTCATATAATAACTAAGATAAAAAGCTCTAGTCTTTTGTAAAATTTAAAATATCTCTTATCCTGAAGGTCATTTAAAAAATGAACAGCATAGCTATACATCAAAATTAAAAATTTGTTCGTATACTTTTTGTACAGAATGGGCCCCGTTTATGTAATTTTTGCCAATTTTTTTCCCATTTTAGAAATAATAATTTCTTTTTCTATTCTTAATTTTATCACATTTTTCTTAAAATGGACTAAATACATCTAAAAACCACAAAAATATCCCCATTTTTTTTTAAAAAAAAGTTTTCACATGTAGTCGGATACCTTAAATCTCTGCTAAAAGATAAGAGTTTAAAGTCTAGAACAAAATTCACTTCTTTATGGACTGTGATTATGAATTTTTATGGACTGTGACTACGAATATTCTATTATCATTATGAATTTTTTAAAAAATTGACATTTTTTGTCACGAGATATATGGATTCGATTTAAATATTTTGGGAAAATCTCCAGAAATCTCACATGAATATATATAGTTACATATCCGTTACATGAAGGAAATAATTTCATGTACATTCATACATTATATTCTAAGGAAAAAATAAAGGCAATTTTAAAAACATTTTTGAGAAAATTGTATTTTAACTATAAAGTGCAACTTTGTGGGAATCCCCCTGGATTCCACCCTGGACAACAAGATTGAATTGAGCAAAGAACGACCAGACGACATTTTTACAATAACAAATTATATTTTTCACTTGAATCAATTATCAACCATCTAATTACAAAGATTTATCAAGATGTCTACGTTAATGTGATTGACCCTTACTATTAAATTAAATCACGAAATACGATACTTATCAAATATTAAACTCAATATCAAACTACCAGAATTGATTGATTGAATACTGTTCAGAGGGCTTTTGGCGACGGACCAAGAGATACTAACTACCACACCAACGGGAGGACGTTTCAATCTGAATTACTATCATTCATTAACTTCCCACTAACTTTTAATATACTGAATTACTATGGTATTAACCCGTTAATATTCGCCCACGAGGGAATTGAAAATTTAAGCAATACAGACTGAAGGATAAAGGAGTTTTTAATGAGTTGATTTTACGTGAATTGTAAATTAAACAAAAAAAAAGCTTTTTGCATATCTCAGATGAAAAACAAACCACGTTTGCTAAATTTTAAGTCTGTAGATATAATAGTTGATAAAAAAGATTTTTTTTACTTAAAACGCTCCGTAACTCTCTTATGGATCGATTTTTGAAAACCCTTTCCTTCTGCTCAGCAAAATTAACACATTGTTACAAATTTTGTGTAATAAACGCATTGAAATAATGTAAATAATTTGTATCTGGATGTGTAATACGTTAATATTACTTTCTGATGGATTTATTTTATGTTAAATAGCTGTTACCCGCGACTTCGTACACGTGGAATTTAACAAAACATTGTTTATTCAATTCGCAAAAAGTTTACGAAAACTTAATAGTTATATACTTCACGTAAAGAAATACATATGCTAAAAATATAATGTCATTCTTCTACTTTGTGAATCAATGTTTCTTTTTTGTTTTACTTTTTTTCTTTGTTTTTTGTTGAGCAAAGTGTAAGAGGAATTCATGACCTTTTTGACTGTAAAATACTGTCGATGGAGCCTTGTGAAGTCAAATGACTTGAAACCGAAAAAAACTTCCTAATTTAAGTTTAAATGCTGTCTATGTTATGGAAAATAGATGTTGCTCAGTGTTCTTGAGAGAGAATGAAATCATTTTTTGGAATGATTATAAGCATTGAATGCAACAGTTCAAAACAGATCTAAGTAGCAGTAGGGGGAAATGAATCTGCAAGCAGGGGGAGGGTCACGTGACCTTTGACACTGTCGATGGGGTGAGGACTGGGTACTGTGAAACGACAAGCAAGGGGTAAGAAAGATGCATGACCTTTGACAGTGTCGATGGTGTGAAGACTGTTAAATTCATTAGTATCAGACATGAACGGGAAAATCGCGAGTGTCAGTAACCTAATTTAACAAAAAAGTTTAATATAACTGGAAACGTTGAGACAGAAGGCTAGCGAAATAAAACAATCCCTATTCACTAAAAATAATCCTTAATGAATAAAAATAATCCCTATTGAAATAAATAATCCCTA
Organism: Trichonephila clavipes; assembly: GCA_019973935.1. Lineage (NCBI taxonomy): Eukaryota > Metazoa > Arthropoda > Arachnida > Araneae > Nephilidae > Trichonephila > Trichonephila clavipes. Next base: position 25,840 of record BMAU01000434.1, read on the forward strand.
TTTGAAACAGATATTGTCCACCATTTTATTCGTTTTAATTTTATTTTTGCGTAACCCTAATTTTTTTTCTATAATTAAAGTAGCCTAAGTTATTCCTTATAACATTAGCTATCTGCCAGTGAAAGTTTCGTCAAATTTGGTTGAGCCGTTTCAGAGAGCAGCCGTAACTGACAGATAGACAGACAGACAAAAATTTAAAAAATTGATTTTTTCATATAAGTACTCTATATACTTTTAAATGCATTTAGTAAAAAGCTTTTAATTTCAAATTACAAACAGAGACTTCATTTTTATTTATATGTATAGATTTTAATATTGTATACATTATAGAGTTAGTTATGAAGTGAATCGGATTCTACTTTAACTATAAATTAGTCCGAGAGAGATTCTGAAATAATTTATTGTTTTGTAAGTTCGGTTAGTAAATCTTAGAGCAATGATGATCAATCTTGTACTGTTACTTATAATGTTGGTCTTTGTATCTCATGTTTTGAAATTTATCTCACAAGAAAAATTACTAATGTGTATTTACATAATGCGTACTTTTTATAAAAAAAATTTCCTTTATTCTTTAAAACGTGTTAATTTTTTTTCTCTTTGCTAGAAAACCAAAATTCAGTCACAATAACCCTAAATGTTTGCTTTTCTTAAAATATTAATTTTTTCAATTTCAAGTTTAAAACTTACCCAAAATTTAAAAATAAATACTTGTATTGTGCATATGCTTAGTTTTATGTAATTTTCTTGTGAATGAAAAATATAAGCACTTTTATGACCGTTTTCTTTAAAATGATGTGATCATTAAGGGATTAATTGGGGAATATTTTTAATATTTGGTATACATATATATTTAAAATTCATTTAGTGCTTTAAGATGTGAGCCTTAATTTAATCTATGCATTTCTTGTTACCTAATTAAAGAATGCATTCCTTTGGGCATTTTCTTTTGTGTTTGATTCTTACTTATTTGATACATATAACAGTTTTTAAAAATATGGTAAGCAATATAGATGAAACATATAGTCTATTTGCAAAGTGCATTATGAAACATAATACCTTCACTTTTTCATTTATTTTAGGTGAGATTACTTTATGGGATGAATATCTTAAGTTATTCTCTATTGTTATTTAATTTTTCATAATATTTTAAACATATTGTAATGTCATGCATTTATCGTTTTTATATTTTGCTTAAAAACATTTTCTCCTTGTTTGTGCTCTGAATTAAGCTAGACAAAACACATTTTTGTAATATGTTAGCTCTAAATAATATTTATTGGCATGATGAATAATTTTTTTTACCAGTTTTTTAAGAATTATACCAAATTTTGTGTGCCCTAAATGAAAATTTTACATCTCTTTATGAGAAATTTTCCTTTGTTTTATAGACATTTTTTTAAGTTATTGAATTATTTTATAAAATAAAAGAATATTTGGTATTTTTTTATATTAAACTAAATGACACTACCGTTTCTCAAAATTAAAATAAAATGTTTTGTTGTTTCTATTGAAATAAAAAATTTGGAGAGATAATTTTTGCTGATTGGCAACTCTTTATACCTCGTCCAAAAATACTATTTGTACGTGTGATTTTATGTTCAAAAGTAAACAGCAAATGAAAACTCTTCTGTCAATAGCAACTTTTGAACATAAAAAAAAAAAAACCCTTCAAACTTTTTGGTGCATTATTGTTATGTTTGACACTGTTTCATTTAATTTTGTAATACTGTATGCAGAAATGCAGTATTTGAGCATTACATCCTGTTTTTACAACTTAGTTGAATTGAGAAATTTTTACTGGTAACTTTCTAAAGTTAATGAAACCAAAATGTTATTAGACTAGATTAATTAGATTTCAATTTTACATTCAACATTTTCTTGTCATTTAATACAATATTTTAATGTGTTTTTAGCAAGAATAAAAAAAATTGTTTAAGGAATTTGTCCCCACACCCCAAATGTCATATAGCTGTAACAGTCTTTTAATATTATTTGAAGTAAATTATGCATTTTACCTAAAAATTATAATTTTAAATTACTGCTGCTGGAAAGTTCATTTTTAAAATTTTTGTAAAATCTAATTTATTAAAAAAATCCCATTTTTATTTAGACATATTTTATATATTTATTTCTATCTGTAGTTTTTATTTGGCTTGTTTGCTTTCATGTTCTTGGATCAGTCTTACTTAGTAAAATGAATACCCCCCCTTCCTATTTTATCTTTTCATATCATTCGTCATTCCTGATTTAGGAGAATACATTTTAGTTTTAAGAGATTATGTTATGTTAGACCTGAAAGGCATTGTTAGATGTATGTTGCAGAATACAACTAGTTAACAAATTTAGGGATAAGAAAAAAAGGCTTGTTTTAAAAAATGATTTAAAATTTAATTTGAACCCCAAGTGGAGGAGCTAATATATATATATATGTATATCATCCTTTCCATGTTCTTATCATTTCCATGTTCAACATTAATGCTAGTAAAATGTTTAACAAGTGTCAGAATTAATAATCAAAATGCTCTTCTGCTTTAATACAACTGATAATATAGAAAAAGTACTTAAGATGCAATAATGAAGAAGACATGTGAATCAAAAAACAACATGAACCTTATTGTGGGATTATGCAGCATTGTTTCAGCTCTTCATATTTTCTTAAATATTATTTTTGTAATATTTCTAACTCTTTTACATTAAAAATTACTATTTGTTTCTTTTTAAATTATGTTGTTAAAGGCAAATGTGAAAATTCTTATTAATTTCAAGTCTTATTAATTCAGGTTGCTTTAATATTTCATGACCTCAATGTTTAAATGTGGGAGGCAGGAATTTAGTTACACTTTTACTTTTCAATGTTTTCTCCACTCTTAATCTTGGCTGTGGTAGCCTAATGGTTATAGCCATGCACTCTAGGCTGGCATGTCATGAGTTTGAACCTAGGGCTACTGAAGATCCACAATGTAGAGAAGCCGTTGCACGTTAAATCAGTCTAGGTTCAAACATCCTCCCTCTGGCATGGTGTGGAAGTTTAGAGAGGGGGGGTACCAACTCAGTTGTTATCTGTCATTTGACCGTGGCTCAAACTTATTAGGTTTATCGCCTCAAGCCCTCGTGTTGCTTCTGACTGCAACGTAAATTAAAATCAAATGAAATCAGCCACTTTTGATTTTCCTACAAATACATTTGCATGAATTGGTATCCGAAAATAACAAATAATTATTTTACATCTGTTAAAAATTAAATGTTTTTTTTTTTTTTTTTTACTTTTATTTTCAAATTTGGTTTTTAGTTAACGTTGCGTATTAAGTTTAAAGAAAACCAGACATATATAAAAAGTAAACTATTATAAATTGTATGAATACTAGGTTTCCTTTGTTGAAAATTTTTTTTAATTTTTACGTTTGATACCTTATGAGAAAGTTTTCTATATTTGCTAATAAAAAAAATCAAATTATGTATGACTTTGCATTATAATGCAGACATTTTGAAACAAAATTAATTTTCAAATATATTTTTTTACAATGTGATATTTAAAAATATTTCAAAATTGCTAAAGATCACTTTACCTTTTGGCAAAAGATTATCTGGAAAGTAGAATGAATCGAATTTACCGATTTTGATGCATACAAATGATACCCAGTATGATATTATGAAAAGCGAAATAACTATATACTTTCATGTAATTATGAAAATGTGAGTTCTGGCATTCAAATTTTTCAAGAATTGCTTTTATACTGTTTTAAATGTTAACGGTGCTACAAACTGTTTTGAGCATTTTCATTCATTGTTTATATATATGTAGGAAAAAAGTGATTCGCTCACCCGTCATAAGATCTCTGGAACTATTAAACCTACAATTTTAAAATTTGGTAGGGATGTTCCTTTTTTTTTTTTTTAATCTTATGCTCATCTCATACCTTTTGGTCATAAGTAGACGAGCAGCCCAATACAATGCAGAACAATAAAAACAGTCACCAAAGACACAGCCAACAATAAATAAAATACATTGTAAAACAGGGCATGTATTGAGGTGATCCCTAATCATGATCACAAAATGGGCTGGTATTTAAATCTTGCATTCCCATTTTTTACAGGTAATCCTTCAAAAAATCATGATCAATAGCAAGTCTTTAACAGGCCACGCTGATTGTTCTAAGCAAGAAACCCCAGACATACTTTTTGATATCTTTTTTTTTCCTGAAGCCCTCTACAGCTTTCTTAAACTTTCGATCGCTACGCCCCCTCCCTTATGTATCAGGGTGACATTGAGGACCCCCCATCCCTCCCCGACTTATTATTCTTGATCAAAATACCAGTTCTAGTACAGTTTCTTCATTGGGAACTATTGAGTAATCTAGTCTAGTATGACACATTTTTCAATTTTTGCACGAGGCCTTTCAGAGTCTGTAAAAGAGGGAAATCTCAACGTTACATGAGATATTCCGCGGGCCATAGTTTGAGAATCGCTGGGCTTGAGCGTTTTGAATTTAATGTGTGTGGTGCTAGATATAAAACACTTTATAGACTGCAAAGACAAAGGAGGATCTGATTACATCATCTGGGATCCCCCTCTTGCCCAAAATATCTGCCCTCTCATTTCCATATGTCCACTGCAATGTGCAGTGCAGTGTTTTATATTCAACAATGTATCTATTTTTTCTGTGCTGATCATGGTAATCTCACATTCATAACAGTGGGTAGTTATTAAGGTCATAATTGCCGCCTTAGAATCGAAAGAAAAAAATATGTGCTTGTATCAGTGTGAACACGCGGTAGAAGTTAACTTCTTCGGCTTATATGTATTGAATTGTATAATTAAGTTTTATTTTAAAGTGTAATCTTATAAAGAATTAACAAATTTATTATTATCATTGCTATTTCAAACTGTATTTAAAAAAATAATTAGGAGGGAACAGGTATAAGTATAAACAAAATTTTCATTTTCAATACATAATATTAAAAAAAAATTATTGTATACATTTATAGAAAAATATCATTATTATTAGTCTATTTACATTATGCTTATAGGTGTTTCAGTACATACTTTTGTTATCAAAGGCTAGTGGTAACTAAAATAAAAGATGTAGGTTTTGCACTCAATATCATTTAAGAATCTCGAAAACACTGCATCAGTCGTAATATTTGATTTTGTGGTCAATATTATTCTATTTTGCAGAGACAAGGTGAAATTGTCTTTTTGCGTCTTAATTTTTACCCTATTTGAGGTAAAAAATGGAAACTCGAGCCATATTGTTTAAACTAATCATTTGTTTCTATATGAACTAGCTTTCCAACTGCACCATTTGCCAATCCATCTGTCACATCAATATTTGAGGTAATCATGTAATAAAAATTATTCATATAAACTGTTTAAAAATGCAACCCATTTGTATCAATTAATGACACCCTATGTAATTTTTGACGTACGAAAGTTCTTTTGAAGTACAACCAAAATATATCTCTTTCGCAGTTGAAGTTATTCTCTCCGCGTATGCATTCAATATTTTATTATTATACTCATTGGCGGAATTGTTAGTGTTGAATAATCGTATATCTTGCTTCATCTTCTTCCACAGTACAAAAACGAGACTCAATCAGAGCTATTTCCATTTCATCAAGTTGTTCGCCGTTTCCAATTTTTGTAAGTATAGAAGAAAATTGTTGATTCGCTTGACGCATGACTTCATTTGGTTTATAAAATTTTAGATTTCGCCATAAAATCGGTCCAACGATGGTCTGTTTCTGTTGCTTATAGATGGGCGTAGAACAAACTGGTGGTAATTGACGTAAATCTCCTATTAAAATATCTAATCCACCAAAATCTGACTGAAAATTTCCAGTTATTTGTTTTATTTTGGAATCAACCTTCAATAATAATTGAGCACTGATCATACTTATCTCATCAAAGAGTATGACTTTTATGTATTTGAAAAGAATTTGCATTGTTGAGCAGTTTCAGAATGTAACGGAAGTAATCTTGATAAAGAAATTTTTAAAGCTGTATGAACAGTCGTACCTGAAATAGCTACTACCACTTTACCTGTTGAAGCACAAGTTATGTATGCATGACAGTATCCATCATTGTTCGTATGGCAATTATAAATTTCCATCAAAAGTTTAATGACCTACGTTTTGCCGCATCCGGCAGGGCCGGTAAAAATATTTAAAATGGAGTTCGATCTGATGATAAAAGATGCGAAATAACATGAAGTAAAAGTCCTTTTTGTGTGTGTGTTTTTCGTGTGACATTCTCACCAATTGCTAGAAATCTTTGAGCATTAAAATTTCTTTTTTTGCAATAGTAGTAAATTTGTAATGGTAAGTAGTTAAAATCGGTGATTTTCATTTGTCTCCAGTTTTTCTAGTGAACTGAAAGAATTTCCTGAGAAAATGTGAAGTGGGCGTGATGAAGCAGGTGTTGATTGTCAATTTGGCGCGAATCTGGTTTTCGTCGCCAAACCCCTGGCTTTTCGTAAAATCGCGCTTTTTATTAAAGTTTTTATTTTTTTGGAGGCTTAGTTCTTAAGTTAATGGCTTACAATTCTCACATCGATTGCAAACAACGGTAATTTTTAAACAAAAAATGTAAGGATAATACTTTATTAAAAATTCTCTTTAAAAGGCTAATAGACGAAAAACGCCAAAAAAAATTTAAAAACCATAATCTTTAAGCAATTTTTGTACAGATTATGTATAACATTGTTCTACACACGGAAAAAAAGTTTCGTAAGATTACTTTTATATAAATAACGAAGTTATTTAATATTTACTTAAAATTTTGAGTATTGTTTGAAAAATCGTAAAAAAAAATCAGCGTTTGGCATTTTTTTTAAAATGACTGATTCTAAAAGAGAAAAGAATGAACTTTTTTAGGGTAGACTATCAATTCGGTTAAAGTGTAGTATAGGGAGGCCACTTGGCGCAGTCCTTTTTGTGTGTGTGTGACTGAAAGCGGTTGCCAAAGTGTTTTTTTCGGAATTATTTATTATTTATTTTAGAATGAATTCGATATCTCACCATGAGACATTTAGATAAAGATCGCCAAATCCGATGTGCCTCCCCATACTACACTTGAACCTATCAATTCATTAACGCGAAAGGAAATTGAACGGGAACAGTTTAGAAATCATTTCCATAAAAGCGTATCGATTTTGACTCATTTTAGAAAAAATTGTAAAAAATATTATTTTGTAGAAAAAATTATACCGTATCGTGGCGAAAAAATGATCTTTCCGATTCTGTAATTGTTTTTTGTCTGAGTTTGATAGCAAGAGTTAGATGGCTTTTGTTTCGGTCAATTTATAATAAAACAGATTAGTTTAAATAATTCCTAACCATACATTAACTCGGCATTCTAAATCTTCTTTTATCTATTTTTTCACTGTTGCCATTTGCGTAAAACCATAAATCTTTTATTTACAAAATTGCTTCAATACAAGTTGGGTTGTTTCATTTATTATAATCTTCTTAGAGTTTTGAATTTATTTTAGTTTAAATATATATTTTAAATTACATCTCTCTCGTGGTTATGTTATGAATATTTGTTAAACTCGCGACGGCTTTTTTTAAAAACGTGGTGAAAGTCGGAACTTCTTACATCTTTAACTTACGTTCATCGCGTAACCGTAACTGGTAACGCGTAACAAAAATTTTTCCCTAACGTGCCATAAGAAGTTAACTTCAAAAAGGCAATATTTTCCTTTCATACTGCCCTATCTTGTCTACGGCTAAAGAAATGACTGATATTTCATCATCAAAGTTGTCAAAACGTTTTCCAGCGGCTAAAGACTATGTTAAGTCTGTAGAGTCTTTTGAATAGCCGCTTCAACCGAACCATCAGTATAAAAGTGTAGCTAAGAATCATCCGGGTAATGTTTATGAATTGTAGTCATGGCAGTATATTTAAATTCAAAGTCCAGAGAAAATTTGCTACCAGCATCAGATACGTGGAGAGAGGTCCAAGTAACCCCTTACAAGTTTAAAATTTTTCATTGGACATCAAGAATCTGGGAGGGGAGAACGCGATTTGAATATGGAAAATCAGGAGTATCGTAGTACTTTTATACAAAAAAGGATTATCCTTTTGTTGAGTAGAGATCCACTAAGAATGGGTTTTGCAGAAATCAACACCCAAGAGGGTTTGCATGGGCATTATAGATAAAAATTCCCATTTCTGAACTATTATACTTACAGGTTAAAAATTTGGCAAGTTTGTTTCGTTTGTTGATTAAATGTCTGTTAAAAACGGATTTTACGGAAATTGGCTCCAAAGGAAGGGGGTTACGAGAGCACTATAGATTTTTTTTAAAAAAATATATAAAATAAAAGTATTCCCGTTTTTCAAGTATTAAACCAACAGAAAGTACAAATATGGTAAGCATGTTTCTTTACCTGAGTAGAGATCTACTAAAAATGGTTTTTATGAAATCGACTCCTTGGGGAGTTACGGGCATAAATGATGAACATACTTTCACTTTAGAAATTTAAATCCAGATCTTTTCAAATCAAAAGGCGAGGGCTATAAGAATTTTTTTCTATACAAGCTGGGTTTTTGAAATCAACAACTTAAAAAAAAAATTGGGGGCCATCGTAAAGTACGCAGCGAAGCGGGTGTGTAAAGACACTGAATACGCACAGAAATCTATAAAACTGGAAAAAATTAAACTATGTGTGTATAAAGTTGAAAACATTAAATTACAAACCTGTAATCGAAAAATTTAAGTTCATGAAAGTCTTCAGATTTTTGCTAGGCTTATCGTTTAAAGTTTTAAATTTATATCTATGTTCTTAATATGAATGAATAGTGTCTATAATTACCTATTAATATTACTGTTTCTTTAATACTTAAATCAAAATTATGTATCACAAAAAGATTTGTAACTCTGTTATCAAAGCTACATATTTAGAAATAATAAGTCATAATAATCATTCTCCTCTATCATTGTATCATGATGTTACATTATTTGTATTTTCAAAATTACCCAATTTTTTTCCCAATAAAAAATAATGCAATACCAGAAATGATTTTTTACAAACAGTAAATATTTTCCTCTTGTAAAAGTGAGCCAATACCGGATATAGAGAAGAATTATTACAACTGAAAAAAAAATCTGTCCGTTATTCCTAATATATATAAATGAATTTTATTCGTAAGTGGAAAATTAAAATTAATGTTGACAAAACAGACGCGGTACTTTTCACCAGAAGAAAAACTCAGCCAACACCACCCACGCTCTACTCCACACAACTGCAATGGTCTCAGAGCACTAAATACCTTGGCTTGATTCTTGATAAAAAAACTCACTTGGAAACAACACCTAACTCACAAACGCGATAAATTCCGGAAAGCTCTTAGAGCACTTTACCTCTTAATTGGCCGGAATTCTGAATTAAATATGTATAAGATACTTCTCTATACTGCCGTTTTGCGCCCAATTATTGTTTATGGCTCGCCTGTGAACAGCTGAAACCGTTTCTGTAACCACGCCTCCTTGCCACATCTTCTGAACCAATCAGGAGACTCACTCATCAAGGCCCATCCACATCAGGCCACATCTAACATTTTCGATACGGGATGGAGGAACGCTTCGCGTTCTATTTCCCAGTGGCGACCAGTTTGCATTTAACCACTTTTGTGACTATTATTTCGTACCATATAAAATTGACTAAAAAGAAGTAATATAAAAAGGAAAAACAAGTTACATATAAATTGCTGTGTATAGGGAGAGCCCCTAAAGTGTTATTTTTATTATAATTGTATCAAAATCAGCCGTACGCACAGTTATAAAAGATTTAAAATCTTTTTTTTTTTTTTAAAAAATGTATAAATTTTTTTACTGCCCTAACCAAGGCATGCGCGCGAGAAGGAATTTACAATTTCTCAAAAAGATAAATTGTTAAAAGAATCATAATTCATTAAAATTATGTAAAAGAGTATTGTACGCATGAGTCAATCTTCAACTTATTTCCACAAAAAGACACATTATTCAAAAGTAATTGAAGTCAATTTGAAAACTTACATTTTAAAGAATCTAAAAAATTTTAATAAAGAAAAATTAATAACCTTTTTACCTCTTTAAAAATCAGAAATCGAGGAAGTCAAAAATGCAAAAATAGAATTGATATATAGCAACTTGATATGTTTAAAAAATTTAATGAAAAAAAAAAAAAAATTAGATATTTTAAAACAATACCTTCTTTTTTAAAAATTCTTTCAAAAGGGAAAAAAACCGTTTTCGAGAAATTGCAAACGTTTTACCTAATAACAGATACTAAAGCAATGGTGATGAACTGTGAAGAAAAATAATATATAACGCATTTACTTAAAACATTACTATAAGTTAATAGAAAACTGTTTCTTGAGAAAACCTCCGAAATCCCTAGAATATTTTACCAAGTAAAACTATAATAAAGAGCATTTATATATATGTACACTGCTGGACAATTGCTAAGGACGGATCACAAATTGCTATGTAGCATAAAATTAAGCGAGACATGAGGCCTAGTAGGATAAAATATAGTTGCCACACTGTTCAGACATTAGAATAAAGAATATTTATTGTTCTGAAAGTACAAAAGCTGTGAAACATCTGAAAGAAAAAAAAAAAAATGTTCATTTGATCTGCGTACGGAGAAATGGAACAATGCATCTAAAAGTCAGCAGGCTTCTTAAAGAAAGGTATCAGGACGGGATATGTCCACCGTGGAGTGTGATGCAACATCCCACACGTCGTACCATACTTTGCACAACATTATCCAGCAGCTGTTGAGGCAATTTATCCCATTCTTTTGTGAGTGCACGGATGAGGGTGTTCTTGTTTGTCGGAGGATAGTTTCGACCAGCAACTTGCCTCCCCAAAGCATCCCACACATTTTCAATGGGGTTTAGATCTGGAGAACGCGCTGGCCATACGAGACGTTGAATACCCTCGCTGTCTAGACAATCCTGAACAACCAGTGTTCGATGACATGTTGCGTTGTCGTCCATAAAAACAAATTTATCACCGACAGCACCACGGAAAAGACGAACATGAGGAAGTAGAACTTCATCAATGTATCGTTGGCCCGTCATAGTCCCATTCGCAACCACATGTAGGCGTGTGGCCATTGATCATGATGCCGGCCCACACCATGATACTGCATGTCGGATATCGGTCCTTTTCCTGGATATTTTCTGGACGATAAGCAGTACCACTCTCGCGCCAGATCAGTTGGCGTCTACAATCTGATGACAGACTGAACCTACTCTCATCTGAGAATAGTAAGCATGCCCAGTCCTGTTCAGTCCAATTGTGATGCTCACGAAACCATTGCAAACGGGCAGTACGGTGCTGTCTGGTCAATGGGACACACACAACAGGTCTGCGTGCGTATAGTCCTCCTCCCCTCAAACGTCTGGCAACAGTTTTTCGGGAGATCTGCTTTCCTGAGGCAGCAAGAAACTGATTTGCCACCTGCTGAGCTGTGGTGCGCCTGTTCCTTTTGCTGATAGGACGATATATCTGTCTTCTGCAGGCGTCGTACTTCTAACACGACCTCTCCCGTGCCGTCTACTACACATTCCAGTAGTTTTAAATGACTTCCACAGCCGTGAAACAACGCTGTGAGCGATGTCGAACTCCCTGGCAACATCTGTTATTTTTCGCCCTTCTTCGATCTTTCCAATAATTCGGCCACGCATAAAATCATCTATGTGATGTCGGGAAGACATGCCAAAAATTTTAAGTTCGTCTATTAAACCTTTCCTGTAAAACTTTGACTCGAAACAACAACTGTCCACACGCGTCAAAACCTTTAAAGTTGTTATGAACGCTATCACGTGATGAACAGACGTGGGGAAAAAACCCGCGACTTCGTACACGTGGAATTTAACAAAAAATTGTTTATTCAATTCGCAAAGTTTACGAAAACTTAATAATTATATATTTCACGTAAAGAAATACATATGCTATAAATATAATGTCATTCTTCTACTTTGTGAATCAATGTTTCTTTTTTGTTTTACTTTTTTTTCTTTGTTTTTTGTTGAGCAAAGTGTAAGAGGAATCCATGACCTTTGATACTGTCGATGGCGTGAGGACTGTAAAATCATTAGGATCCAAGGATATGGACACGAAATGTCACGAGTGACAGCAACCTAATCAAACAAAAAGGTTTAATATAGCAGCTAGGAATCGTTGAGACAGAAGGCTCGCGAAATAAAATAATCCCTGTTGAAAAAAAATAATCCTTATTGAAATAAATAATCCCTATTTGAATCGGATATTGTTCATTGGTTTTAATTTTATTTCCGTGGAACCCTAATTATTTTTTAAAAAATAAAAGTAACTTAAGTTACTCCTTATAACATTAGCTATCTGTCAATGAAAGTTCCGTCAGAATTGGTGCAGCTGTTTCAGAGATTAGCCGGAACAAACAGAGAGATAGACAGACAAACATTTTAAAAATTGATTTTTTCATATAAGTACCGTATATACTTTTAAATGCATTTAGTAAAAAGCTGTTAATTTCAAATTACAAACAAACACTTCATTTTTATTTATATGTATAGATATTGCGCAGGATAAATGAAGTTATTTTCAGTTTTGAATAAACTTACTTTACTTAAGGTTGTAAGTTCACTTTTTTTTTTACCTAAAACGTAATTAAAAATATTTATTTTAGAAACAACTATCTACGTACTTAACTAAATAAAACAACCTGATGGCTCTGCGATTGCCGCCTCCCCCACACACTCAAACTTGTACAATCACTCTTGCAAGACAAACATTTATTGTGACTGCTTTGTGCAGTGTTTGGCAATGAAATCAACAATAAAGGTATGAAGTTGGCTTACTTCTATTTAAACGCGGAGCCTTCTGAGAAGTCAAATGATATAAAACCAAAAAACTTCCTTATTTAAGTTTAAATGCTGTCTATGTTATGGAAAAATTGATGTTGCTCAGTGTTCTTGAGAGAGAATGAAATCATTGGAATGATTATAAGTGCTGACTGCAACAGTTCAAAACAGGTCTAAGTAGCAATAGCGTGAAACGAATCTGCAAGCGGGGGGAGGGAAGAGGGTCGCGTGATCTTTGAAACTGTCGAGGGGGTGAGGACTGGGTAGGGTGAAACGAACACAAACGAAACCGCAAGCAAGGGGTAAGAGAAGTGCATGACTTTTGACAGTGTCGATGGTGTGAAGACAGTTTAAAATCATTAGTTCAGGCATGAACGGGAAAAATCGCGAGTGTCAGTAACCTAATCAATCAAAAAAGTTTGATATAATTGCTAGAAACGTTAAGTCAGAAAGCTCGCGAAATAAAACAATCCCTATTGACTAAAAATAATCCTTAATGAATAAAAATGAACCCTATTTGAAACAGATTTTGTTCTCCATTTCATACATTTTAATTTTATTTTCTCGCGGAACCCTAATTTTTTTTCTATGAATATAGTAGCCTAAGTTATTCCTTGTAACATTTTAGCTATCTGCCAGTTAAAGTTTCGTAAAAATTGGTCCAGCTGTTTCAGAGATTAGCCAGAAGAAGCAGACAGATAGAAAGACAGATAAACAGACAGACAAAAATTTTAAAAATTGATTTTTTTCATCTAAGTACTGTACATACTTTTAAATGCAATTAGTAAAAAGCTGTTAATTTCAAATTACAAACTGACATTATTTATATGTATAGATTTACTCTTTTGATCCGATAATCTTGATTTTAACCTCACCTGCCTTTTACTTCCTCCCTTTCCAGGCGGATCAAACTTTCCAATTGTAAATCACTGCCTAATGATCAGCGAGGCACTAATCGCATAATCAATTTGAATCTTCTTAGAACTCCGTCAACCTATCTCTTGGCGTAACATCCCCTCATGCTAACTTACAACACTATCCTCAAATACTTTGACTAATTTGCGTATCCCGGTTGTTTCTTTTAGAGTTGGTTGGAAATATACGCGAATATACAATCCTGAAAGACGCCCAAGTGTATTAGTGATAAAGTGCCGTACAGATCTGTCATAAACCCTCTAAGAAGAAAACGGGATTTATTCGAATGTCTAAAATGGCCTGAAATAAATTACGTAGCGATATTCTAAAAAAACTGAATTTTTAGCCTTTAAGAATTTAATATACCTAACTATCTGACACTTAAGATGTTTCCTACGCTAAGAGAAAGAAAAGAAAAAAGACCACAAGCTCCGCTTTAAATTGCTTATTATTAAAATTTGACGTAGGCATTTACATATTTAAAATTCCCTACAGCACACTCAATTATGGCAACGGACCGAGGGAAAAACCACAGTGTGAAAAAACCTGGCCGTGTGCTTTATTTAACTACTTAGACATTGTAACATACTGTCTTGTTTTACAGAAGTCTCACTGCCTACGATACAATCATCAGGGTCAGCTACCATGATATGAGAACTCTTTTAATATCTTTTCTAAGAAAAAACATGAACGTTATGCATAAGTACATTTTCACATTTCATACATCATTTTACAGTACATCAATTAATACATCTGGCTCTTTAAAAAAAACTCCCTTTCCATACGTGTTGCGCTTATCAATGTTATTGTTAGTATCACCTAGCTACGCCGCGTCCCAAGCCACCAGATGTGAATTAAAAATATACACTGGTGTGCAAAAATTAAGGACGAAGTCGAAAAATAAGCATATCAGCTGAACGAAGAGGCAGAGCGGACAGAAAGTCTAATCAGGAGATTAAGTAAGGTGATGTACGGTAGCACATGCACAGATATGCAGGTAGACGTAATGGGGGAGTGTCTGAGTAGTATAAAGCATGTTGTCGGTGTAAGATCAGTATTTCTGGCAAAGAGATTGCACGCCGTATAGCAGTTAAAATCACACCGAGTTGCTGCCTCAGCGAGAAATGGCGAATAATCAATCTGTTAGATGACATCTGGATGGTTTTAACCGAGGTCAAATCATTGGGAAGGCCGCAGTGTGACAAGTGTGGCTGCAGAGTTTGGAATTGCTCACAGCATCGTTTCACGACTTTGGAGACAATTTCAAACTACAGGAACAGCTATCAGGGGGTTCAGTAGTGGTCGTCCACGAGGAACCACACCCGAAGATGACCGGTACATTGTCTTACAGGCCAGAAGAAACAGGCGGCAGACAGCGGGAGAAATTGCTAGACACACGACACAGGCGACTGGACGACCGATATCGCGTTTTACCGTGGCCAGAAGACTGCACGGTGGTGTTCTGTTTGCACGACGCCCTGTACGGTGTGTACCTTTAACGCCTGCCCATCGGAGGCGTTCTCTGGGGTGCCGGGAACACCGGAATCGGAGAGACAATGAATGGGGACGAGTACTCTTTACAGATGAGAGCAGATTCAGTTTGAGTAGAGATTCTCATCGCATACTCATCTGGAGAGAACGGGGAAGCCGTAATCATCCCTCGAACATCATTGAAAGGGACAGGTATGGAGGTCGTGGTGTTCTCGTTTGGGGAAGCATTATGCTTGGTAGTCGTACAGACCTTCACATCTTCGACGCAGGTTCAGTCAAATCATCTTTTCGGAAAATGACGATATCATCGACATATATTAATAAAATGATGTGCTGCCCTGAATAATAAGTACAATTGCACCAATTAATCCTTTTCAATTCCATTTCAAATAATACTTTGTTCAATTCAAAATACCAGGCTCTTCCACTCTGAAGTAAACCCTATATTGCCCTCTTTAACCTATTGGTCATATGTTCCTTACCTTTTATAATGTATCCCTGTGGTTGACTCATATACACCTCCTCATCAAGCTTAGCATAAAGATATGCGCATGTTACATCACATTGCAAATGTCTCCATTTTAAAAATACAACAAGTAAAGAGAAAAACAGTCTTAATAATTGAAAAATTCACAACTGCGGAAAACGTTTCATCATAGTTTTCGCCTCTCACCTGATTATGTCCACCCGCTACAAGCCGTGCTTTGTGGCGAATTATTTTTCCATCTTTATCCTTCTTAACGTTGTAAACCCAACGGCATCTCAAGACTTGCTTATCCGGAGGTTGATCAACCAATTCCCAGACCTCTACTCTTTAAATTTTTTATTTCCACATCCATTGCTATCCTCCACAGTTCACTTTGAGGAGACTTTTCCATTTGTTTATACGTGTTAGGAACTTCATCTAGTCAACTGGATCTTTTTCACTGAATTCCTGATACACTTTGTGTAGGATTTACAACCCCTTCAAATGTGTTATAGATCCCTTGAATTCAAAAAGATCTTTGTCATACTTTTTATTATGCTCAGCACATCCCCGCATTACTTCCTTACAAGATCGCAACCGTCCCTTCATCCCCTCTACATAATAGCAGTTATCATTCCTCGATCCATCTGCCCTTCTCAAGACTTTTCTTGTTCAAATGACTTCACGTGGAGAAGAAATGGATGATTTGTCCCCATGGTCATCTTCACTTTCTCTGGAATCTGCCTCTTGTCTTTGAGGTACCATCTGATGAGTAGACTGCAAACTGGAACTTGGGAGATTTTCATCAAGTACTTCTCGCCGATTTCAACACTGTCTACTAGTTCATCTTCATCTTCTTTAACATCTGAAATTTCGAGCACCAGCACTGCTCCGCTGTAAGAAGAATTTTGATCAACTTGGCAGAAGGAAACATTACATGATTCTACTACTTTATCCTCTTCTGGTATCCATATCCTATACCCCTTTGTGCAAAAAGCATATCCTACTAGGATTCCCTTCTTAGCTTTTGGGTCTAATTTGTTTCCCTGTGGTCTAGGAATTCAACATAAACTGTACTACCAAATTTCTTAAAATGACATATAAATGGCTTAACCCCATATAAAGTTCAAATGGCGTTTTGGTTTGATCACCATGGCAAAGCCTATTCCATACGTAAACAGAAAATAGAACTGCCTCAGGTCAAAACTTTTGCCTATATTACTTTGATGTAGAAGTGTCCTAGCTCTATCTACTAGAGTTTGATTTAATCTCTCTGCAGTTCCATTTATTTGAGGCGAGTACATATTAGTCCTTTCGTGTTTAATTCCCCTTTCAGATCAGAAATGTTTGAAGTGTTTGTTTATAAATTCTCCACCGTTATCCGTTCTTATAGTCCTAACTTTTAAATTTAATGCCCTCTCACAGCACAACGTACAAAACGGGGAAAAAACATCAGATTTATCAAATATATGGAAAGCAAACATTCTTGAATAGTCATCTATTATAGAAACATAATACCGTTTACATCTTCTTCCATGAGTAATACTTGGACCCCAAACATCCAGATAAATTAAATTTAGTGGTCTTTTAGACCTCCTATATTCCTGGATTGTAAATGATACCCGCTCGTTTGTTAATTTTACATGGCTCAAACTCGAACTGTTGCATTTTCTTAAGGATTGGCAAACCTCGGACTGTGTTTAACCGACTAGTTTTAAGTATGTAATTAATATTTGATATCCCAAATTTTTCATGTCATTCTCTCAACTTGTTTACTTTCACATTATCACCTCTATTTTTCTCGACATTGTAGATCTGTGATCCTGAATTAGGATATACCCAGTAGAGTCCTTTTTCGAGCTTAGCTGTAAAAATTGCGACATTATCATGAGATACTTTTATACTCCCTTTTTGACCTACAAATTTATATCCATTGGCATCCAACATGGGACCAGAAATAAAATTACGTCTCAATTTACTAGAATAAAATAGATTTTTTAAAGTACATATATTTGTACCAAATTAAAGCTTTACATTTCTCTTTCCTTCTATCGGGACCTAAACCCCATTAACTGCCAGAATCATATTTTCATCCTCAACATTTTTATAGTCGCTAAATAAATTTTTAATTTAAAAAAAAATGACTGCTGGCCACAGTATCAAAAATCTCATCTCTTTTATGACATAGATTAGCTTCAGCAAGAAAAAATGATAAATGTTTACCTTTACATTATTACTTCTTGGGCAGCTAAATTGTTGACCTCTAGAACGGGATCTTGTGTCAGACTGTCTTTCTGACCTTTACTCACAACTATCCTCGGTTTCCTCACGGCACACAGTCCTCACGGCACACAGCAGCAACAGTTGTGGAGAGTTCTGATGTGACATAAGTTTTCGGCTGAAGATTTATGCTGACACAGACTTCTGTTTCTCTTGGGGCAATCTCTCTTCATATGTCCCAAATGCCTACACAGGCTGTCACAGTCACGGATTATAATATTTTTTACGGTAATCTCAATAAAACAAAAAAATTCTTTGCTACTGCCATCTATGTTTTGGGTTGTTAAACAAAACATTCCGCACATAAAAATTTTTTTTTTTTCTAATTTAGCAAGTTAACAGCAAACAAAAAATTAAGATCGAGACTGCTTCCCCATTGTCTCTTTCTTTTAAAATCCATTTATTTATTTCTTCCTCTAATTCTGGCCAGTGAGGTTTTCCACATCGATTACAATTTTCGAAGCTGGTCTTTGTTTTTCTCCACAAACGAATATTCAATTCATCAATGTTGAAAAACCTTGCAGCGTCCCGATTTCCATAGCATTCTCTATAACTTTTAACTTGAAGTTTGCAGTGTAACTTAACGCTTTCACTTCAACATGATGAAAACTTTCAAATGACGTAATAGCTCTAGTAAAGAGAAAACTGGAAATGGGGCTCCAGCGACTAGAAACTTTTCTCCTTCAGATGAATTGAATTTATGGTAAAATCCTAGGAGGACCCACTGGTGTTTTTGGCGCCAAAATGTTTTTGCCAAATAGCGCCAAATTGAGAAACACAAGTTCTTGAGAAAAAATCTTGGAAACCGTATGTGTCAGAGGGTCGGGGGAGGTGGCGAAATGGGCAAAGAGCAACGGTTGGTTTCTGAAAGTGGGGGGAGGGAAGGTACGAAAAGTTCAAAAATCATCAAATGAACGGAGTTTCTGGAATGGCGTCAGAGACGCCTTTAAAAACCGTTGGTAGTAAATGTTTTACATTAAAAAAGGACGAAATGTGCTTTTTGCAAAGATAAAATCGTAAAAATACATCCAATTAATCATTTTTAAAAGATAAATACGGAGAAACTAATGAAATTCATTTTAAAAAGCACTCAAAAACCAGTACATTTATTTTAGAAAAAGGACGAAATGAGCGTTTCGCAAAGATGAAATCGAAGAAATACATTATAAATTAATCATTTTAAAAAGATAAAAACGGAGAAACCGATGAAATTCATTTTAAAAAAGCATTCTAAAACCAGTGTGTAGTGCATGATTTACATTTTTAAAAAAAGAACGAAAGGAGCGTTTCGCAAAGATAAAATCGAAGAAATACATGAAATTCATTTTAAAAAAGGCACTTACCTTACTCTTACGGATCATACATACTTCACGAAACATATACCAGTCCGCGACAGTATTCTTATTGACTTTCAAGTCATTCACAACGAACGCATTAATGCTCTTGCCGAACCAATATCTGGTCAAAAACTCGTATCTTTTCTACACTTTCGTACATTCATATCGTGAAGCAATTAAATTAGCTTTCATACACCATTCTAACGTATCTTTCTTCCCCTTTGTGCCCAGGAGCACAAAGAAACCTGTCGTAGCCTCACTTTCAAGTAATTTCCTTTCACAAGCCATTCTTAACACAAACCGGTGCAGAGCAAACCTTCTCAAGCGAAGTCAGGGGTCAAAAAGACCGTTTTTTCGGAAAAGGCGAAATACGTTTCACCCTTTTTAGGGTTGCCATTTTTACGGTGTTTTGAAAATCAAAATTTTAGGGGTGAAATGGAAGGGTTACCGTATTGTAACCTTTATCGCTCAAAATTTGGCGACAAAAAATTTGGCAACCAAAAGTGGGTCCTCCTAGGACTCAACCGAATTCATTTTTAAATGTAATTGGACAAAAACTAGTTATGGCTGAAGTACGTCATCAGTCATGAAAGCACCATCTATCATTTATTTCATAAAACATAAATAGCATTTCTTTCAAAACTTTATGTTAGCTTTTCTGATGGAGAATGTTTTTTCTCAGATAATACGCACAGCAAAATTTGAAACTTTTTAACACATAATCCGTGGATTATATACTGGAAAATACGGTACATTGAAAGTTGAATGCTCTAAAGGAGTACTACTGTTATACACACAAAGTCTCATCCCCAAATGAATTTCCCATGTTGTGCCCTCCTCTTGTAAGTTATTCATTCTATATAATCAGTATATTTTTCATTAACAAGAGTGATTATAATGAGTATTATAGTTCCTTATATTAAATTCAAAATAATCTCACTGCATGAACTTATAATAAATTATTGACTATCAAATCATATGTTAAAGGACAGAATGTAATACATATTCCCATTATGTATTTAAATTTTACAATAATCAATTATTCAAAGCTGCTGGTCTTAATGTAAGATTAAAAAATGAGACCCAAACTTTGGATCCTTAAAAATAAAACTTAGGAACTAGTTTGTTATCCGGGGTAATTGCGCCAAGTGCTGCTTGGCGCAATAAAGATTGTGCCTAGTAGCGTTTTGCTGTAGCTGCAATTGAATCCAAGATGACCGAGTCCGTTTATGAATAATTTGAAATGCATGATTTCCAACGATTTTAGATTTTTGCAAAGAATAATGTTGATAAAAATCATGAAAATTGGTAGTGAAATATTGTACTTACCTTTAACCCCTTAACGTGCGGTGGTATCTCTCTGAAACCACCATTTTTTAAAAAATGCCTCTAAACGTGCAGTGATATTTGAATGAAACCAATGGTTCTTCAGATATCCTTTACCTTTCATAAAAGACACTAGATGTCAGCACTATACAAGAAACTCTTCTGTGAGAAAAATGCATCGTTTTAAAAACCTTTTTTGAACACTTTCAAACAAAAGTTTAAAAATAGATAAATATTCAAAGTAAGTTATGTACATTTGCTGCATATGCTGTTGATAGCATAACTAATTTTTAGAATGATAAATTATAAAAAGAACTGCCTCATAATAAATCATCTAAGTGGTGATTTCACAGATATACCACCACGGGTTTAGAACACAAAAACTGTCCGACTTGCAGCATGCTCGCGTAAGAGATATTCCTCCTTGTTTTTCTTTGTTCTGACTCAGGCAGTGAAGTAACTAATACTTCATGGGGGTTTTGCCCTTGCTTTGGGGGGGGGGGATTTTGTTTATATTGAAATGGTGATGTTTTTCTCCAATGGAAATTTTTTCTTCTCTCCTTTACGTTCCTTTTATACTGAAGAGAGGTCGAATTTTTTGGATAGTGAATATATGTTCTAATATAGTTGATACTATTTCTTTCAAAATTATTTTTGTTTACTTTCAATTAAATTTGCTTATATTTAATCTTTTGAAGGTAATTCTTATCGGTATTATTGCATTTTTTAATAATAAAGAAACAAGGAAGAATCTGGCTATTAAAGATGATTTCAATCTCTTATAGCTATATTTTGTAATATTTAATATTTAAAATGTAATTCTAATACTTAATTTTGCATGTTTTAGTAAATTTATTACAAAATATATAAAAAATAATCTTACAAAGCTGATCCAAATGATATATTGTTCATCCGAGAATTATGTCGTAAGTGCGCGGTGGTACTCCTGTGAAACCACTTCCCCCCTCGGGGGGAATGTTATGTAATTTTTTGAAGGTATTTTCTCTGTTCTTGGGTTCTATACATTGCATTTATTAATTTTATTTTGAAAAAATCAGTGGATTTATTTTTCAGTGCGTCAAAGGGTTAATGGATGTGGCTAAAAGTATGGGATATGATTGAGTACCGGGATTTTTTTCTTCTTTTGCACCAAAAAAAAGGAATATGAAGGCTACCGAAAGGTCGTTCATTAAAGTAAAATATAACATGCATTTTTGGATCTGGATGTTATATGGAAAAGGAAGTTTTAAAAATTCAAAAAAAGGTGCAATGCTGGTGGTTGAAAATGTTGCGAAAGGGTTATGAATTCAATTCCTTGACTCCCCCTCCCTAAAATTAGAAAGTTTCTATCAACAACAGATAAAGGAACAACATTTTTTTTAATACCGAGAACAGTAATGATGGTTGTACAATGTCTAGTTCCAAAAGCGGCAACTCTCTTACAAAAAAAAAATGTGTGTGTCAGCAATATTATTTCAATTAAATCCAAAGATAAAATTTTACAATCCATATTTTGTTAACTATAATTATTTATACATATAATCAAAGTAATTTCATTGACATTAAAATAGCCTAGTTTTCATTTAACTCACTAAGACTTTTAGTAAAAATCGTTATTCATTTATCTGAATTTATTACATATTTAAAGTTTATATATTTTTTATAAAATTTCATTTAACTAAGTATATTATTTTTATAGGTTGATTTTTGTCATAAAGCAAATACAATAAAATATTCTATCACTATCTTAATGGTGTTAAAAATGCACTAGTATCTCCCTTATAAGGTACTTTATGTTTGACACAGTATGTTCTAGTGCCACAAATTTAACCTAAGCAACCTAATGAAGAACATCCACCAGATCAGACATTGCATATTTTGTGCTCAATACTAAAAAATTCAATTTAATTTGAAATTCAATGTGTATCAGGCTTTAAATAAATTACATATAATTAAGTACCTTGGTCACAAGTATTTTTTTTAAACTTTAAAGCTATTTAAAATGAAAATTCTTAATTGAAAAATTTTAATTATTGCATAAATGTTTGAAATGACCAATTGAATTTTGTACTTTCAGTAGTGTATTGAAAATAATCTGTTGCACATATTATTTGAAAGCCTGTGGATTGTGTCAGCATTAACTCACATTTTTATTTCTCATGTAAATCCAAAAAAAAAAGTGCACCCTCACAAGTGCAATCCTTTATAATCTATTTTGTCCATAAATCAAAGAGTCAAGCAGATTGTGTTGGTACTTTTTTGTTTCTTATTCTTTACTCTCTAAAAGTTAACTGTAATTTATCAGGTCATCAATATATTTGAGTTATTTAAAGAGAAACATAATCATGTCTTTGAAATCTTAAAATATTAGTAATAAGGAATATTTTGCTTCTCTCCTGTCTTGTCTTTGAAACTTTTTTCAGTATCAATTAAAGAGAAAGTCCCTTAATAAGCTCAAAGTTCATAAGGTTGCTGTTCAAATAGATGGGTACCAATATAATCGTGCCTTATTCTAAAGTGAACCTTTAAGGAGGTACTACTGTAATGGTATATTTAAGTCTTAAAAGGTGTAAAATAATTAAAAACATAATTACCTGTTGCTATTTCAAGCGAGTAAAATGTAAGAGATGGAATTGTGTGCTTATTTCAACAGGCCAATTTCTTTGAAAATGAGTCTTTTGATGATAGAGATCTCAATGTATGTTTTACCCTCAGGAGTAAAATAAAACATCTACTGTGGGTCTTTATCTTCTAAAAACTCCCCCATCCCTTTTTGTTTAGATGACTTCGAACATCCTGTGGATGGAAGGGAATGTCCATTGTGAACCCACTCTAGGAATGGGAGAAAGTTGCAAAAAAGATGTAAATATATAAACCAGAAATATGTCAATCTCCATATAAATACAAAAATTTTCATCCAAAACATACTGTTTCAGACCCCTATTTACCCCTCATGGACCTCCAATTTTTTTTCAGTGACGTAGAACTCTTGTAAGTTGTTGATATGGGCCACTGGTCTAGACAGTTTTCATTTTTAACAGTTTAATCATGTTTTGTCTCTTTTTATATAATAGTTATATGGATTTTGAGCTCTGATATTGATCAATGTATATTTGTTTGTTTTTTTAGTATCTTGCAATGAATGCTGTAGAAATTTCCCCTCTAACAATTTGCTGGAGATCCATCATAGCAAGCACCATTACATTCGGCAATGCCCGAATTGCAACAAAATTTTTCAACATACCAAGAAGTATTTGAAGCATCTTCGCTCGCACTTAAATTATTTACCTTATCATTGCAAGATATGTCTGCGACCTTTCAACAAGAAAGGAGATTTGTATAATCATAAGATAGGACATGATAACCTGGAAGAAAAGATATGTAGAGTGTGCGGGAAAAAATGCGATGATCATTCCAGCCTCACAAGACACTTATTAAAAAATCACGGAGAACCACCTTATAGATGTTCGGAATGTCCTTCCATATTTTCAAGATTATATGATTGCAATACACATATGCAAAATCATATTCTAAGATGTAAACATTGTGAAATTCCAATGAAATCTCAAGATGATTTTTTTTATCACATTGAGAAGGTACACCGAAATAAAAATATGGACCATGTACCAGTACTCACTCCACTTCTTGAATATCCCGATAATGTATACATTGGGAAATGCGACAGTAGTGACAGTATGGCAGAATCGTCTTCATCGGATGACGAATCTGGCATAGAAGAATCGTCTTCACCGGGTGACGAATCTGACATCTCTTTGAATCGGGAAGCAAATGCTGACATCAATTCTGTTTATAATGCTAAGCATGGAGGTAAATTCATTTGTTTTATATGCTTGCAGTTATGTGCTAGCAGTGAATTATTGAAATATCATATGAACGCCCACAATTGGTGTCCATGCCCTTACTGTCCCAAATTCTTTGATTGCCTCAAAGATTTGGAGATGCACAAAAAGGAAAATCACTATCAACAATGCACACTATGTAAAGCTACATTTCAATCTGAAAGGGATCTACATATGCCAAAATGCAGGTTGTATTGCAATATAAAGTTAAAGTTAACTGAAGTTTTTCAAGCTGTTTTAGGGAGTAAAAAATCTGACCTTCATGAGGAACTGTGCAGGAAGTTAAAGGAGGTTGAAAAAGATTTGGAAGGGGATTACAAAATAAATTTTGCCTTTATAAAGTCTACTCATTGTTTGGAAAATGTTTGTAAAGATAGAATTGCAGAGTCATTTATTCATTACCATTTGCCTTATGACCTGGTAGTTGACGTAAATTTTTCAAGTTCTGTAAGAAATCCTGTGAAAGATTTGTTTAACTTGAGTGACACGCTCATGCAGTATCATAACAATATAATGAAAAACCTGCCATCATATTCTGGTATTTGTTTAAGAAATTCAACTGAGATTTCAGTTTTTAAGATTGCTACTGTTTTGGAAAAAGTAAAAAATCTAGAATTTCCACTTGAACCTCATGTGGTGGAGCAATTGATATTTTTTAAAAGAATCATTGAAGATGCTTGTAAATCACCAATGAACGAAGAAATGCCTGAAGATTTAAGAGATAGTTTGACACGTGTAAATTATTATCTGTCACGTATTACTCGAAAACATATTATTACATAAATGTCATTCATAAGTTTCACTATTCTTGTATTTTGTGAAACGGTCATCAAAAAATATTTTAACTTTTTTGCAAGTTTGAAGTATATATATATGTCAATTTCTAGTTATTGAAAAACTGTGTATTTTGCCCTAACCTGAGATTTCTTTTTAAGAATTATAAAAATTAGTTTAAATACTATGGTTGACTTTATTTTTGTGATCCATTAATAAATTTTATTTTACATTTCATGAAAATAGTGAGAAAAATAATCTTTCATCTAGATTATTAAAAATGCCTTCTATTTCCAAAATTTGAAAGTATATCTTAGCCTAATAAATCTTGGTGAATCAATTTAAAAAAATATAATTGATCCTATACTTTCTTCTCAGCTTTATTACATTAAGATATTATTATGTGAATTATTGTTATGTATGCCTTTATATTATATTCTACAAAGTATATATTTTTTAAATCTTATCCTTCTAATTTTGTTTACTGTTTTAGTATGCTTCTGGACTTGTTTATGTGTTGAATCGCTTCCGTTTTTTTACTATGGTAGTATAAGAATTCTTTGTGGTTGTTTTTGTTTTTCTCATGTATTATTATTGTTTTCAAACATCGTATCGTTCAAGTAATTCAATGGTTAAGTGAGAAAAATATATATATATCGGAATTACTTATCTAAAAAGTTCAGTTTGTAAATTAAGCCGTTATTCAGCTCGAGTTTAAAATGGAAAAGATTAAAAGGGCAGCTACAAACATTTTGACTGACTTTCAATCAAAAATTGAATACAGGTTTTTATAAAACAATATCTGGTATTCTTACAATTCCAGGAATATTCATTTTAAAACCCTAATCATGTTTAAATTTCTTAATAGGCTATGGCTGTATGTAGAAATTTTGCCTTTAATGTGTATTAGTTAACTACTAAAGAATATGCAAATAGAAGTTAAGAACCTTTGCCTTGAGAATGTTTAGTAATTTGTATATAAGTTAAATTCTATACTTCATCTTGCCTGCTTTTACCTGAAGTTAAAAATGGTAATCATGTAGGTATGGAAGCTATTGCATTTGGTTATATAACCAATTTAATTTGCTTCAATATTTAAAAATGTATTCATGGGTGTGGAGATAATAATTTCAGATAATTATAATTTGAGAACAAAAGAAAAGTTTTGCAACATGCAATATAGTTGATTTTTTGTGGCAATATGCATTAATTGTCATCTTAAAATGCTAGTCAATTGTGTTGTAAAATATATTCCACAATTGATCTGAGAATTCATGCATATGATGTAGTTATGATAACATGTATGACTAAATCTGTTGTTCATACTTTGGACTAAATTTAATATTTGTAAAGACTTAATTCAGTAATTTTTCACGTTACTTTTGTTCTTTTGGATCAGTAGGTAATAACATTTGAAAAAAAAGCAAAAAGAAATTTTCATTTTTTAATTATTCTTTTCAAATTTAGAAACAATCTTAATGATTATTGTTAGGATTCCTTGTAAACGAAATGAAATTAGTGAATTTTCAGCGTAATATTTATGTGTCATTGAATCTTTTCATTGCCTTTGGTTGATAAATTAAAAATGATATACCATAAATATAATAATTGAATTTCTTTGTCACAGAAAAGATTTTCACTTTTGATAATCTTTATTTGCATGGTTTTTTTTATTGAAAAATAATATTTTAAGTAAATATGGCATTGTAATAGAAAATAATCCTAATTGTTAATGTATTGTTGCAATCCTATTTTGATATTTGTATTCAAGTATTATAGAGTTAGCTGTGTAATGCTTTCATTCTCCTTTAGTATATTGTAGTGCAGTGCTTCTCAAACTGTGGGGCGCGCCCCCCTGGGGGGGCGCGATAACCCTTCGAGGGGGGCGCGAGCATCTTGAAAATATAAAAGGCTTAAAAAATTATTTTTTGGAATGAAGTAAAACAAAATGCTTTCTGACAAAATAAAAAAATACACATTTACACTGATATATAAATTATATATATCATCTGGTTTTCCACTTTCAAAAGATTCCACTTCAAACGCTCATTAGCTATCTTTGATCCCAAACCAAATAAAAAAGGATATTTTGTTTTCTTTGCTGTAATCCCGCGATGAGAGATTTTTTACTACGTTTCTTGTAACCTCTAGAATAGTACTTTTGATTATCATCTCTTTGACCTTCAAACTTACTGGTATGCTTAACTCCGTCTACTTTTCTTTTGGGAAAGTTGTAAATAATATTTTTCTGTTGCTTTTCCCCCCCGTAAATGAGTTTTATGATGTATGGATAAGCATATTGAGCACTTTGAAGGATTAATTGGCCAAGATGTATTTTATGAGTAATCTGAAATTGCATTATAAAAAACGTTTTACATAATTATTTTTTCATAACTGACATCGATGTTTTTGTATCGAATACATTTTTTTCATGGGAGCGGTCGCATGAGGCTCTGAATCACTCCAAATTCTGGTAAAACTGTTCATTCGTTAACAATTTCTTGACAGTATCCTCCGATATGACAGTTTTAATGGAAACTAAAATGAATTTGTCACATTTATGCATCTTTTTTGAGAGTGGCAAACGGTTTTTTACAATCAAGGTACTTGTTTTGATCGAGTTCCCTTCACGACCACTTTTTTCAGAAATATTTTCTATGAATATGCTATACTTTCCCCTACGATTAACTTTGTGGTTTTAATTGCTGTGTTGTACAACTTATTATGGTTTATAAATGTAAATGAGCAGAATATAAAAAAAAATGGGCATCTGTGATCTCTCTATTGAAGGAAGATGAAACTGATCAAGCAATTGAAGAACCTGATGAAATAATGCATATTAATCGTGATAGCGAAAGTAAATATGACAAAAGTGATAGACATGAAACGTTTGAGTTGAATTGTAATTTTCAAATGCTGCCTAAAGAACTCTATCAAGAAAATTAAGATATCAAGAAAACTAAGAAGCCATAAATGTAACACTTCGCCTTGTCAAAAAGACACAAGCAAGAAAAGGTTACACATGCTATTTGTAGATCATCAAAGAATAGAAAAATTACAATAACGTGAGCAAAATATGACAGTTTTGATTGCAAATAACGTTCTTGTATTGTTAGTGAAAAGTGTCTGTGATTTATGTTCTTTATTAAGGTCACGCACATTTGGAACGGTTTCATTAGTTTTATTGGATTTTTTCTCAAATCATCAAAGAAAAATTAAAAAGTCCTTTAAAGTAGGTAAGTACATTTTCTGTTAGTTAAATTATTCGCGCTGCAATTGTGATTTTTATCGAGCACAGAAAAAAATAATTATAAAAAAAAAAAAAAAAAGTATTGGGGTGACTTGGTGAAGTGATCGCGCGACCATTAAGGTTAGTGTGGAGTGGGCGCCTGCTTCCGGGTTAAAACATTTTGAAGGTTTCTCGCTTTAAATATTAAAAATAACACAATTATTCTTCATTGGAATTTAATTTTTCATGCGTTTTCCTTATTTAATATTAATTCCAAAATCATTTTATATTTTTGTATGCATTGTTGTGCACTTGGTTTTACTCTTCTTACAATTAAGCTATTATATCAAGAATAATGCATTATTTTTTAAAAAAATAATCGCAGAACGGGTACTTCAGCCAGTCTACTTATAAATGTATCAGTACTGCACAATGTATTTTATAACTAATTTATTAATACTAATTTAAGACGACTTGGTACCCTAAAAATCACAAACCTATCGTTTTTTTTTTTATTTTCATTTAATCTTATTCTTTGCATTATTATCTTTCGATTGATATATCACTTGTGCATGTCGGAAAGTTAGAAGTTGAATAAAACTTCATTTGAAAACAAATTAGGTAATTCAGCCACACCCCTTTTTAGAAAAAAAAAAGCTAAAAATGTGTTATGATAAAAAAAAATCTATTTTATAAATAGAAATAATAACTATAAAAAAGAATGTGTAGTATTAAAAGCAGAATATTTCCGAGGCAATACAATAATGTAATTTTTCTTCCTTGTGAAATGTGTGCATGTAAAATTTTTAAATTAAGGCATTTTATATTAATAATTTTATATAATTTCAGTTCTGATTCCTGATATATTTTTCATACAAATGTAATACTTTAATATTATAAGAAGAAAAACAGCTAAAATTTCTGTCGTGACAGAAAAAAAAATTTTTTGAAGTTTTTCTTGAGTTTTCTTGTGCAATTAGTACTCTCTAAAAGTTGATCATTTATAAAAATGTGTGGGTTGAAAACATATGAAAATGCAATTATTTTAAAGAAAAACGTATAAGTAATATCTTAAAGTGGTAATTTAAGTTTAATTAAGCTTATAATATTTTTTTTTCCGAATTATAAACTTTAAAGTGGTTTTTCTCAGTTTGTGTTTTTCGAAACCTTAGTGCATTCAAAATGCTACTCCTTCGACAATTATTTACCAATCACTTCAATTTTTTTCCAGCGTGTTAAAAATAAAGCATGTAATAAAATTAGGGATCCGTTTTGCTATAAACTGAATACTTTTTTTAAAAAAAAAATGTAAGACATGTTGGCTTTTTCGTTGATTTTTAGCTTGTATATCAACATTTTATTTTTTTTCTCGAAAACGAATGAAATTATTCTAAAATCGATCCCTAAAGTTAAGAACACCCATAAGAATATTATAAAAAATTTCAGGTCAAAAAATTAATTTTTACAAAAGGAGTAGGATTTTAAAATTTTCCCAATTTTCTTCAAAAAATTTAAATTTTTAAAAATTGTGTGAATAATATATGAAAATTTTCATCTGGTAACATTTTCTTGAATAGAAACATTGTATAAAATGTTAAAATATAATTTTTAAATACGTAAATAAAGAAGTTTGCTCAAAGGGTGCCAAGTCCCCTTATGAGCAAGTTTAATTATTATTAGTGTCTTCCATGGGCTTGTCTTGCAGAGCAAAGGTTTTCAAATGAAGGCTTAATATTAGAAATTGACACTCTGAGTTCTTTTTCTATATTTAGCTGAGATCTATATTTTGTCTTCAAAGCAGCCACCGCAGAAAATCCGGTTTCACAAAGGTACGATGTTGAAAACGGTAAAAGTATACGAAATGCTTTTGTTTTCAGTTCAGAAAATTCATCATCTACTTCTGCCCAAAATTGAAAGAGAGTTTTATTACAAAATTGTCTTTTAATTTCGCCACTAGATGTGGAATCTATGAAACTTTCTTCTTCGGTAGTGGAGAATCCTTCTGGGGTATTTTGAAATGGATCTCTCACCCATTCGTAACTTGCTATCAAGTTGTCCTCAGCAAAAAAAATATTTTTTAAAATTTTTTGCTAACATAGCTAAATGATATTCAATAGTTTTATAAACAACTTCCACATGTTGTTCTTCAGTTTTGTAAGTTTTTACACATTTATCCGCATTTTCAAGCATTTCTAGGTTTTTTTTGCTTTAAATTTCGGCTCCATAATTGTAATTTTCTACAAAAGCATTAATTTTAACACGAGTGTCAAACATATGTACATTTGATCCTTGAAGTTGAAGATTCAATATATTTAATTTCTCAAATATATCGACTAAGTAGCTCAACTTCATCAGAAATAAACCATCTCGAAATTTCTCAGCTTCCGGTAGGTTTTCTCTTCTAGAAAAATGGTAATTTCATTTCTTAATTCATAAACACGTTGTAAAAATTTCCCGCGGGATAACCATCTTGCTTCACAATAAAATAACAACGATGATTGCACTGCGCCCATGTCTTTGCAAAGTCCAGAAAAGATTCTTGATTTTAGGGGTCTCATTTTTATGTAATTTACTACAGTCACAACTGTCATTAGCACAATATTCAGGCCAGGACTAATTTCTTTGGAAGCCAGAGTTTCTCTGTGGATCATACAATGTGTCCAGATGCACAGTGGAGTTTTTGTTTCACAAGTGCTTGTATACTTTTAAATCCTCCTGACATTATACGAGCACCATCGGTGCATATTCCGACACAATTTTTCCACTCTATATTTGCCTCGTTTATAAAATTATTTAAAATATCAAATAATGCCATTGCTGTTGCTTTAAGTTTTATTGGTTTACAAAAAAGTAGTTCTTTTACCGCTGACATACCATCCCAAAATCGAACATACGCAATGAAATGAGCATCTGTATTGCTATCTGTTGCCTCGTCAAGCTGAATTGAAAACAATTTATCACGCAACTTACCGAAAAGCTGTTGCTCTACATCTTCAGCGATATCATCAATTCGACGGGAAACAGTATCATTTGATAAGGGTATGGACTGCAACTCTTTGGCAAAATTGTCTCCAAACATAGTTTCTACAATCTCAATTGCTGCAGGCAAAATAAGCTCTTCGGCAATAGTGTGAGGCTTTTTACATCTGGCTATATGGACTGCAACTCTTTGGCAAAATTGTCTCTAAACATAGTTTCTACAATCTCAATTGCTGCAGGCAAAATAAGCTCTTCGGCAATAGTGTGAGGCTTTTTACATCTGGCTATTTTATATGATACTTTGTAAGAAGTAAGTAAAGCTTTTTCATTCACTGACAAAGTTTTTTTTTTAAAAAATGTTTTTGTTTTCCGTATGATTTTAATTTTGATTCAAAGAACTCTCGAGGTTTGTTAATGTACTCACCATGAAGCGTTTCGAAATGTCTTTTAAGTTTATTAGGTTTCATACTGTCTGCTGCCAATATTTTTGAGCAAATAACACACAGGGGCTTTTCTTCTCCATTTACTTCAGTAATGGTAAACCCAAAATTCAAGTATTCTTGAGAATATTTCCTTGATTTAATTTTCGGAACTATGCTCGTCTGTGCACTTGTTGATGCTTTATCGTCGAATGTTCGCTTATGACTTAAAAATTTATCCAGGATTTTTTTTGTTCCAATTTTCTGCAGTAATACTTAATAGTGTGAATTACAACTAACGCGCAAATTATAAAATGTACATTCAAGATAGATTTGGTAGCTATAGAAGCATCGAATGGACCAAGACTGATTGGAATTGTACGAGGTACAGCATTATTACATGTTTTGCGCAGACGTCCGATAGTTTGGCCAGACTCACGCAGACGCTCGCGAGAATTCCAGATGTGATGGATATGAGAGAGCGCAACATAAAGTAGACTATTTTTCAATTTCTACTATAAGTTCACTCTCATATATATCTTGTTCAAATTTTCAGTCGTTGATAAAATACTTTCTATTCATTCATTCAAGTTCAAATACATTTTTTAAAACTTGTAGTGGGTGACACTTCATGTTAATACAGTTCTTTCAAATTTTAATTCATTAATTAAATTAAAAAATGAATAAATAGTAACAAACAAAAATTATAGTCCAAAAGCATTTATAGAAAGGAAAACTTTTTCGTGCTGTCCCCTGTAACGCAATGGATAGCGCGCTGGGCTTCTAATCTGAAGGACGGTAGTTCGAATTCCATCCGAGATGGCCTAATTTCTAAGAATGTGTGTGATTTCTTCTTTACTTTTACTATTTTCTTACACTAATTAAATTTAATTAATGAATAAATAGTAACGAAAAAGAATATTCCAATACCCCATATATAGAAAAGAAAAAGAAAAATTGCAAGGAAAATCGCTTTCTCTTTTTTGTCGCTTAACATTGTGATTCTGTCATATGTATTACATATTTGTATTAATTGAAACTATTTAATAGAAAGTAACTAAAATAAGTTTTTCTTTGTTGGCCTAAGTAGGAATTGACTTAAAATTTATTTTTTATATTACTTGTTCTAATGACATTTGTACTTTTAGAAATGCATGATGGACGAAATAAATTTTTAATTAAATGTCATTTTGCAATCTGTCCCAATTTAAAAAATGAGAAAGGAAAAATAACATAACATTATAATTATTACTTAAAAGTAATTTGCTTAAAATATATATTATATAAAAGTAACGTATACAAAATTTAATACTCAAAGTGCATTATTATTGAGGGGGGGGGTGGCGATGAAAATTATGATTGAAAATTGGGTCACCAGTAGTGAAAGTTTGAGAAGCACTGTCTTACTTTATTTATTTTGCAAAAAAGTAGTATACACACAAACTGTAATACTTATGCTATTAATTTGTATGGTTTATAATTAAGATCGCGTATAGTAGCTTTAGCGTCAAAGTGCATTATTATTACATTCAGTACATTATTAATGTATAAGGGGGGCGCGATAAAAATTGTGATTGAAAAGGGGGGCGCCAGTATTGAAAGTTTGAGAAGCACTGTTGTAGTGTTTTGTTATTTCTGAGAGTAAGCTTTTTTGTCAACTAAGTGTTTTTATTGTATTACTCAGTATATTGTATATCAAAAGATTTGTTTCAAAGAACTAGTAAATATTTTGTTCTTATACTAATTAACTATTTCATTCTCCATTGTACTTTTAAAAAAAAAACAACAAAAAAAAAGAAATGTAGTTTTTGTCCTTTATTTTTCTCAATTACAATTATAGATTTTCTTGTAGTGAATGTGAGTCCATTTAGTGGAGTTAGTGGTATATATGAGACAAATATTATACTTCTGAATATATATCTTCCCAACCAACATTCTATTGACAATACAGTCTGCTAAAAAATATTTGCCCAATAAGAATTATATTGTTTTAATACATACAAAAAATAATTACAAATATTAATTAACATAATTAAAAATGATTAATTACTAGTAATTATGTTCATTTTAATTATATTTTTAGATGTGTAAAAAATGTTTTCCATTTTTTAAATTAAAAGCTCGCGAAATATAACAATCCCTATTGACTAAAAATAATCCCTAATGAATAAAAATAAACCCTTTTTGAAACGGATATTGTTCTCCATTTTATACATTTTAATTTTATTTTCTCGCGGAACCCTAATTTTTTTTCTATGAATATAGTAGCCTAAGTTATTCCTTGTAACATTTTAGCTATCTGCCAGTGAAAGTTTCGTAAAAATTGGTCCAGCTGTTTCAGAGATTAGCCAGAAGAAGCAGACAGATAGAAAGACAGATAGACAAACAAAATTTTAAAAATTGATTTTTTTCATCTAAGTACTGTATATACTTTTAAATGCATTTAATAAAAAGCTGTTAATTTCAAATTACAAACAGACATTATTTATATGTATAGATTTACTCTTTTGATCCAATAATCCTAATTTAAACCTCACCTGCCTTTTACTTCCTCCCTTTCTAGGCGGATCAAACTTTCCAATTGTAAATCACTGCCTAATGATCAGCGAGGCACTAATCGCACAATCAACTTGAATCTTCTTAGATCTCCGTCAACCTATCTCTTGGCGTAACAGCCTCTCATTCTAACTTACAACACTGTCCTCAAATACTTTGACTAATTTGCGTATCCCGGTTGTTTCTTTTAGAGTTGGTTGGAAATATACGCGAATTTACAATCCCCAAAGACGCCCAAGTGTGTTTGTGATAAAGTGCCGTACAGATTCGTCATAAACCCTCTAAGAAGAAAACGGGATTTTTTCGAATGTCTAAAATGGCCTGAAATAAATTACGTAGCGATATTCTAAAAAAACTGAATTTTTAGCCTTTAAGAATTTAATATACCTAACTATCTGACACTTAAGATGTTTCTTACGCTAAGAGAAAGAAAAGAAAGAAGACCACAAGCTCCGCTTTAAATTGCTTATTATTAAAATTTGACGTAGGCATTTACATATTTAAAATTCCCTACAGCACACTCAATTATGGCAACGGACCGAGGGAAAAACCACAGTGTAAAAAACCCTGGCCCTGTGCTTAATTTAACTACTTAGACATTGTCACATACTGTCTTGTTTTACAGAAGTCTCACTGCCTACGATACAATCATCAGGGTCAGCTACAATGATATGAGAACTCTTTTAATATCTTTTCTAAGAAAAAAACATGAACGTTATGCATAAGTACATTTTCATATTTCATACATCATTTTACAGTACATCAATTAATACATCTGGCTCTTTAAAAAAAACTCCCTTTCCATGCGTCCTGCGCTTATCATTGTTATTGTTAGTATCACCTAACTACGTCGCGACACAAGCCACCAGATGTGAATTAAAAATATACATATACATATACATAGGCTTAATGATATACAGACATACATACAATTTACAATATATATAACAAACAATGCTAGATATTCCCGCAGACCTTACCAGTCAGAAATTGCAAACAAATGTCCACAAACAATTGTTTCCATAATTTGGAAAAAAATTAATATACAAAAGTTCATTTTTCTGACCTGAAAAATGCACACATCTTAGTGTCAGATAATATATTTAAAGAGAAATTTGACTTGGTAATGCAAAAACACCTGACTGCTTGTCAGCAAGAAAACGATAAAAAAGAACAATACAACCTGATTTTTTATGTGCTCCTATGTGTCGGACCTCCGTTCAATGCTTCCACACTGAGGCTCCTTCTCCTGAGGATGTTCTGTGGTAGGCTGTGGATCCACGTACTCCTCTGCTCCTCCAGTAGTCCTTCTGGTTCTCTGAAGCGGCGCCTTAGATAATACGGGCAAGGTTTCAACTGTTGGCTTCCTTCTAGACGGGACCGGTATGCCCTCGGTTGCACTGTGTCCTCTTCACTGGGGGATACTTAGTAGTGTACTTTCATAATATATTGCATCATCATTACTCATAATGACGGTTCATCCTTACTCATACAGTCGGTCGAAAAAATAGCTGAGCACGGTGACCCTTTCAAAAAATGATTGGAAATGGAAAACGACCTATTTGAAATGTATAATACGTCTCCTACTACAGGATTTTTATTTACAAGGTTGGTAATTGCGTTATTTTGAGATGGATGCAAAGTATTGCTCATTTATTCGGTTCCAAATGAAATGTATGCATTTTGGTGAGAAAACGGGGAATCAGCCAACTCAACGAGACAAGCCGTAACATGCTTTTTGGTGATAAAACGCAGATCAGTCCACTCAACGAGACAAGCCCTAACATACATCTCGGTGAGAAAACAGAGGACATGCCAACTCAACGAGAGAAGCCCTCTCATCTCGGTGTGATAAAAAGACGAGACAACAGGTAAGTCTAATCTATATTATTCCAATCTTGGTGTATTTAATACTCTAATGATGTCATGTGAAACGATTCCTATTGGCTGGTGCAAGTTTTAAAAAAGATGCCATCCAACGTTGGCATATTGTGTGTCTTGAAAAAAGGGGGACCGAGTCGACTCTTGTGTCGACTCGAACCCCTTTTTTCGGTAATTTTTTTTTTGACTCACTCTACTAGATGGGCCGTCTGTCTTTTGCATTCAGCCTGCAGCTTGTTAAAATGCTGCAGGTATCGTGCAAATCGATTCAATTTCACCATGGTGCACCCGGATATATCATAATCCTCGTGCACCTCATCGCGCAGGTGGTCAGGCAGGGTGCAGTCATTCAAATCCCGGAAATGGGGCAATATTTCCAAGTTGATGGTAAAAAGTCCAAGCTTTTCAAAAATCTTTCTCTGATCCGAGCCCTTGACGACAATGAGGCCGCTGTTTCCTTGGGCCAGGTGACAAAACTTGCCCCTGACACAGAAATCTAGGTATTCGAGAGATACAGATCCGGGCAGGTGGCTCTTTAAGTTGAGCCGTTCATTAATGTACCGGTTGGCCCGTCTGTCTTTGTCTGTCGTAAGGAGATTCGAGTGATCCACACCGTGATACAAATCACTTTTGGATCTTTGCCATCCTCCGGTATGCTGGCAATGGACAATTCGATAGGAACAGGCTGACCACCATGGTGAAACACGTTGGCATGGGCGAAAAACGCTAGATGAGACGTGTTGCTGAGTGAGAATGCCTCTGGTGGCTGAGCACTCGCCTTTTATACTCTGCTGGGGTCACGTGAATCGATTCCTATTGGCTGATGCTTTTCCAACTTTGAATCACCAGACATTGATTGCATCCAACAGCACTATTCAGCGCCAAGGTTCCACCATACAGATGAATTTAATCTTGCTGCAGCACACGTTTTTAAAATGCGGATAAATTTAATCTTCGTGCATCCAACAGCACCATTCAGTGCCAAGTTTTTAAAATACAGATGAATTTATCCAACAGCACACGTTTTTAAAATGTGCATTTCAATCTTGGTACATTATTTGACCCGAAAAAAGGGGGACCGAATCGACTGTTGTGTCCACTCGATCCCCCTTTTTCCGGGCCAATGTCCATTTACTGTGTCTGTACCGTCACTTTGTAGCTCCATTCAGCATGCAGCTTATTAAACTGCTGCACGTATTTGGCAAATTGGTAGGATTTTAACATGGTGCCGCACGAAATGTCCTCTTCCTCGTGCACACCCTCATTCACGGGGTTGGGAAAGGTTCCATCACAAATGTCTTTGAATTTCGGCATGTTCTCCAGGGCCATGGCATACAGTCCGAGCTCTTGAAAAATTTTTTGTTGCTCCCCTCCTTTGACCTCCATCAGGACCCTGTTGCCTCGGGCCAGCTGACTAAACTTGCCCCTCATGCAAAAGGGCAGGTATTCCACGGGCACACTCTTGGGTAACGGGTGGTGTACCAGACGAAGACGGGCATTCTCTTGGCAGTTGGATCGAAAATCTTTGGGCTTGGCTGTTTGCCCGGCATGATTCACGGTGATGCACATCACCTCGGGATCGCTGCCATCCCTGGGAATCGTGGCAATGGACAATTCGATGGGCACTGGCTTGCCCTCGTGATGAAACACGTTGGCATGCGCAAAATAGGCGGGTTGACTCAAAACAGACATGTTGCTTCAAACAGCAGAATGATTCGAGTGACTCGCTTTATATATGGTCGAGGAGCGTGACGTCAGAGGGCATCCCATGGGCCAAAGCCTTTTCATGCGAGCGCT
The DNA here is from genome assembly GCA_019973935.1 of Trichonephila clavipes. Classification (NCBI taxonomy): domain Eukaryota; kingdom Metazoa; phylum Arthropoda; class Arachnida; order Araneae; family Nephilidae; genus Trichonephila; species Trichonephila clavipes. The sequence goes on from BMAU01000434.1 coordinate 63,988, forward strand.
GCACGTGTTTTTCCAAAGCCCGCTTCCAAGGTTGGAGACCCACCATGCGCCAAGGAACAGGATCGTCTCGATGCATTTCCCAATCGACCAACCACGTCAACCATTTCACGTACACGTCTGCGACTCGAGGGCAGTCCGTAAAATCCACACTGTACGCATCCGTCATGTGAGGTTGATACGCCTCCCAAACTCGGTGAGAGGGAGGACGACCCACTTGAAGGAATCTCAACTCGAACCCGTTGTCCCAGGTCAGATCCAAATGACTCGTAAACACAATCACCGTTTTTCCAAACGACCGAGGAATGTGCACCTCAATGTTGGGTTCAAAAAGGATGGTATAAGGATAGTCTGGCTCGTAATACGTGACTCGATCCAGCCACCGACCCAGGTTTCCAAATACGATAGTGGTGCAATGCCGACACTGGTCCAACAAGTGCTGTACCGAAACCATTTTTTTACATACTCTGGTCTCAAAGCTTGATATTTTTTTGGACAAGAAAAATGAGACTGTTTTCTGGCAAAAATGAAATTTATTTACAAAAAAAATATTTACATTAAATAATATTTACAAGATAATATTTACACTATTTACAAAAAAATAATTACATGCAAGGCAAACAATTGCGTATAGAAAGATTCAACGGTTCAATCACTTTAAACCCAATAGTCTTTCTCACTTTTTTTTTCAAACGGGGCATGGTCAAGTCCATGGGGGCTTCTTGTTGCTCTATGGCCAACCCTGCTTCAAAATGGTCCAAGAACGAGATGAGATCATTACTCTCGTCAAACAGGGAAGGCACCGTGTCCAGCACCTGAGGTCCTTGGGAATGAGCCGAGGGAATCCCTTGTTGCAAGCAGTCTCCAAATACGGACAACATGATTTGATCCATGGAAGAGTCATCCGTAAGGGTCGGCTCCAAAGTCTCGACCACAGGTGGATCTGGTAAAAGGATCTGAGGTGTTGCCTGCTTAGATGGTGGATCTGGTAAAAGGATCTGAGATGATGTCAACTCTGGTGGTGGATCTGGTAGAAGAATCTGAGATGTTGTCAACTCTGGTTGTGGATCTGGTAGAAGGATCTGAGGGGTTATCTGCTCGGGTGGATCTGGGATATGAGATGTTGTCAGCTCAGGTGGTTGAGATGTTGTCAGCTCAGGTGGCTCTGAAATACTCACAGGTTGAGGGGTGGACAAGGCCGTGAAAGGTCTAGCAATCAACACAGGAGCTACAGGCGGTCTGATGACGGGTGTGATAAACACTCTTTTCTTTTTGGAAAAAGGCCCAGGCTGTTGTTCCAAAGGCCTTTTGTTTGTCTCGGCAGGTACATGAGCCGAGGTTGGAGGTGGTAGCTTGTAGGCCTTTTGATCGAAGCGTTTCCTTTGTCTAAAATCCCCCAGGTTAAATCCATTCTCCATGAGCTGATGGAGAATGATTTCGGGGATAATGTCCAAACCAAACACCGTCTTTTGCACCGTCAACAAGATGTAACGGGTTCCAGCCGGGATCGGGTACGCCGTGTGGGGTTCCAACACCATTCGATGATAGAGCATCTGGTCAAACGGTTCAAAGCTCCTCCTAAACAAATTGGGATTGAGACTGGACGATGGAAATTCATAAATCAGCATGACCACGTGGGTCGTTTGAATCAGGTGAATCTCGCCAGACTTTACCGTTCGAAAGCCAAAAGTAAAGTCTTTTTTCACAAAAAACATGTTGCTGTAAATGTATACCATCCTCTTGTCGGTATTTTTCAGGGGTCGATCGGGATTTCTCAACAGTCCTTTGGAGATTTTCTCTCACAAGACATTGTCGGGCCTGAATTCGTTCACGTGCTTGGCCTCCAGGATGACACGCTTGAAATTATCAAACAGCGTCTTTTTTGTTACCAATTGTCTTTTCAAAATAAGACAAACACTCGCTTCGTGTTGGGTTCCTGATGAATGATGCAAGCACGGACGTGTCCCTGCCGAGCGGCATGTTCCAAGGCGTCGGGTTTCTCGGGCAGCGTCACGGGCATCACGGTCGTGGAAATGTGCTCGGGAAAGGCATCAATTTGATCCATCCTGCTCGACTGATGTAAAGCGTCGACTGATGGGAAGCGTCGGTGATTATTAACGGTGATTATTAAGTCTGAGGTATCTAGACTGCGCCAGCAGTCTTCTGCCCTCTATCTGGAACTGCGATGTTCGTTGTGTTGGAACTTTGTTGGAGGGGTGGGCGTGACTTCGAGAGAGATCCAATGTGATTGGCTGAAAGCGTCGAAACGAGTCTTCTTTTATATACGTTAAAACAGGATGTGGGCGGAGTCATCAGTAGCCAATCACGAGTGAAAAATAGGATTGATGGGTTTGAACCCATCACGAATGAAAAATGGGATTGATGGGTTGACGCAAAATGGCACACATGCCTTGCACGGCAATCCAACGCTGACATGTGGTCTGATTACAAAACGGACATTGCCCCAGCTCGCGCCCATTGGAATTTAACAGCATCACAGGGGTTCGCTTGAAGGGGCTCGAGGAGCTCCAACTGGCTTGAATATCCTTAAAGGTTTGTTTAGAATGTTGGTCGGTGACACAAATGGTACCGACATTGAGATAGTGTAAAAATTTAAGGAGTTCGTGGCGACATTGCCAATCCATGGCATACGAGACGACTCCGTTGGTCAGCTTGAAACAACTGTTTCTAATACACAACACGGCCAAACATTGGCTGTGGAAAAAGACTTGGGCATTTTCCTAGGAAGTGGGCATCAATTGCTGTGAATTAGGGGGTCTTTGAAACACTCTGGGTTTAAAATGATGCCTTTGATACGGGGGCCTGAAATTGGGTCTCTTATACAACCTGGGATCTCGTGGCCTTGTTTCCTCATTTCTTTTTTTCTCATTCCTTCGTTATTCATTCTCCTCGTTGCTTCGTTCCTCATTCCTTCGTTCCTTGGATCGCGGAGAACGATGAATGACTGAATTAACCTTCTTGACATGGGTCTTTTTGGTAGGTGGATCAAGTGATTTAAAATACATGGGCGATTTAGAAACAATTGGCGATTTAGAAACAATTGGTGGCTTAGAATCCACGGGTTCTTTCAAATGTGACTCGGGAACCCTAGATGGTTCCATGGGATCCTTCAAAGACGACTCGGAAATGGTAGATTGCTCCATGGGGGTAACGAATCATAAATCACATCTTCAGAGGCTTCATGGGATGTAGAAGCTACTGGAGTCGGTGGCAAAGGTGAAACTGTTGTTGGCACACTAAACATATCAATAAAATCATCATAGTCTGGCGAATTCATTTCTGCAGGAATGAGTATCATGACATGAATAAGATCTTTTAAACTCTACTGTCAAAATATACTTCAATACTAAAAAAAAATTTTTTAGTAAGGTTGTAATCATCTTCCAAGTGATGGAAGGTCGCCGGTCCCCAAAGTTACAATTGCAGTTTTTATATTTGCCCTGTTTACAAGAAACGGAATTCGGTAGAATGTGTTTTTCTTACCCCACCTCTGAGGGCGAACTTAAGCAAAGGGTGCCACGTTCCCACGCCTGGAAGGGCATTGTACCCTTAAAATATCGGGATATCGTGGTGTGTCATTAGAATTTCCCGCGCTTAAAATGCCATTGACCGTTGTGCGGTAACTTTGCGCTGGTTCCGGACCAATGAGAGAAAATTAAGCGGACAAAGTAAAGAGTCCGCTCTAGTATTTGGAAGTGATGAGGACGCCAAATAAAGACGGGATGCACCCCGATTTCGACACACTCACACTTGGGACTCAGAGCGACAATTTTAATTTAGATCCAGGCCTTGAACTGGACTCCGCGAGTCTCCGAGCGGCGACCATGTCTTACTCCCTTCTACCAGACTCCCCCTCTCTCAAAGTTAAGTAAAATCTCAATTAAGTTATATAACCATTTGTACATTTACTCAAATTTAATCATGTTAATTAAAATAAATTCGACCATGTCTTACTCCCTTCTACCAGACTCCCTCTCTCAAAGTTAAGTAAAATCTCAATTAAGTTATATAACCATTTGTACATTTACTTAAAATTAATCATGTTAATCAAAAAATAAATTAATAGTTATTTAAAGAACCGGCCTTTTTAATTTAGAGTACTGTTTTATTGTCTTTAGAAATTTAGTGTTTAATTTTTAACTTAAGCCATGATGCGATGTGTCATGCGAACCTGAAAAATTAGGAATGGGTATATGGAATTAAGTAATCAATTAAGTTAAACCAGCGTCGTATCACAAGTCATTGATGAAGGCCATCAAGTTTAGTCTGAAAAATTTGCGAGTGAACGAGAAGGTAGGGAGAGAGCTGAAGGAGGTCGAGATAATCTTTTTACTCGACTGTTCCAACGCCATGGATTGGAAGAGATTCTGTCCACTCTTTTCCCCTGTAATAATACCCTTTTCAATGTTTTATTTTCGCGTGATATACCTTGCAATTTAGAGTTTAACTCATTTTCTTTGGTTTTCCACTCTTGTTCTTTGGTTTTCAATATATCCTTTTCCCTTTGAATCAGGTCATTTTTCTCTTTCATTAAGTCTCTTTCTCTTTGAATCAGGTCATTTTTCGCTTTCATCTTGTTGAGTTTGGTACTTAACATCACCGTTTGGTCCAAGGCCCATTCGTGTTTTGCACTTTCAATTTCATTCATGATATTTTGTTGTTTTCGAGACAACACGTACATTTCGTCTCTAATCCTTTGAAAGGAACCCTTTCTCCCGTTATTTCCTTCCTTCAAATACAGTTTTTTGTTACCGTATAGATGCAAACACAGAGGGGTCCATTCCTCCGTTTCGTCGTAACGCGCATGAAAGGGAATCACACAACTTAAAAATTTCCAGCCCGTCACATGGATGGGTACACTCCATTTGAAATTTCCCCACTCGTCAGATGTACGTTTAATCATCTTTTCCCAACCAGACACATTTTTATTGCCCACCTGCTCCCAAAGTAATTTTTCTATCCCTCCTGTGAACAAAGTACACAGAGAGGCAAGGTTGTGTGGGTGCAAGGGTCGATTGATGTGAAAATGGGACCATTGTTCTAGATTCATCAAATTGTCTGGAATGTCGCCCTTGTCACACGACGATTTCGGTTGACTCACGTACATTATAGCTCGCACAAGATGAAATGCGCTTTTAATCTTGATGCATTTCTTGGCCCGACCGCTGTTTGGAAAATCATAACGAATTTTTACTTTCCAAGTGTTTTCAAAAGAACTCTCTGGTGTACATGCCAAAATCATGTGTCGATGTTGTATTTTACCCTTTTCATTCACCAATCCATCGCACAGACACCAAATGGGTAAAATGACACATTGATCCCGAATTATTTCCATTTCCCGGCCAAAAGTCTCATAAATATCGTGTTTTACCGAAATGTGAAACCACTCCAAGTCTCCCTTCAGATAACGTTCAAGTATTCTCCAAACATCTTTTCCCAAGCCACATTGAAATTCTATCCCCTCTTCCCACATTTCGGGTTTTTCAAACATGGAATCATAAAAACCTACACTATTCAATTTGCGACGGCCAGCCATGTCCCGAGGATTGGATTGAAAGTGTTGACATTGACGCATTTCCACCTCTATTTCCTCTGCAATATCCTTCTCTTTTTCCTCCACAATGGCTGAGAAATCTTTTTCATTCGTTACGAAAAGCTTCAAACATGACACGATATGATTCACATTGACGCAAAGATTCTTTTCCCCGCCATTCCATTGTCGACGTCCAAAACAAAAAATGCATTGCTTACGAGAATCCAATGTATGTGTTTTAGGGGCATGTTTATAATAAAAGTGAATTAATGTCATGGGCTCGAGACATTCAGGGCTACACAAGGGATCGTTTGAATGGTTATGAAGATGCCTGTAAAAAGTCGTAAAAGATTTAATCATGTTTGATTGTATTATTGTGATTAAAAAGACCAAGCCCACCAAACAATCTACAACTTTAAACCCTACAAGAAAAAAAAAAAAAATTTTGTGTATAGTATCTATAATATATAATATACATAATATACATATTATATATATTATATATATATTATATATATATATATATATATATATTATATATATATATATATATATATATATATATATATATATATATATATATATATATATATATATATATATATATATATATATATTACTTGTAGAGGACAGTTTCAACTGTCCATTTACTTTTTCATTTGAAATATTTTCACACACAAAAGATATTATACACACAAAATGTTTAGTCTCTTTATTTACATTTTTTATTTCCCCCTTTTCCCCTTTTCTTATTTCCATGTTTCAATCACTCTATGCGGTTGAATGTCGAGCAGGATGGATTGAACCAACCTCCGATTACCGTCTGAGGTGTCATTCTAAAATTTTACCCCAGTTCATGTCACAAAATGGACCGTTTCAACCTCGGCCAACTACATATTATTTTGAAATGGGCACAAGTGTTGCGTGCAATAGTTTCCAACCTTGGCATAAAGAGGAGCCCCAAAAAATGGGAGAACGACTACTGGTCCCGAGCTATAATCCTTTCCAGTAATAATTCTCCCATTTTTCTAGGGCTCAATACAGTGTCTAAGGGGCCCTTAGAGGGTCGGGTGTTCTGCAGAGGGGGCACGTGTTGCTCACATCCAAGTGTCGGTGGAGGCAACGCAAGTGAAATGCATGGCCGCATTGCGTCTTTCCCGGCAGTGCATCGTGCAGAGGCAAATCGAATACGAATCTGGCACTTGGAAGACGCAATCGGGCCATTTCTGCCCAAAACACCCGTCCAACACTGCTTGAGCCAAACGAGTCCAAGTGGTCAAGTTTTGAGCCCCATAGCGTCACCAAGACTTGTACACCAAAAAGTACAGTTTGGGGATGGCATACTGAGTCCATAGGGCTTGGACAAAGGCACCTTTCCCTTTGACAACCTCTTGCTCCATAAATTCACTGTCCAGGTCAGCAGGTTCGAAATAGGAAAAACTTTCAAAGCAAGACACGTCATGGGGGTCGTGGTAAGATAGGATTTCCATCATCAAATCGATAATGTTTACGGCATAGACGATTTCCAGTTCAATCACCTCGGAAGGTTTTAAACGAATTAAAACGCCCCGAAAATTCATCATGAAGGTGATGTAATCCCCAAGGTCTGCCTCTTGGTACATGGCAAGATGCGGGGTGAAAGCTAATTCGTGTTCCATGTCTATGAGTAAAATGATGCGACTGGCTTCTGAGCCCTGCTGTTATAGTGGACAGAAAGAGGAAGTCGACTGATAAGGAAATGTGTGATAAGGGCTTTCGAGTAAAAAAAGGAAAGAGACAGGGTTGAACCATCCATCATTTATTGATACCATTTACATTGGTGGGTTGAATAATGAATCCATTGTTGCCCAATGTCATGAGAGGATGATTTCTAGGCACCCACAAAACAATATGGTTTCAACCCTCCGAGGGTTCCTGTTTCAGTCTTTTAGGGGCCAAGGGTGGTTCCATGCGTCTCTTTCCAAAATCGAGGCATTTGACGTGGAGGTAGGGAGAAAGGGTCTGGGTACCCTTGTCACAACGAGGGATGAGGGGTGGAGTCACCTCGACATTTTCCATGAAAACAGAGGGATCCATAAAAGGGGGTCTCTCAGGTTCAGCAGGTGGAGTAGGTATTCTTTCAAGTCCAACAGGGGAAGTAGGCATTCTTTCAGGTCTTTGAGCAGGTAGAGCAAGTCTCTCAGCCCTCAAGCAGGACTCATAAACCATCTGTATGGATGGTTTGGATCCATTTTGCATCCGACGCATGTTTTGCACCTTTTGGATAAAGGTTTGTACCCACAGTCTCACCAAGATGGAATTGGGGACGGGAGAGTCTTGGACATGCAAGACGGGAGAGGTTTTGAAACTCTCCACAAACAGGTTGCTAGGCTTCTCCACCAGAGCAGAGCCCGCATTGAGACGGATGGCAAAACTCGTTGCCAACGACGACAATTTGGCATTCAAAATGTTAAAGACGACATCGGGAGTCACCAATTTTGACTTTTGCGTCATGATGGGATACGGGTTGTGGGCCGGCAACACATCTTTGCCTTGATAGACGAGGGGTCGAATCGTTTGGCGAATTTGTATACTTTGGAACGACCGAGTAGGGCTCCAACATTCACCAGTCGAAAGTAGAGCTTGCCGTCCTTTCCAACCATAGCAGCCAATGGATAGTGTTGATGAGGCAGAAGTTTGAACCACATGATGACTCTTAAACACACTGAGAGTGAATGAATGGCAACGGAAGGCTGTCAAACATTTACTAGTTACTCTCCTCTCTTACTAGTCCTCTTACTAGTTAAAATGAGAGTATTAATCTTTAAATAGGAAGCTTAAGATAAATAAAAATATTTTAAATTTAAAAATAAGTTCCCAATGAACAAAAGTTAAGTTTGTACCCTTAGCCTTTTGGCTTGGGGGAAATTAATAAATTCGTGCTCAAGAAGCGCTCTGGGGCGCTTTTGAGACGAGGGCTCTGCGGGATCATATGCAGGCTGGTTGGTAATTAGTTCATTGGGAACGGAAGGAAGTTTATCGAAGAACCTTTTAGAAAGGTCCTTTATGTGAGGTAAAAATGGCTTAATTTTTAAATCACGATAAATGACTTCATTGCGTACGAACCAGGGAGCATTTACTAATTGTCTCAAAAATGAGTTAGTCAGCGTGTGTAATTTCTTAAGATGACACATGCCGGCGGATCCAAAAATTTGTGATCCGTAGCACATGACCAGTCGGATGATAGATTTGTAGAGCAAAACTTTGTGCCGGATCGCAAGTTTGCTCCTTCTGGAGATGAGCCTTTTAAGCATGGCATGAACAGCGAGCGCTTTTTTGCGCGTCTGTTCGATATGATACGCAAAAGTTAATTTAGCGTCTAAAAACAACCCTAGGTATCTTGCAACATTTACCCAGGGGACGGGCTGGCCAAAAATAGTTACGGGGGTAAGTCCGACGGGAAGTCGGGATCTTCTCGTAAACATGAGGCAGGCACTTTTAGATGCGTTTACTTTTATTTTCCAGTCGTTTAACCAGAGCTCTAGCGAAGAAATGTAGTGTTGCAGATTAGAGATTACCACGGAAAATCTCTTATTCTGCGAAATAACGGCAGTATCATCAGCAAACATTGCTAAATGCGATGAATCAGTTTGCGGGATGTCATTTACGTACAGAGTAAAAAGCAGAGGCGAACTTAAACTTCCTTGCGGAGGCCGCTTCTGATTGGTCGAGGGGAGGAGAGAATCCTGTCAACTCTCACTCTGAATGATCGATGGGAAAGAAAACTGTGAATGGACTTGATCAAGGGAGCCGGAAAATCAAGTCGTATGAGCTTGATTAGTAAGCCATCATGCCAAATTTTATCAAAGGCTTTGGCTATGTCCAGAAAAAGTATACCCGTGGCCTCGTGCTTGGCGAAGCCACTATGAATCAACTCCGTTACTCTGAGCAGTTGATGAACTGTCGAGCACTTGGGTCGAAAACCGCACTGCTGGGGGATAATAAAATTAACAGCAGCGCAGTGTTGATTCAGGCGTTGCATAAGCACAAATTCGTATACTTTGCTCAAACAAGAAAGTAATGAGATTGGACGATAATTTTGCGCTAAATCCGGATTTTTGTCCGGTTTTAGGATGGGGATAACCACGGCAGTTTTCCAGGAATTTGGAAAGTAGTTATTCTTAAATAGCTGATTTATCAGAAAGGTAATAAATAATAGAAATTTAAGGGGAAGATTTTTAAGCATACGATTAGAAATTTGATCATGTCCGGGGGATTTTTTAGGTTTGATTCTCTGTACGTAAGTTAAGACTTCCGTTGGCGTGATAAGTTCAATTTCTTGAACGTGGGGAGTAGCTAGGAAGTTTGCAACTTCCTCGTGTATGCGTTGATCGAAAACTTCTCCATCAGCGACGTGGTTAGGTTCAAATTGCTCTTGCAAACTGTCGGCGATAACCTCCGCCTTTTCAATAGGGGTTATCGCGGTACTGCCTAAAGCCCCTTTCAAGGGGGGAATGGATTGAAAAGGCTTACGTAAAAAAGAGGATTTCCTCCAAAGAGTGTTGTCAACGGGCGATAACGCCTCTATGTGTTTTTCCCACTGTGCTTGGGAATGTGATTTGATATCCTTCACTATTTCACGACTGAGGGTACGGAATTCAGAATAAATGCTAGGACACCTAGATCTTTGCCAAAATTTCCGTAACCTGTTGCGTTGATGAATTTTGGATTTAATCTCGGGGGAGAGGATTTTTGGAGCATTTTTAAATTTAGGTTTTGAAGCCTCAACGAAAGCTTCGGAGAAATTTTGATTGAGTTCGCTGATAGCTAACTCAATATTTTCATTGCTGGTGAGGTCGGTAGAGGGGAGGGGTTTTTTACTTAGAACGAATTTAAAATTGCTCCAATTGGGTTTCTTGTTCCGGACGCCATCAGAGGATGACGTCTACTGCTAGCTGGTCCGATTGGACAATGACTTCTAGCGACATAGGAACTGCGACCGCATCTTCAAAACATCCATATGGAAGCCGCCAAGTCAGGTGAGATCGTTTCCTCTCATCTGGCCAAACTAGACGTTCCGCTTTTCAAGATCCCTGCCTCCGAAAAGGAACTCGATAAAATAATTCTTCGCGAGAAGAATAAGACTATCGTTTCACCGAAGAAGCAAGAGGAGAAAAAGCCGGCAGCGGCTCCTCCTCCCCCCTCTTCCTCTCCCCGCAAGGGTAGAAAAGGAGCGAAGAGAACCGTCGACTCCGACGGCTTCGCTCCCCCCAAGCAGCTTGTTAGGAAAGTTCGCTCTCCTCGTTCGACCCCCAACCACGTTAGCGTCCGGTCGCAACTTTTCTAGCGCCGCATACGAGTTCCTGTGGACAGGCCACGGCACGATACTTTCGCTGGCTGAAAACTTTTTCAGTCTGGCACCTGCTACTTGATTTCAACAAGCCCGATGAAATAACTTTCCTGCGTTCTTCAACATGGTTCGGAAGAAACATAAACCGATTCCCGAACAACGACGTGCGAAGAAAACTTCGTCTACCAGGCGCAACAGTAGTGACTCTGCTGCCTCGGAAGAGCCACCCGAAGTGACCGAAATGGACATACCGCTTCCCGCATCACCTCAAGCCTCACATCCCGGAACGCCGGAGAAGGCCGGCCCCACAGAGCTGCACTGCAAAAAACTTCAAGGATTAGCTTACCTCATCGAAGTGCTATCCGTTTCGATCGAGACGTCGCAGACGATACTTCAAGACGTTGTCAGCAAAGGACTCACGGACCCTACCAACCCCATCATTCAAATGGAATCAGCTGCCCTGGAAAAGAACAACGCAAGACTTCAATGTGCGGTAAGTGAGTACACCTCTCTACCCCCCTGTGGCATCCCCAACTGGCGCGACACGACATTCAAAACACTCCACTTAAGCCTAACACACGCGACCCAACTACACCAATCCAGATAAAACGTAAGTGGAAGATACCGAAGGATTGGTTTCCCCCATCTAGAAAGCTAACAAAAACGCACACTCAAATTCAAACCCCGAATCAAACTTTAAAATTAATCTTAACAACGCTTTTAGTGCTCTTGACATCACCGCGACGGATGAACCAATAGAAACCCAAGTTTTAACCAATAAATCACCCGTGACAACCCCTAGTAAAACTAACCCTACTCAACCACCGAAATTGCCTCCCCCCCTCATGTTACTGATAACTGACGACTTTAGACTACACACTAAAACTCTCACTAACAAAATGCCCGCATTAAGAATTAAAACGGCTGGAAAGTATGCAAAATTGTATACAGACACTCAACCGCAACACGACACACTTAAGCAACTACTCACTGAGCTAAAATACCCTTTTACCTTTATTCCGAAACACGAGCGACCCATCAAAGTCGTAATAAAGGGCCTTCCCCGAACAACGAAAACGGCAGAAATACAGTCCGACCTTCTTGATCTGGGCTACACAATAAACAAGGTTACTCAACTAACAGGCAATATCACGAAACAATTACTTTCTGTTTTTACGATCTCCGCTCCCCAGAAACGACTTTAACTTAAATATTTTTAACTTAAAAACTTTAGGATATGTATCCATCACAGTTGGAGGCTTTGAAAGCAGAGGAGTAATCCAATGCTTTCAATGCAACCAATTCAATCACACGGCCGAACACTGTAATTTTAACGCCAAAATGCTTGAAATGCGGAGATAAGCAAAAACCATGGGACTGCCAGATCAAGAAGCTGGACACCCCTTTCTGCGTCAACTGCCAGGTTCACGGCCACATGGCCAATTACAGCAAATGCCCCCTCTTCCCTAAAACCCGCAAAGGCGCTAATATCAACTCAAACCCAATTTTAGCGCATAACTTTATCAGGCCCAATATCTCTTATGCTCAAGTAACGCAAAAAACTAATCAGTCCGACACAACACACCAGATGGCACCACTTGTGACTGCCCCGATCGACACACCGACTATCAAGGAAATACCCACCCCCACTATCGTACCAACTGAAATTCCCAACACGCAAACTGACTGCCTTAATCTAATCACTCAGACGCTCCAGCAAACAATTCATGCACTCACAACACTCGTTCAACACATAAGTTTAATGACATCCCCACAGACAGTTCCCGCACAACCAACACCAGGCCCCGCTAAAATAACTTCTCAGTCACCACTCACAAAGTCGCAAATTGTTGCGCAAATTAATAATCTTCTCAACCATTACGATGGTGCGAGCGACTAAGATTTCTTCTTAGTCTTAATTTTTTAAATTGCATTAAATTCCATTATTTTACTGTTCTAACCCTAACTCCGTTACCATCCCTTTGCAACGATCTCGGCAATTTACAAACCAATAGAGAGGTTTACCGATTTCCTTCTAGCCAATCACAGTGCAACTTCTACCCCGACGACGAGAATTCTCCTGGACTATTCATCACTTGGATCATGTCACTTCCTTGCACCCCATCAATCATCAAGACCAGAGCCAACTGAAGTGTCGCACGGCTCCCAGTGAACTGTCGCGTGAATGATAAATGGACTGTTACATTGAACTTTCTGTGCAAAATGTGAAACTTCAAGGGACTTTTCTACTACAGCCAAGGACTATTTACATTTTTACTTTTACTTTTTGAAACTCAAGAAGATCTCTGTAACACTTTTTTATTATACTTCATTGCTCTTGTTTCTCCACTTTCAACCGTAAGGAACGTTTACATTAGATATGGGACGGAGGGTTAACATATAACCCAGTTTCCCAATGACCCCCCAGTATTCGAAAAGTGCTCTCGACCTCTCCACCCTCGCCAACCCCTTCTTCCGCGCCTATTGATAGCGCTCCTTTCGAAGAACAGGGCGAAGAGGGAATGGATACTATTAATGATGAACCGCAAAGTGGAAGAGGTGCCTGTCGATTAAAAAGCCGCGCATCCCGCCGTTCTTCGTATTTCCCAAGGGTGATTGGAGGCAGTTGGTGGCGTTAGCCAAGCTGATCGCCCCCTCCTTCCAATCCCAAATGTCAGGAAGGTTCCTGAAAGTCACTGTGGCCGACGATGTCGACTACAGGGCCCTTAGCAAATGGCTGGAATCTTCCGGGGTGGAATTCAAAAAGCTTCATGTTGAAGCAGGACCGACCCGTAAAAGTCGTAATTAGAGGCCTCCCCTCCAACACGGAGCCGGAGGATATCAAAACTGAAATTGAAGCGGAAGGCTTCAAGGTGCTTAAAATTTCACAGATGAAGAATTACCGGACAAAGGCCCCCATGCCATTGTTCTATCTTCAAATCGAGAACGGCGTGGATGCGCCAAAGATCTATGATTTCACGGAGTTATTCGGCACCCGCATCGAAGTTAAACCCTTCGATCGCGGGAACAAAGTGAACCAGTGCTGGAGATGCCAGGGGTGGTTTCACTCCTCAGAGGTGTGCCACCTCCCTCCCCGCTGTGTTAAGTGTGCAGGACCCCACGCGGCCAAAGATTGCACACGCGAATTCGAGGCGCCCATGAAGTGCGCGAACTGCTCGGGCGCTCATGCGGCCAATCGGAGTCGGTGCCCTAAGCACCCAAATAACAGCAAACGAAAAAACCAAAATAAAAATAAAAACAGCCCTAAGCAAAAAATAATAATTTAATAAAAAAAATAATGTAAATAATAAGCAACCTGCGCAGGCACCTCGACCTGATATTTCAAGGCGAGAAAAGTCTCGCCTAATCTGGACTACTCTAGAGTAGTCCAGAACAAAATTCCCAAGGAGCATGTTAGCCCCCTTCAACCTCATTTTCAGGAATTAGACCGGCCCCTAGCAAAGATGCCAGCATAAATGCCGGCCTCTTAAAGGATTTGCTTAAAGTGATAGAGGAATCTCCCTCTATCGACAAGCAAACTTTTTGCAGGGCGTTTAAAAACTCCCTTTCTGCGCTCCGCTCGGCATCTGCGGACGTAGATAAAACTTACGTAATTTTCGAAGCCTATTGCAGGCTTCGCTCCCTCCAGGCTTAACTTTCCCCGCCCACGTGAGTACTTCTTTGAAGATTGGATTTTGGAATGCAAGTTCCTTGCGTAACAAAATCCATGAGGTACGCGATTTTGTTTCGGAGCAAAACCTTGACATGTTTTTGGTCCAGGAAACCTGGCTTGAGCCGGGTATCGACCCCCAGATCGCAAACTATCGTCTTACTAAAGACGATAGAATCGAATTTCCCCATACCGTAACGCGAGGCGGCACGGCCATTTATTGTAAAAATGAGATCGTGCACCACAGGGTTCCCCTTCCTAATTTACAAGGAATGGACGCCACTGCGGTGCAAATTAAAATTAATGATTTCCCTCCCATTAATATTGTTTCGGCCTACGTTCGAAGAAGAGTAGGCCATAGCTTCCCAGTAGAGGATTTTAAGAAAATTTTCAATTCTGGCAGTAATTGTATCATCGCTGGTGACTACAACGCAGCTCATGTGAGATGGCACAATGCCAAGTCGACCCGTTTCGGGCAAGTGCTGCATAGGCTAATTCGCGACCTTCGGGGAGCGAAATTAGTCGCACCGCAGACTGCCACACACCTCCAACCGCGTCAGCGGTTCGGAAGTATTATCGACTTGGCGGTGTTCAAGCACATTCCTTTCAACCATAGTGTCAGAGTTATTAACGATCTCAGCTCTGATCACTACCCCGTAATTCTTGAAATAAATTTAATTACTTCAATTATTAAAAATCCAGAGCAACTTTCAACTAATTGGTTTAATTTTAAATTTGCTCTTAATAAGAAACCCCTCCCCACTGTTGAGCTCACCAGCAATGATAATATTGAGTTAGCTATTTCTGAACTCAATCAAAATTTCACTGAGGCTTTCGTTGAGGCCTCAAAACCAAAATTTAATAATGCTCCGAAAATCCTCTCCCCCGAGATTAAATTCAAAATTTATCAACGAAACAGGTTACGGAAATTTTGGCAAAGAACTAGGTGTCCTAGTATTTATTCTCAATTCCGTACCCTCAGTCGTGAGATAGCAAAGGATATCCAAGCATATTCCCGCGTCCAGTGGGAAAAGCACATAGAGGCGTTATCGCCCGTTGACAACACTCTTTGGAGGAAATCCTCTTTTACGTAAGCCTTTTCAATCCATTCCCCCTTGAAAGGGGCTCTTGGCAGTATCGCGATAACCCCTATTGAAAAGGCGGAGGTTATCGCAGACAGTTTGCAAACTCAGTTCGAACCCAACCACGTCGCTGGTCGAGAACTTTTCGACCAACGCATACACGATGAAGTTACTAACTTCATCAATACCCCACACGTTCAAGAAATTGAACCGACCACTCCAACGGAAGTCTTATCTTACGTACAGAGACTCAAGCCAAGGAAATCCCCCGGACTTGATCAGATTTCTAATCGTATGATTAAAAACCTCCCCTTAAATTCCTTCTATTTATCACTCTGCTGATAAATCAACTTTTTAAAAATAATTATTTCCCAAATTCATGGAAAACTGCCGTGGTCATTCCTATCCTAAAGCCGGATAAAGATTCGGCTTTACCCTCTAACTACCGTCCAATCTCATTACTTTCTTGTTTGAGCAAAGTATACGAGTTCGTGCTTTTGCAACGTCTGAATCAACACTGCGCTGCTTTTAATTTTATTATTCCTCAGCAGTGCGGTTTTCGACCCAAGTGCTCGACAGTTCATCAACTGCTCAGAGTAACGGAGTTGATTCACAGTGGCTTTGCCAAGCACGAGGCCACGGGTATACTTTTTCTGGACATAGCCAAAGCCTTCGATAAAATTTGGCATGATGGCTTACTAATCAAGCTCATACGACTTGACTTTCCTCCCCCTGATCAAGTCCATTCCTAGGATGATTCGTTTTTGGAGCGCCAACGCTAAGAAGCGTTTTTTCTCCGTCTGTGTGCCTTGAAAGAAACAAAAACAAGCGTGGCTCTGAGAGACACGGGAGAAACGGTTCCCTATTGCTAGGTAACCCAAGAAAAATTTCACCCTCCGAGAGAGGGGAGGAGAGTAAGGGCTGGAGCAGGAGTGACGTCACTGGAGGGAAGGAAGAATGAATTCCGTTTCGTTTTGAGGAAACGTTTCATGAATGATGGGCTTCGTTTCGTTTGAAAACGGGGTGGGGGAAATTCGGGTATCAACTGATTGTCTATTTTAGAATCTTCTTCTTAGGTGAGTTGTTTGGATAGGCATGTTGTGAGTTCTCTGAGCGTCCATGGCAGCTTGGATATTGATGAGGCTGTTGGAGTGGGCGTTAACTTGTTCGTAGAATGCAGTGGCTAATTTTTTTATTCTGGATGTGAGGGCTGGGATTTTTAGGTCTTTGTGGATATGGATCCGTTTGATGTAGGTGGGGGCGTTTAAGATGAGGCGCAGTGCTCTGTTCTGTAGAATTTGGATGCGGTCGAGGTTTCTATTTGATGTTATTCCCCAAATCTGTGAAGCATAAGTTAGGATCGGGAGAAGATATTGCATATAAATTTTCCTTTTATTGTTGGTAGATAATTTCGAATTTTTCGATAGGAGATTGTGGAGAGCTTGGAGGCGGTTTTTAAATTTGCAAGTGATTTTTTCCAGGTGGCTTTTAAAGGTTAATTTTTTATCTAGGGTAACGCCTAGATAATCGACTTCGTCATGCCAGTCTATATTGTTTCTGAAGAGCTTGAGGGGTTGGAGGGTGTTCTTGTATGCGCCTTTTTTGAAGACGATTGCTTTTGATTTTGAAGTGTTAATTGAGATGCGCCAGAGAGTTAACCATTTTTTGAGTTTCTTCAAGTATTTCTGGAGTGATGCTCTTACTTTCTGCGGGGTGTCTTGTTGGCTTAGGATGGCGGCATCGTCCGCAAAGAGACAGATGTCGACCAGTGGAGAGGTGGGGAAGTCATAGGTGTAGATATTGTAGAGGATCGGGCTGAGTAAGGATCCCTGAGGGCTTCCGGCTTGAATATGGCCTATTTTGGATATTGTTGCTTGAATTTTCACTTGGAAGGTTCTATTATGGAGGTAGTCGGATATTGTATGTATCAGGTAGGGAGGGTAGTTCAGATTTATCATTTTGAAAATGAGTCCGTTGTGCCATAGACGATCGAAGGCTTTTTCCACATCGAGAAAAATTCCACCAGTGGTTGCGTGGTTGTTGAATCCAGATATAATTATGTTAGTTGCTCTGAGGAGTTGATGGCATGTGGAGGTTTCTTTCCGGAATCCGTGTTGGATGTCTGGGATGATGCTATTGTCCAGGGTGTATTTTTCAATTCTTTTTAGGAGAATTTTTTCGTAAATTTTTCCTATGGATGAGATGAGGCTGATGGGTCGAAAATTGAGAGGAAACTTTTGGTCTTTGCCGGGTTTAGGGATCATTGTTAGTATTGCGTGTTTCCAGGGTTTGGGGAAGTGGTTATACATCAGGCATCTATTGATTATTTTTGTGAGGTGAGTGATGGCATTGATAGGTAGAGATTTCAGCGCTATATTTCTTATTTGATCTTGTCCAGGGGCTTTTTTATTTTTTAGTTTCTTGATTATTTCACATATTTCTTGGGGGATGTGAGAGGCGGATAGATCGGGATGTTATTTCGAAGGAATCTTCTGACTGTTCTGTCCACTTTGTCGATGTGGTCGTCATCGTAGGGTGTTCTATTTTCTTGAAAAGAGTCTTCTAGTGTATCCACGAACAGGTCGGCTTTTTCTCTTGTCCCGTAGACTAGGCCTTGGAATCCGAGCAGGGGGGGATAGATAACAGGTTTCTTCTTCGCTCTGGCAATGAGTTTGTGTAGCGAGTCGTTCGTGTGGCTGCATTCGACGAGGGCGTCATCCCACTCTCGCTGTTTGATGTTGAGCAGGTCTTTTTTAATGTCTCTTTGGAGGCGGTTTAGTTCGGTTTTCAGGGGTGGGTAGCGGTTTTGTTGCCAGAGTTTGCGAAGCCTTTTTTCCCTGATTTTCATCCTGGTTGCGTACGGGACGAGGGTGAAGTCCTGCTTCATGGATTTAAATTTACTTGATTGATTGAGGGCGGTGTGGATGTTGTAGTTTAGTTTGCTGATTGCTTCATCTATTTCTTCGGTATTATTAATTGGGGGTTGCCGGCTATTGTGGTGGAGAGGATATCTTGAAATTTATTCCAGTTTGTGATGGTTTTACAGTTTAGGAGGTGGCTAGTTTTGAAGTTAAATTTGACGACAAAGTGGACAGGGTTATGGTCACTTGATAGGTCATATCTGGATTCAACTGCGATGTTGTTGATTCCGCAGGAGACGCCTAGATCGATGACTGAAGGTTGGTGGTTTTGCTGTTGGGGTATTCTCGTGAAATCAGTGGGCGCTGAGATGACAAGTCCGCACGTGTTGGCGTAATGGAAGAGTCTTGTTCCTGCAGTGTTCCCACGGCGGTTTGGATTCCAGGTTGAGTGCCTCGCATTGTAGTCGCCGACTACAATGCATTGTGCTCGGTTCCTGAATATCTTAATGAGGTCCGGGATGAAACTATTGATAGGTGAACTGGGAGATCTGTATAGGGAGCATACTGTGGTGTTGTTGGTGGGTCCTTCGATTTCTATGGCTGTGATGTTGACGGCTGTGGTGTAGATATTTATGACGTGGTGGGCAATAGAATTTTTGACGAGGATGGCAGTCCCGCCACCACGGTGGGTGAGTCTGTCATTCCTGTGAGTTGAATAGTTCGGGATATTGAGGTCGATGCAGGGGCGGAGATTAGTTTCTTGGAGGGCAATTATGTCCGGGCTATTGTCGTTGATATAATTCTCTAGTTCTTGAATTCTATGTTGAATTCCGTCGGCGTTCCAGCTGACGATGTGGAGTTTGTCTCTATGGAGGGGATTAAAAATTAATTCCGAGGAGTTCGCAGAGTTCTATGGCCTTTTCGCCCTCTGTTTGATCAGTGTTTGCAATCCTGACAATTTCTCTTAACGTGGTGAGGAGCTTGACTACTTTAGGACTTTGAAGTTCTTTTAGGGTACTCGTGAGTGAGGGTTCTTGTGAGGTCGTGGGTGAAGAAGGTTGCGGCGCAGCTTCTGGTTCAGGATGTGGTTTGGGTGTAGGTCTGGTGATCGCTGGTTGAGGTGCAGTTGGTTGAGGCTTGGGTTTGGTGCTTGCTGGTGGAACCGGGGCGGAGATGGAGGTTTGGGGTTGTTGCTTTCTAGCTTCCATTTCCTCTTTCCGTTTTCTGGTCCTTTCGTCCCAGAAGTTTACTTTAGGTGGTGGTGGGGGCTTGTTTAAGGGGTTTTTCGGGCAGCCCGAGAAGTTTGCGGGATGGTTGCCCTGGCAGTGGCAGCATGTGGCTTCTGTATCTTTGGGCTTCTTGCAGTCGCTGGTGAGATGCGGTTTGCCACACTTCACACATTTGGGGTTTCTGGTGCAGAACTTGGAGCTGTGGAAAAACCCCTGGCATCGGAAGCACTGGGCTGGGCCTTTTTTCTTGTCAAGTGGCTCGATTTTAATTTTCATGTAACATATTTCAGTTACATTGTAGACGTCCTTGTTGGACTCGTTTTTGGGAGGGAGAGGAGGAAGAGCGGCATGGGTAATCCAGTTTTTCGGTTTATCATGACGTGGCAGTCGTTGATTGTGAGACCAAGTTCGGTGAGCCCTTCAATGATCTGCTGTGGTGGCATGTCAGAGGGCATTCCTCGGATGACAACTTTTAATTCTTTCTCCTCGTTCAGTTGGTATGTGTAGGATTCTAATTTTTCTCGGTCAATAAAACTTCTAATTGTGTGATATGCTTGGGGTGTCTTGGGGTAGATGCGGAGGCCTTTTCCGATAATTCTTCCCATGAGATTTTCCTTGGTCATGTTTTGGAGCTGTTTCAGGAATGCGGCAGTGTTGTTGACGTTGTCAATCGTGATCGGGGAGGTGGGCGGAATCTGGGAGGCATGGCTTGGGGGACGTCCTCGTCTCTTTCTTCTTGTTCGTCTTCTATGATGGGTGGGTCTTCAATCTGGAGGTTACTAAATCGGTTGGTCGTTTCTACTTCTGTTATTTTTAATTTTTTGCTGGCTGATTCCGGTGGTGGTGATGGGCTTTTTCTATTGTTCTTCCTTCCTTTAATGGGCTTGAAAGGGGTACTCTGGGTGCTGGATTGGCCGGTTTTTTGGTAGAATCTTTTGATAAGATCTCCACGGTGGTCCGTTTCGAGTTGTCGCAGGCTTTCGAGCAGTGCGGTTCCTTCGTTACAGATTTCCACTAATCTGCTGTGGTATGTGCTTTTGTCTTCTTCTGAATCAAAGGAGTAATTGTTGATGTTGTCGATTAGCTGGAACATCTCAGCGAGGAAGTTGCCGCAGTTACTTGCGTTTTCAATGTGCTGCAGGTCTTCTTCTAAGACGCTGATAGCAGGTGGAGTGACAGGGGGTGAAGGAGTTCTTCGCCGTTGATCGGTGCGGGTGTCCATATTTTCTTCTTCCGAGTCGGAGGAAGAGAAATCCATTTCAGGGTCTTGAGGGGAAAGCGGGTGCGGGGGAGTCCCCGTTGCTTACGTCGTGATCAATTGAAGATCCGATGAGGGAAAAAAAAGTGCTCTTAGCAGTAGAGCGGAGTTGAAAATCTTCGAATAAGATAGTTTTTTCGAACGTAGTAAAAGATAGCAGCTAGAGCGTAACGTCGGAGAGATCAAGAATAACGTCCGACTCCTTCGAGATCAAGTCCATTCATAGTTTCCTCTCCGATCGTTCTTTCCGAGTGAGAGTAGATAAAACGCTCTCCTCGCCTCGACCAATCAGAAGCGGCCTTCCGCAAGGAAGTTTAAGTTCGCCTCTGTTATTTACTCTGTACGTAAATGATATGCCGCAAACTGATCTATCGCAGTTAGCAATGTTTGCCGATGATACTGCAATTATCACGCAGAATAAGAGATTTTCCGTTGTGATCTCTAATCTGCAACATTACATATCCTTGCTAGAACTCTGGCTTACAGACTGGAAAATAAAAGTTAATGCCAGTAAAAGTGCTTGCCTCATGTTTACGAGTAGACCCCGACTACCAGTCGGTTTAACCCCGTCCAAATTTTGGCCAACCCGTCCCCTGGGTACGTGTTGCAAAGTACCTAGGGTTGTTTTTAGACGCAAAATTAACCTTTTGCCCACCACATAGAACAGACTCGCAAAAAGCGCAGGCTGTTCATGCCGTTCTCAAACGGCTTATCTCCCGAAGGAGTAAACTTGCGATCCGGCATAAGGTTTTGCTCTATAAATCTATAATCCGACCGGTCATGTAGTACGGATCACAAATTTGGGGATCCGCCGGCATGTGCCATTTAAAGAAGCTACACACGCTGACGAACTCATTTTTGAGACAAATCGTTAATGCTCCTTGGTTCGTACGCAATGAAGTCATTTATCGTGATTTAAAAATTAAACCATTTTTACCTCACATAAAGAACCTTTCTAAAAGGTTCTTCGATAAACTTCCTTCTGTTCCCAATGAGTTAATTAGAAACCAGCCAGCATACGATCCCGCAGTGCCATCGTCTCAAAAACGCCCCAGAGCGCTTCTTGAGCACGATTTTATAAATTTCCCCCAAGCCAAAAGGCTTAGGGCTTAAAATTTTTGATCATTGGTAACTTATTTTAAATTTTAAATAACTTAAGGGCAGTCGGAAAGGTAAAATTTGATTTTTTTGACAATTTGAGATTTTTACATTTCCACATAGTACAGATTTTAACCTTTCTAAAAATACCTTACTTTAACCTCTAGGGTAAGTAGAAGCCCTAAAAACCTATTTTAAAATAATCGTTGAAACTGGGCCACGCCCATTTGACAAGCGTAAAAGTAAACAAAGTTTTTTGTTTTGGCTTAAAAGTTGAGCGTCTGGTATAAATCAAAACATTTATCTTTTATTGTATAAATTGAGCCTTTTATTATTTTATTTCCTAACCCATTTGAAACTTCACTGTATTTTTAACGGTCAAATCAGTGTTTGTTTACACTTTCAAAACTGCGTTATAATTTTTGAACTCGCAAGTATTCTTTAACATTATTAAGCTTAAACTTTCAAAAAAATTGCTATAATATATCGACTTTACCATGCCTAGAGCATCGACTAAAGTATTTAAGAAACGAAGAGGAGTTTTTAATAAAGGAAGATGTAATAAAAGTAATGATGGTTGTGGTGAAAGCAATTCTACTGTTCCAAAGAACTCTGCGTGGCCGCGGTAGCCGAGTGGTATAGGTATCGGATCGTGGCTTGCCTGGTCACGAGTTCGATCCCAGTACCACTAAAGACCCGCCGTGTAGGGCAGCGATGCACGTTAAATCTGTCGAGAGCTGAAACGTCCTCCCGTTGGTGTGGTGTGGTAGTTAGGAGAGGGGGGTGCCAGCTCAGGTGTCGTCCACGTCACTTGACCATGGTTCAAAATTACGTGGTCCGTCGCCAAAAGCCCTCGTGTAGCTGAACAGTGCGACGTTAATATTAAATCAATCAATCAACCAAAGAACTCTGCTGATGAAAAAAATTGTGCTGATGGTGCAAAGCTTTGTACTAATGAAACTGAACCATCTGCAAGTGAGAGAAAAATTGTAAACATGGATATTTCATATTCGGATGAGGCTTTTCTGGTTTCAGAAATGTTATTGTGGACATTAACCTTTTAGCTTGTGTGTTTTTGAAGCTGTAAAATGTATAAAGTGTGAAAAACAGGACTCAGGTTGCACCTCAGTGAAAGTAACTGTGGTGAAGCTGTGAAGTTTCACTTAAAAATGTCCTTCTTGTAAATATAACTATACTTTTTTAACTCCAAGAAATGCGATAGTTCTGAGAATTATGAACTGAATACCCGGCTAGTGTATGCTATGCGATGCATAGGTAAAGGTGCTGAGTCTGCTAGGATGTTTTGCGGTATCATGAATCTTCCCCCGCCACCCACAAAATTCTCAAAGTACAACCACATTTTACTGCAGGCAACAAGAGAAACCTGTGAACACAGTATGGCAGAAGCTTTCGTTAAGCCGTTGATGAAAATGATGGAAAAAGGGACCTTGCTGTTGCTGTTGATGGTAGCTGGCAGAAGCGTGGTTTTTCTTCGAAGAATGGCTTGGTGACAGTCACAAGTGTTGATACCGGCAAAGTTATAGATGTCGAAGTTTTTCAAAACATTGTATTTGTCCGAACAAAACCAAGCATCTTCAAAATTGTAAGAGAAATTTTGAAGGCTACAGCGGTAATATGGAAGTAGCTGGAGCTCTATCCATTTTTCAGCGTTCCCAGTCTCTCTACAATGTTCGGTACACAAAATATTTAGGAGATGGGGACTCCAAAGCATTTACTTCTATTGTCGAGAACAAAGTATATGGTGACCATTGCTCTGTCGAGAAATTAGAATGCATAGGTCATGTTATGAAAAAGAATGGGGACACGTCTTCGACGCTTGAAAAACTAAGATGAGAGGTCAAAAACTTTCTGACGGAAAGCCTTTATGTGGAAGAAATAGATTGACAGAGGAAGAAATCGACCGTCTGCAAGCATATTATGGTCTAGCTATCCGCAGAAATTTGTCTAGCGTGAAGGACATGCAACAAGCCATATGGGCAATATTTTTACACAAGCTATCAACCGATGAAAAACCTCAGCATGGATTTTGTCCCTCTGATTCAGATACGTGGTGCAAATTTAAAAAGCAGAATTGCTTGGGGAGACTTATCATCACAAAAATAGTTTACCTGTGGATGTTGTGGGAGGCCATGCGACCTGTTTTTAGGGATTTAGCTAATCCAGAATTGCTAAAAAGTGTTTACATGGAGGTACGCAAAATCTAACGAAAGTGTAAATAATGTAATATGGTCTCGTGTACCGAAGAAAACATTTGTACAATTAGAAGTTTTGTCACTGGGTACATATGATGCAGTTTCCTCATTTAATATGGGGAATGTATCAAAACTAGAAATTTTGAGAAAAATGTGTATTGAGCCTGGTGATTACACGGTACAGGCGATGGAGTGCCTCGACAAACAGAGGCTGTTACGAGCAAAATACTATTGTTTACAAAAAACAAGGGAAGTTAGGAAGGAAAAAAGACTTAAAAGGAAGAAAGAAGATGATGAGCTACTAAAAAATGCTGATGATTTAGAATATGGAACTAAAATGTTTTAATTAAAAAGTAATTATACGTTAAAATCAGTTTTTCTCAAAATGTCAATTTTTGATGTTCGATGTTCCTTTCTTAGAAACTACTGTTCACAGGTATGTAAATTTTTATGATATATTTATAATGATGGCTAATATATACTGAAATGAGCTTTTGTAAAAAAACCCCAAAATTTATTTTTACAAATTTTTTATGTGAAAACGGGTTAACGTTAACTATGTTTGATAAAAAATTTTATAAATTATGAAAAATTCAAAATTAGCTAAAAGCTCATTTGAGTATAATAAGAAATGTGTATTTTAATTATATGAAAAATTTCAAGCATGTACATATAACAGATTTTGAGAAAATGTACCTCGAAAACAGCCAATTTAACATTGTCGGTATAGAGGTTTCCGACTGACCTTTAATATTTAACTTAAAATTCCTACTTAAAGATTAATTACTCTCTTTCAAGAAAGTAATTCCTAGCTCCGCGCCGAGAGTCGCGGAATTAACGTATTTCCGAAGCAGCGATCACCGCGGTCGGAATCCAGGAGGGTGACCTCATTGGATTCAATTGTGCGGTGTTCACGCTTCAGCTTTTCCTCTTCGGCCACCAGATGGAGGCACGATTCTGTACTATCAGAGAACTCTTAAAATTCGTTTCACGTCCAGCAATCATTAATTAAATCGTTCCTTCGAACGACCGCTTATATTTTTGAGAACTGGACATTCCATATCTACATCTATCAATTATTATTCATGATTGTATCACATATATGACTTCATTGCGTCATTATTTTTCCTAAAACCGATGTTCATTTTTCTATCTTGTTTAGTCCTACCCCCACCCCCTTTATCCCGGCAAGAGTGCAAGTTGGTTCATTAAAATTTTTATTCAAAATTTGTTTTGGCTCCTATTTTAACCCACCCCCGGTTTTTGAACTTTTTTTTGTCGCCAAGCAGGGTGATAAGTTCGCCAAGCTATCTAACCCTTTTCATTAAAATTCCGTTGACCAATAGGTTCAAAATTTTAATTATGGCAAACCTAAAACCAATATATATACAGAAAAATTTAACCATTTCCTTCTTAGGAGACCACGCACCAGTGAGCTCTAAGACCTTTTTACAATCATGAGCGATATCAGCGATTTTATGGATTTCTCACCGACGCGACAATCAAAAGTCGCAGCCTGCGAAAAACTCAGGGATACTGTTCACAGCATCTCAGCCATGCATAGCTCTATCTCAGAAGGTGCACGTACACCAACCAAGAAGAACTCCTTCCTTGAACTCTACCAGATGACTTCTTTCGACTTGGCTAAGAAAAAAGACGAATTGGTAAGTGAGCTCAAAACCCTTCCCCCATGTACAAGAGATGATTGCAAAGAGCATAAAATTCCCCGATTGTTGAGGATTCTAACGTTAGTGAATCCACTTTGGATAAAACTAATAATAATGTCAAGAAGAAAAAAACAAAATAAAAAGCGAAAGAATAGAACTAAGGAATCCTCGGAGGAATTTATTTTTCCGAAAAAGACGGCTCGGCCCGTCTCTCCCATTTCTACCCAGGACCCGATAGAAACTAAAAATAATTTTTCCGATCTCGAACAGGATGTCGAGCATCCGCTCCCTACGAATGAAAATGTAATTTCGAAACAATTACTCCCCCGACTAAACCCCCTCCCCTGTAATGCTTAAAATAAAAGATAATTTCCGTGATCAGATGAAACTTATAATAAATAAATTCCCAAATCTCCGCAACAGAATCGTTGGTGATGTAGTTAAAATGTTCTCTAATGATCATGAGGAACGCAGATCCCTCATTCAATTTTTAAAAACTGACATAGACTTTGAATTTTACGTCATTGATGTTAAAAAAGATAAGCCCATTAAAGCAGTAATTAAAGGCCTCCCCAACTCCTCTATTACCGATGATATTACTAGCGACCTAGCAGATGTAGGTTTCAAAATTGAAAGCTGTACTCAGCTTACCTCTAAAAAGAACCAAAAAACCCCTCCCATTTTCTTAATAACTCTCCCGAGAAACGCGCACAATAGCAAAATTTTCGACTTAACTCACCTAAGTTATTTACAAGTGAGAGTTGAGGGTTACCTCGTTAGAGGAATAACCCAATGCTTCAACTGTAATAACTTTTATCATACCGCCGCAAACTGTCACATGCAACCAAGGTGCTTAAAATGCGGAAAGAACCATGCCACGAGAAACTGCCTAATTAAAGAAAGACAGGAAAATCCATTCTGCATCACCTGCCACGACTACGGACACTCGGCATGCTACACCAAATGCCCCAAAGTCCCCCAGCCGAAAAAGGAACCCCTTTCGGAGACCCCAAGAAAAGCGAAATTTCGCCTCTAAATGGATTAAAGAGGGAATTTCTTTCGCTAACGTTGTTAGCGGCGAAGTCCCCAATCAGATTCTATCGATGACAAAAAGAAGATTCCCCATGGATTCCTTAGTCAAGATAGTAACAACACCTCAGACTTAACTCAAGTATTAGAACTCTTCCAAATAATTTCCAATTTAGTCAAGAAAAATCCCAAAATCCTAGATCTACTCACTAAATTTAAAAAAGCTAAATCAGATGAAGAAAAACCTGCCTTCTCGCAGAAGCAATTATGGATAAAAGTTTAAACTTTATCATTTTAATTTTTACTCATTATAATCAACCTAAAATTTTCCCCTTTTATTTTTTATTTTAAATTTAAATTACTCTTCCATATTTAACTTTTAATTCTTTTTAAAATATCAAGTTCATGCAATCAATTCCAAGAGCTCACTTCCATTCTATCTCAAAGCCACACCACAGAAATTGGTTTCAGCCAATCACATTAGATCTCTCTCGAAGTCACGCCCACCCCTCCAACAAAGTTCCAACACAACGAACATCGCAGTTCCAGATAGAGGGCAGAAGACTGCTGGCGCAGTCTAGATACCTCAGACTTAATAATCACCGTTAATCACCGTTAATCATTTCCTTCTTTTTCACGGTTGAACGATCTGGTTCGAACGATTTTTTAGAATTCGTGTGAGTACCGGTTTTTCAGAATGAGTAGCCGAATGGAACATCTAACTATTTCTTTTTTTGCTGTTTTGGAAGAAAGGGGACAAAGGAATTTGCTTGAATGGTGTATGCGTGAAAATTTAATTTCTAGCAGGTATATGAATGTCCTAAATGTGGAAAAAACATGGTTATGAGAGAAAGGAAGGGAACGATTGATGGGTATGAATGGAGATGCCATACGAAAGGAGGAGAGAATCCGCATGATGTATGCAAGAGTATAAGAAAAGGTACGTGGCTCTCTAAGAGTCATTTAAGTGTGTGTGACATTTTAATTTTAACTCGTCATTTTTTTGGAAAGTCAATGAATGAGTTTGCTGTGAAAGATGTGAGAGTGAATAAAAATACCGTGGTTGATTGGTACATGTTTTGCCGAGAGGTCTGCATGGCTGCGGTTTTGAAAGAAAGTGAACCACTCGGTGGTGAAGGAAAAATTGTTGAAATTGATGATTGAGAATTTCTCCGTGCGATCACCACATTGTACCCTCCCATGGAGAAAGACGTTCCTTCGTAAGCACGTAAGTTTTATCCATTTTTTTCCATTTTAGTTTGCTTCGCTGAACTGTTCAATTTCAGTTGTTTTATTTTTTTATGGTTATCGACATTTTCCGTTCTTTGAACGTCGTCGGTACGAGTTTGAAAATCGCGCTTTGGCGCCATTTTGGCGCGGATCAAAAAATCGTCACCAAGGGGGTGGGCGAAACTAGGAATTTACCCATGAGATCTTTTGAATTTCAATTCAAGATCTCCTTTGCTCGGGTCGTTTGGCAAGTGGCATGTAACTTACGGAGTGCCTGTCCCGGAACGGGACGTACCTCCTCATCAGAATTTTAGAGTTAAGGGCCGAATTAATGATTTTACTTAAAATTAAATTTAAAAGATATAATATAGATGGGCAGAACAATTCTGCTGGAACGGCGACAGAGTCAATCTGTCGGCCGAAGGAACAGTCGCACCACTTTCCTGCGATCTGATTGGCCGAGGCCGTTATTTCCGGATCGACCCATTCTGTTTCCACGCCCACTTTCTGCGTTGATCGGTCTCGACCAATCATATTGCAGCTTAGCAGGGCAATTCTTTCATCAGTGAGCGGACTTCGTCCGCTACTGTTTTTTCCAGCAGGTTTTGTCCTGCCCATCTTTTATTTCTTTTTAATTTATTCTTATGTCACTTTCATTTATTTCGGCTCTTTTTCATTAATTCTGATGAGGAGGTACGTCCCGTTTTTTGGGACAGGAACTCCGTAAATTCCATGCCACTTGCCACGCAAACACCTGCTTCCAGTCCCCTTACACACCTTTGCATTATTTATATTTTATTTATGGCAATCACTTTAAACTTTTATAATCGTATACTTAAAAATAAAAAAGGGCAATTAACCATTTGAAAGTAACAACCATATTGAATGATAGGAGATAAAGATCTCGGAATGAGATCAGGCGCTCCAGCCCCATCGATTCAACACCTCACAACACAATACACCAAAGGGACATGTTGCTTTGCATTTATTCCCTTGCCACAGATGCTTCAATACTATTCTGAAATTTATTTTAATCAGATAAGACTGAATATAGATCACTATGCTGAACAAAAAGAATTTGAATGTATTTAAAATAAATTAAATATAATGAAAGCATTTTAACGTATTTTTCAAAAACTGTTTTACAAAATTGAAAGATTATATTTATGAATTGCTAGTAAGCTACTTTGCTGCAAAAGTTTTTGGCAACTCCCTGTAGCGTCTTACTCGAAGTGTTTTTTCTGTTCTTTGTACGCTCTTATTTTAATTAGTATATCTAAATTAATAATATTTATTTCAGTGTAAGTGTAAGTGAACTTTTTTTTACTTGAAAAAACTATTCCATTTAGAATCTCCACATCAAAAACTGTGTACTCGCAAAGGTGTACGTGATTAATGCAATTTACCTTCGGTATGGTCGAGTGTTAATGAATTTATTTGAAATTAGCGTAACCAATCTGTGCTAATGTTTGGCCATAGTGGTTGGGTCGTTTTCTAATGTATATCTTCATTTAATGCCTTCTTATTGGATTGAAGAAGATGGAAAAACCATCTGTGTTAAAGCCACTTTTTTATTCCTTCGCCAATGATGATGGAAGTACAGGTTAATATATCTTAACTTTTAATTTAAATGTGAATGCGTTTTTAAAATCGCATGTGCAGGTAACTTTGTTGGTGTAGCCTCAATATGAAAACTTTGATTTAGCAGCTTTTCCATTAGATCCCTAAAGTATTGTAACCTATCCAAATTTAGCATATTGTTATACCCAAAAACACAGCAATACAGAAAACTGATTGTAATATTATTATTAAATAAAAATAATGTGAGGAAGCGATTTAAATTGTTAGATGGAATTGTATGAAATGATAAAAAATTCCTTATTCGTCATCTACTTGACTCGTTCTTAATAAGATAATGATTCGAATAATTTCAACGGTCAAATGTTTATCCAGTTTTATTCTCTGAAAAACTGAGAATTTTGGATGATATGTCAACCGGCTACTTGAGATGACTGTTGGCCATGTATGGGACTAGGCCTATACCACCATACACAATCATTACTCCTTCAATTAAAAGAGAGTAGTTGATTGAGCCGGTTTGTGCAATTGTTAGTCAAGCACCTTTATTTGCTTCTGGATTATTGTTTGTATGAGTATTTTAAAAATGTATGCTGTGTCTAATTTGAGGATCATTTGTAGAGGCCTTGAGATGTCCCTGTAGAAAAAGTAACCCTCATGTTGCTTCAGAGATTGATAATAATTAATTAAATAACCATTCCTGAAGAATTTGAGTGTAGGGTCATTTTGATACAGTTGTCTGCTTTCAAGGTAAAATTTTGCTATTTAATGATTGAAATATACATAGAAAAACTTGGAAGATTTAAGAACTTATTTTGAAAATTTAGTAAGAGTTTTAAAGAAAATATATGTGCATTTTGGTGTCAAAGTAGAGTTGTTACATTCGTCATCAAAAATAAATGTTCTAAATACAATCCAGATGAGAACATCAAGTATCTGTTCAAGTTGCATCATCGGAAGAAAATCATAACTATCTATTTACTAAAAAAGGCAATGAAGTTATGTGCATTTAACTACTGCTTTGTTGTATTTATAGAAAACACTATACTAAAAATAAATAGGTTTTTGATGTAAACTTATCCTTTATACATTTTTTGTCTTATTTTTACCTCATTAAGAACAAGATACCAGGACATTAATCAGTTGAAAGAGAAAATGTAGTTATATACCGTAAAATCTCGCGTATAACATACACCTATACTTTATAGCTGCAATTTCTAATTGTTAGGTATATTTCCCTTATAACGTGCACTCTCTTTTTTACGAAAAAAGCTAAAATGTACATATGCAATGATCTTATGTTATTTTTTCAAGGTATTATTCCAGGCTTTAAAAAACTAGTACACTTCTAGAAATACAACCATTTAAGTTCATACGAAATGTAATTTCTTTTAAATAAACAGTATTTCGATCTATGTAGAAGTCAAAATTTTTTTCTATGCTTATCTTTACAAAAATGTTTTACAATCATTTGTTAAAATGTAGTAACAATTCTTCTGCGTACTGTAGTAAAAAAGTTACATTTTGATAAAAATTACTTTGTAATTCAAATTAATAGCACATTCTTTCTTTTTCTAGAAAACTAAATTGGTAAAAAAATTAATATATTTTTTCAATATTTGTAAGAGAACCTACATTTTATATCTTAACCAACAACCTCTTCCCTTTTTGTGTTACTTATTAATTACGGAATGATTAATACACTTATTATTTCTAAAATAAAATATGTAACTGAAATTTACAAAACATGAATTTCAGGATAATTTCAGATTGAAAAATTATAAACAATGTCCTTTTTTTATCACTCATTTATTCTTTATCTTTATAGGAACTGGCAGCATGGACAGAGAAATAAGGGGTATCTTTATAGGAACTGCCAGCATGGACAGAGAAACAAGAGGTATCTCCTTTTTTATTCATACTAAATGTCTGACTTTTCTTTAATGATAATGTTATATATTTGTTTTTTGGTTCAATATTATTTTTTTTGGTAATTGGGCTCTATGTGTATGTTTAATTCAAGTTTCATTAAGACTAAGATTATAGACACAA
Organism: Trichonephila clavipes; assembly: GCA_019973935.1. Lineage (NCBI taxonomy): Eukaryota > Metazoa > Arthropoda > Arachnida > Araneae > Nephilidae > Trichonephila > Trichonephila clavipes. The sequence goes on from BMAU01000434.1 coordinate 95,835, forward strand.
AATAAGCTCTTGTGTGCACTTTTAGTGAGCAATCTAAATTTAAAATTTCATCATGTATTAATATATAGTAGTAATTTTTAATATCCTTGGTCTAACAAAGGTAGGGTTTGACATGGGAAATACATTTGAGGATGAGACTTTGTGTAATATCAGTACTCCTTTATTTTGTCCAACCCTCTTTGTAATTGTGCCAAATGGACAGTCAATTCAAAGAGCCTTCAGAATTTATACTCGGCTTATATATGTATATATAAAGGTTATTCAAATCTGCTAATATGGTTGCTTAGGTCTAAAATATCATTCAATATTTAATGAGATTTCTTTTGGTGCTAGTTTGATATCGGGGGTGATAGCGCCAAGTTTATGTTCGCCAAGATGCGCAATAATATTACAATATGGTTACCTTAATAACTTTATCATTTGTCGATGTGGTTGCCATGGGGATAACGTATATTAGAAATAACTTTTATTCGTTTTTTCCCACTGTAACCCTATTAATTTCATACGATTTTAGTAAAAATTTCTGATTTTAGTAAAAATTTCTAATTTCTGTAAAAATTTAACCATTTTCACACACACACAGTGTAATTTTTCTTGTGTTTGCATCTTCTGTATAATTCTGTACTTTTTTTGAATATGGATATTTCTAAAAATGAGTGAGTACTAGAATATTTTTTTCTTAGAAGAATAAGTGTTGTACTTTTAATTATCGCTATAAATCGTTTACTTTCGTTTTATCTTGCGTTTTAAAAATGTTTTATGTTTTTTGTTCGATGCATTTCGTTGAAGGAAGTGCAAGTTTCATATTGCAAGCTTTGTCATTACTTTTTAATTAGAATTCTTAATTAATTTTAACATACATTATGTAATTATTGTAGGAACTAATTTGATATCGGGGGTAATAGCGCCAAGCAGCGCTTCTTGTTGTGGGAATGGAATCCAATATGGCGGCTTAGTGATATAATTTAATGATACACAATAATTTTAAAGAATTGTTTTGAAATACATTGAAATGTATTTCAAATAAAGAATATAGGAAAAGATTGAGATTAACGTAGATCTATCAATGAATAAGGAATATCAATAATATGTAATAAAAAGTAACGGTAAATCCTAGGAGGACCCACTGGTGTTTTTGTCGCCAAAAAATGCCAAATTGAAGGTTTTCAAAAAGGCGTCAATGACGAAAAACTCTTAGGAAGCTTATGTGTCAGCTGGGGGAAGAAGGGGGATGAAATGGGCGAAGAGCCACGATTGGTTTCTGAAAGTGGGGGGAGGGTACGAAAAGTTAAAAAATCATGAAATGAACGTTGATTCATGAATGACTTCCATTGAAAACCATTGGTAGTAAATGTTTTACATTAAAAAAAAGGTAAAAATATGCCTTTTGCAAAGATAAAAAAAAGGAAAAAAATGCAATTAATCATTTTGAAAGAGTTTAAATGGAGAAATCAATGAAATTCATTTTAAAAAAGCACTCAAAAACCAGTAAATGATTTATTTAAAAAAGGACGAAATGAGCGTTTCGCAAAGATGAAATCGAATAAATACATTAAATTAATCATTATAAAAAGATAAAAACGGAGAAAGCAATGAAATTCATTTTAAAAAAGCATTCTAAAACCAGTGTGTAGAACATGATTTACATTTTTAAAAAAGGACAAAAGGGGCGTTTCGCAAAGATAAAATAGAAGAAATACATGAAATCAATCATTTTAAAAAAATTTAAAAGACACTTACCTTACGCTTGCATTTCGTCATGTTCCACACCCTTGCGATGGATGCAAGGAATTCATGAAAATTGTCATCCACCAACTTGTGACTTCCTTTCACAAGCCATTCTTAACAAAAACCGGTGGAGAGCAAACCTTTGTCAAGCGAAGTCAGGTGTCAAAAAGACGATTTTTCGGAAAAGGCGAAAAACGTTGCACTTTTTTTAGGGTTGCCATTTTTTCGGTGATTTGAAAATCCAAATTTTTGAATGAAATGCAAAAGTTACCATATTGTAATTTTTATTGCTCAAAACTTGGCGACCAAAAGTGGGTCCTCCTAGGCCTCAACCAAAAGTAACATGTACTAATAATAGTATAATAAGCAGCATATAACAACTTATAATATTATTTTATTGTAATTATATATAATATTCATATAGTACAATTTTATAACAGTTATTAGAAATAATGATCATATATAATTAAATAGTAATTATAAAAAAAGAATAATCGTGGAATTGTAAAAAAATTAAAATAATGCATAAGATTACTCGTATTACATAATTATAAATCAATAACATAATAGCTATAAAAAAGCAACAGAAATAGTTATAAATAAATAAGATAATTACAAATGAATAAAATATTAATTATAAATAAATAATAATAATTATGAATAAATAACAATATAAATAAAAAAAATGTGTAATATTTATAAATAAATGCTAAAAGAAACAGTTATAAATAACGAATATTGTATGATTATGACACATAGTAAGAATTACATTTTTTTTATTATGAATAAAGTAATTACATAATGTATGTTAAAATTAATTAAGAATATCAATTAAAAAGTAGTGAAAGCTTGCAATATGAAACTTGCACTGCAAGTTCCTTCAACGAATTTCATCTAACAAAGAATGTAAAAAAAACCTTTTTGAAATTAAAATAAACGATTTATAGCGATAAATTAAAGCACAACACGTATTCTTTTAGGAAAAAATATTCTATTACTCACTCATTTTAGAAATATCCATATTCGAAAATGGCACAGAATTAAACAAAAGATGCAAACTAGAGAAAAATTTCACTGAAAATGGTTAAATTTGTAAAGAAATTTTTCTGAAATTAACAGGGTTACAGCGGGAAAAAACGAATAAAAGTTATTTCTAACATAAGTTATCTCCATGTCAACCACATCGACAGATGATAGAAATATTAAGGTAACCATATTGTAATGTTATTGCCCATCTTGGCGAACATAAACAACTTGTCGCTATTACCCCCATATCAAATTAGCACCTTATTATATTCATAATTTAATACAAAAGTGCAATTATTACTTTTTTAATAATCATCTAATATTCATTATTTATAATTGTTTCTTTTAACATTTATTTATAACTATTTTTGTTTATTTATAGCTATTATGTTATTTATTTAAAATTATGTAATATGAGTAATCTTATTCATTATTTTAATTTTTTTTACAATTCGCCAATTATACTCTTTTATAATTCCTATTAAATTATATTATTTCTGATAATTGTTATTACATCGTACTATATGAATATTATATATAATTACGATAAAAATAATATAAGATTACTAGCTGGTATACCCGTTCTTCGCACGGGTGAACTGAAAAATTAAACATCACAGATTGAAGGATAAACAAGTTTTTAATGAGTTAATTTTATGTGAATTGCAAATTAAACAAAAAAAGCTTTTGGCGTAACTCGGGTAACAAAAAAAAAAAGAGAAATAAAACACCTTTGTTAAATTTTAAATATGTAGGTCTAATAGCTGATAAAAAGGATTTTTTTTTATTTATAACTCCCCGTAACACTCTTGAGGGTTGATTTTTGAAAATACCTTCCTAAGCTGATCTCTGCTCAGCAAAAGTAACACATTGTTTAAAGTTTTGTGTAATGAACGCTTAAAATAGAGTGTAAATAATTTTTATCTGAAAGTATAATACATTAATATTACTTTCTGTAGTATGTATATTATGTTAAAATTGTAATATTCGCAAGCAACGCCGTTTCTTAAATTATAATGACGATCCAATGAAAAACATAGCGAAATGTTAACGATACAGTCAAGTTGGCAAATGCCTAGCTACTTTCATGACTCGAGCTTTATTAGAGCTTTGTAAGACCTGCCGTGTAGGGGAGCGATGCACGTTAATACTCTATCCAACTGCATTATGATATACTGCAGTTTTTTCACACAATATTTTTTTTGGATTGCTACATTTAAAATTAAGGGATATACATAAACGAAATACGACGTTCACTTAAAATAAGTAGTCAAATCATTTTCTAAGGTCTTCATTAACATACAAAAACATAAGACACTTAAATTTTGACATAAACTATTTTTTCCGCTGAAATACTCATCATGGAACCTGTGCTGCCATATATCTTGGAAGAGTGGATTTCAAAGAATATTCTTGCTAATTATTGGTAGAATATTCCTTCTAAGTTGGTGTGGTAGTTAGGAGAAAGGGGTGCCAGCTCAGATGTCGTCCTCGTTACTTGACTATGGTTCAAAATTACGTCATCCGTTGCCAAAAGCCCTCGTGTAGCTGAACAGTGCAACATTAATATTCACTCACTCTCACACTCCAAGAAATACAGAACAATGGTTATTGCGTTTTTAAGTGTAAAAATAATTATATCTGCCTATTCAATTAAAATTATAGCGTTATAAGTAACTACTAACTACAAATAAATTTTGAAAATTTGTCCAAATGATGTAGTGTGAAAGAAAAAGCTTATTTATTTTAAGTATCAAAACTGATAAAAGCATTTATTTGGAAAAAAGATCAATTTCTTACTACCAAATATGCATAATAAGATGTTAAAAAAACATTAAAATAAAGAGAGATTTATAACAACCTCTCCCTTCAAAACTTAGTTTGATTCTGAAATAAAAAAAATAGGTATATCAGAGGAATTAATTAGAAGCGAGCACCTTGCGTAGCCAAAACAAAAAAGGTTTTTCACAAACAAAAGATATGCAGACGTGGGTTTTTTTTGCAGTGCATGCCAGAATTGCTAGCGGAAGACAGAATTTTTTCCTACTTGACAAATATCGTTATATTTTTGACACTTTTCCCAAATCTTTATAAATTATAGTCTATGCTATATAAATTATAGCCTATGTGCTATTCTGATGTATAAGCTATATTACTGTAAAGTTTCATTAAAATCTATTCAGTAGTTTTTGCGTGAAAGACCAAAGATTTTCACAAACTTTCACATTTATAATAAACTGCTGGACAATTGCTAAGGACGGATCACAAATTGCTATGTAGCATAACATTAAGCGAGACATGAGGCCTAGTAGGATAAAATATACTTGCCACACTGTTCAGACATTAGAATAAAGAATATTTATTGTTCTGGAAAGTACAAAAGCTGTGAAACATCTGAAAGAAAAAAAAATGTTCATCTGATCTGCGTACGGAGAAATGGAACAATGGATCTAAAAGTCAGCAGACACCTTAAAGAAAGGTATCAGTACGGGATATGTCCACCGTGGAGTGTGATGCAACATTCCACACGTCGTACCATACTTTGCACAACATTATCCAGCAGCTGTTCAGGCAATATATCCCATTCCTCTGTGAGTGCACGGATGAGGGTGTTCTTGTTTGTCGGAGGTTAGTTTCGACCAGCAACTTGCCTCCCCAAAGCATCCCACACATTTTCATTGGGGTTTAGATCTGGAGAACGCGCTGGCCATACGAGACGTTGAATACCCTCGCTGTCTAGACAATCCTGAACAGCGAGTGTTCGATGACATGTTGCGTTGTCGTCCATAAAAACAAATTTATCACTGACAGCACCACGGAAAAGACGAACATGAGGAAATAGAACTTCATCAATGTATCGATGGCCCGTCATAGTCCCATTCGCAACCACATGTAGGCGCGTGCGGCCATTGATCAGGATGCCGGCCCACACCATGATACTGCATGTCGGATATCGGTCCTTTTCCTGGATATTTTCTGGACGATAAACAGTACCACTCTCGCGCCAGATCAGTTGGCGTCTACGATCCGATGACAGACTGAACCTACTCTCATCTGAGAATAGTACACATGCTCAGTCCTGTTCAGTCCAATTGTGATACTCACGACACCATTGCAAACGGGCAGTACAGTGCTGTCTGGTCAATGGGACACACACAACAGGTCTGCGTGCGTATAGTCATCCTCCCCTCAAACGTCTGGCAACAGTTTTTCGGGATATCTGCTTTCCTGAGGCAGCAAGAAACTGATTTGCCACCTGCTGAGCTGTGGTGCGCCTGTTCCTTTTTGCTGATAGGACGATATATCTGTCTTCTGCAGGCGTCGTACTTCTAACAGGATCTCCCCGTGCTGTCTACTACACATTCCAGTAGTTTTAAATAACTTCCACAGCCGTTAAACAATGCTGTGAGCGATGTCGAACTCCCTGGCATCATCTTTTATTTTTCGCCCTTCTTCGATCTTTCCAATAATTCGGCCACGCATAAAATTATCTGTGTGATGTCGGGAAGACATGCCAAAAATTTCAAGTTCGTCTATTAAATCTTTCCTGTAAAACTTTGACTTGAAACAACAACTGTCCACACGCATTAAAACAAAACCTTTAAAACGCTATCACGTGATGAACAGATGTGGAAAAAAAATTTGCATACTCATACTTCTTACTAATATCCTGCATTTATTCTAATTTTCCACATTTTGCTTCCTTTCATTTTGGGGTTGCTATGGATGATAGTGTTATCCGTTCTTAGCAATTGTCCAGCAGTGTATATATTAGATTATATGCTGCTTATAATACTATTCTTACTACATGTTACTTTTTATTATATATTATTGATATTCGTTATTTATTGATTGATCTAGGTTATTCTCAATTTCTTCTTATATCCTTTATTTGAAATACATTTCAATGTATTTCAAAACAATTCTTTAAAATTGTGTATCATTACAGTACCGTTAGGCCGCCATATTGGATTCCATTCCAACTACAGCAAACACTGCTAGGCGCAATCTTGTCACGCCAAGCAGCGCTTGCCGCAATTATCCTTGATATCAAATTAGTTCCTTTTAAATTTTATTTAATTGTAAAATTAATTAAATGAATTGAAAAAATTTATGGTGTGAATTATAGCAAGGTATGCATGTTGATCCAATAGCTCATTTACCGCCTGTGGGCTATATATATGCAGAAGACTGAAGTATCAGTGATGTTTCTTGTTTATACCAAACGATGATGACCAAAGTTTTAAAACCAAATAACATTTATTATGCATTCAATTAAATAAAATTCATTACAACAAACTTATTAACTGCCCAAAGCCTGCAATATTCCGAACATTCAATTTGCCTAAATTATGTATCATCTCGGCAACTGGCAGAACTAAATTCTTCTAGAGCTAACCTAACCTCAACTGCCATCTGGTTTATCAGTATATCCGTTTATATATTCGGCGAAGTCACAACAGAGCATGCGTGAGTCACTGGGTGCGTGCGATCCCGGCACTCTATTGGCTGATCGGCAATGTCACTTAATTTGCATTCTATGATGTCACTGTCAGTTACGTGATGTACATGAACTATTTGGATCCACATCTACGAGTTGAATGTACAAGTTGTTGAAATAGATGGGATCACAAAAATAGCATCTGTTGGCAACAAATGCCCCTCCTCCCATCATTTATACAACTTGTCTTTGGCTTACAAAAAAGATTTGGATTGACCTATCCACAAGTAGAAATTTGAAAATAGAACAGTTTTATTATTATTTTTTTTTTACAAGACAAGAATTTCATCAAGACAATACATATGATACTCATACAACAAGATTACATATTGAAAGCACGCTCTACAAAAAATTTTAATTTCTGCTGAGTTAGAGGTTTCGTAAAAGCATCAGCTTTATTGCGCTTGCTCCTAACATATGTAATAGTGAAAGCATCATCATAAAATAACTCTCTAACAAAGAAATAACAAAATGTCTATGTGTTTTGTCCTACAATTTTCAAATGGTGATTTAAGAAAATTTATTGCAGCTTGATTATCAACAAGTACTGTAGGTTTGGACTTTTATTCACATGAAAAATTATTTTTATTTTTACTTTCTTTTATAACATAATCAAGCCAGATTATTTCTTTAACTCCCTCTACCATTGCAATAAACTGCTTCCATTGTAGAAAGGCTCACTGCCTTCTTCAAGTTCTTCATACGATAGGCAAATTTCCGACACAAATAAATAATCCACCCATAGATACTCTTATCATCTCAGTTTGCTGTGAAATCAGCATTAGAATAACCAACTAAATCTAAATTAATACAGTTAAGTCTCAACTTATAATTTCTTGTCTTTCTAATGTATCCTAATAATTTCATTAAACCTGTCCAGTGATCTATTCCAAGATGGTTTTAAAACTGTGAAAATATATTCACTGCATACACTATGTCTGGTCTAGATCTCCCAGCTATAAAAGATAAGCACCCAAAGATATTTCGGTACGGGTAATTTCTCATTTCAGATCTCTTAAACTCATTGACTGGATACTGAGATTCTATATATTGTATGCCTTTCGCAATGGGGAGAGATAAATTGGAAAATTATATTCCTCAAACCGTCAACACACTTCATCTATGTAAGGAATTTGATGGATGGTTAAACCCTCAGAACACTCCTCAAATTCAACACCTAAGAGCCTTCTGGTTTTACCAAAATTTTTTAAATCAAATTAAGTTTTTAATTTCTTTAAAATTTGGGCTATAGCCACATCCATCTTTTCGAAAAATGACGATATCATCGACATATACTAATAAAAAATGATGTGCTGCCCTGAATAATAAGTACAATATTGCACCAATTAATCCTTTTCAATTCCATTTCAAATAATACTTTGTTCAATTCAAAATACCAGGCTCTTCCACTCTGAAGTAAACCCTATATTGCCCTCTTTAACCTATTGGTCATATGTTCCTTACCTTTTATAATGTATCCCTGTGGTTGACTCATATACACCTCCTCATCAAGCTTAGCATAAAGATATGCGCATGTTACATCACATTGCAAATGTCTCCATTTTAAAAATACAACAAGTAAAGAGAAAAACAGTCTTAATAATTGAAAAATTCACAACTGCGGAAAACGTTTCATCATAGTTTTCGCCTCTCACCTGATTATGTCCACCCGCTACAAGCCGTGCTTTGTGGCGAATTATTTTTCCATCTTTATCCTTCTTAACGTTGTAAACCCAACCGCATCTCAAGACTTGCTTATCCTTAGGTACATCAACCAATTCCCAGAGCTCTACTCTTTAAATTTTTTATTTCCACATCCATTGCTATCCTCCACAGTTCACTTTGAGGACACTTTTCCATTTGTTTATATGTGTTAGGAACTTCATCTAGTCCACTGAATCTTTTTCACTGAATTTTTGATACTCTTTGTTTAGGATTTACAACCCCTTCAAATGTGTTAGATCCTTTGAATTCAAAAAGATCTTTGTCATACTTTTTATTATGTTCAGCACATCCCTGCAGTACTTCCTTACAAGTATTGCAGGGATCCAAGTATTCCAGGGAACAAAGTCCCTTCATCCCCTCTACATAATAGCAGTTATCATTTCTCGATCCATCTGCCCTTCTCAAGACTTTTCTTGTTCAAATGACTTCACGTGGAGATGAAATGGATGATTTGTCCCCATGGTCATCTTCACTTTCTCTGGAATCTGCCTCTTGGCTTTGAGGTACCATCTGATGAGTAGACTGCAAACTGGAACTTGGGAGATTTTCATCAAGTACTTCTCGCCGATTTCAACACTGTCTACTAGTTCATCTTCTTTAACATCTGAAATTTCGAGCACCAGCACTGCTCCGCTGTAAGAAGAATTTTGATCAATTTGGCAGAAGGAAACATTACGTGATTCTACTACTTTATCCTCTTCTGGTATCCATATCCTATACCCCTTTGTGCAAAAAGCATATCCTACTAGGATTCCCTTCTTAGCTTTTGGGTCTAATTTGTTTCTCTGTGGTCTAGGAATTCAACAAAAACTGTACTACCAAATTTCTTAAAATGACGTATAGATGGCTTAACCCCATATTAAGTTCAAATGGCGTTTTGGTTTGATCACCATGACAAAGCCTATTCCATACGTAAACAGAAAACAGAACTGCCTCAGGTCAAAAACTTTTGCCTATATTACTTTGATGTAGAAGTGTCCTAGCTCCATCTACTACAGTTTGATTTAATCTCTCTGCAGCTTTCTCCATTTATTTGAGGCGAGTACATATTATTCCTTTCATGTTTAATTCCCCTTTCAGATCAGAAATGTTTGAAGTATTTGTTTATAAATTCTCCACCGTTATCCGTTTTTATAGTCCTAACTTTTAAGTTAAAGCCCTCTTACAGCACAACATACAAAACGGGGGGAAAACATCAGATTCATCAAATATATGGAAAGCAAACATTCTTGAAAAGTCATTATTATAGAAACATAATACCGTTTACCTCTTCTTCCATGAGTAATACTTGGACCCCAAACATCTAGATAAATTAAATTTAGTGGTCTTTTAGACCTTCTATATTCCTGGATTGTAAACGATACCCGCTCGTTTGTTAATTTTACATGGCTCAAACTCGAACTGTTGCATTTTCTTAAGGATTGGCAAACCTTGGACTGTGTTTAACCGACTAGTTTTAAGGATGTAATTAATATTTGCTTGCCCAAATTTTTCATGTCATTCTCTCAACTTGTTTACTTCAACATTATCTCCTCTATTTTTTTCGACATTGTATATCTGTGATCCTGAATTAGGATATACCCAGTAGTCCTTTTTCGAGCTTAGCTGTAAAAATTGCGACATTATCATGAGATACTTTTATACTCCCTTTTCAACCTACAAATTTATATCCATTGGCATCCAACATGGGACCAGAAATAAAATTACGTCTCAATTTACTAGAATAAAATAGATTTTTTAAAGTACATATATTTGTACCAAATTAAAGCTTTACATTTCTCTTTCCTTCTATTGGGACTTAAACCCCATTAACATCCAGAATCATATTTTCATCCTCAACATTTTTATAGTCGCTAAATAAATTTTTAATTTAAAAAAATGACTACTGGCCACAGTATCAAAAATCTCATCTCTTTTATGACTTAGTTTACCTTCAGCAAGAAAAAATGATAAATGTTTACCTTTACATTATATGTCCCAAATGCCTTCACAGGCCGTCACGGAACTGCATTCATGTTTCCTCTGCGATTATTTCTCCCTATATATCCTTGAATACGAATTTAGACTCTTCCCATCTCAACACATTCTGGACTATTGTATCAAATTTTGAGGGCAAACTCTAAAAAAATAAAGCCAACGTACACTTCATCCATAGGCTTTCCGATATTTATCAATTGATCTGCTATGCCTTTTAACCTTTACACAAATAGATTTACTTTCTCACTGCTGTGCATTTGACAATTGACTAGTTGGTTGAAAAGTAAAAGGCGATAACTCTGATTGTCAGGCTGGAAGTATCCTTTAAGAGTGGACCAAACTTTAACTGGATCATCAAGATTTTCTATAATTTTCCGGTACTCAGGATTAATGTTTAAATAAATTAGGGATAATTGGAGTCTTTTTCTGGATATATATTCATTGTAATCCTTCTGCAAAAAATCTGGGTCAGATTTACTAGGTGCCTCTTCTTAAGCTAGCACAATGTCGTAACAGTTCTTTTCTAGCAACAAATACTTAATGTTGGTAACACAAGTAGGGTAATTGTAAGCACCTAGCTTTTTTATCTGGTAAGTAGTTGCCATTTTTCTCAAAAAAAAAATTTTCTTCCTAAGCAAATTCATAAATGCCCCTCCATCTTCAAAAGTAGTCAGGTCATCAAAGAAAAACTTTTTAATTTAAACTCGATACTTCAGATTAATGCTTGGGTTACATTTCTGGCCAAAATAATCACCAGCCACTAATCATCTGTGTCCATAACCAATGACCCAGCTGACTAAAACTTAATTGTATACAAGCCAGCGGTGCACAGAAGGGGGGTCCGTCCCCTCCCCCTAAAACCCTTGATTTTTTTTCCGATTGATTATAATTCTAAGTATATAGTATGGAAAATGTAATTACTTGTTATTAATGATTAATTTTATTAATTAATACTAATTATTTATTCAAAAATTAGTCTTTTACTGTGTGTTGTTCCCGAAAATCGACAAAATCAAAAGGAGCCTCTCCTTTTTTAGCCTATTTTCTCCGAACTGAATGTCCATTCTGTGCTATTACCGTATTTTCCTGTATATAATCCGCATCAGCGTATTATCCACTAAGCCTTTCTTTTTCGAAGAAAAAAATCCTTGTATAATCCGCGGCAGTTTTACTACTAATAATCCAAAATATAACCTGCCGATAATGAGTGCCATAAAAGATAAAAAATAGACAATATAATTAAAAATAGAAGTAAGAAATTGAACAGAAAAAAAATTATTATAAAACGTCTTTAAATATGCATAATATTTTTTACGGTAATCTCAATAAAACAAAAAAATTCTTTGCTTCTGCCATCTATGTTTTGGGTTGTTAAACAAAACATTCCACACATAAATTTTTTTTTTTCTAATTTACCAAGTTAACAGCAAAAAAAAAAATTAAGATCGAGACTGCTTTCCCATTGTCTCTTTCTTTTAAAATCCATTTATTTATTTCTTCCTCTAATTCTGGCCAGTGAGGTTTTCCACATCGATTACAATTTTCGAAGCTGGTCTTGGTTTTTCTCCACAAACGAATATTCAATTCATCAATGTTGAAAAACCTTGCAGCTTCCCGATTTCCATAGCATTCTCTATAACTTTTAACTTGAAGTTTGCAGTGTAACTTAACTCTTTCATTTCAACATGATGAAAACTTTCAAATGACATAATAGCTCTAGTAAAGAGAACTGGAATTGGCTCCAGCGACTAGAAACTTTTCTCCTTCAGATGAAT
>BMAU01000436.1:0-177184 GCA_019973935.1 Trichonephila clavipes
TCAATTTTAAAATGAGGTTTAACATTATTAGATCAGCTTTTAGAGGCTATATTCGAAGTTTTAGATCCAGAAATAAACTATATTGACCCAGACTCTTTACATACTGCTGCAAGGAATTTAATTTATCAATTAATTAATGATTCAGTGTCATTAAGGTTACGATTAATTATATGCTTAAGTGTTATTTTACACGTGAAGTTGAGAATGAAGAAGTAACGCAAAAATTTTATTTCTGCTCACATGCAGAACGTATACTTTCGCGTTATCAAATATTTAAAGCAATCGATAATGCTTTTAAAAAAATAAAACTAGACGTAGAAAATTTATACAAAACGGAAGTGGATGGACTATAAAAAAATATCCAACATATTGATGTTCATCTCGGTAATTACAGAGGAAATCGAGGTGGTTGCGCAAATGTTATTTTACCTGATAAGTTAAGAAATAAAAAAGCACTTTTAGGCATAAAATGCACTCAGAATCGATGTTTCCTATACTGCATTGCTGCAGCGCTATATCCATCCAAAACTAATTCTAATTTACCTCAAAAATACAATCAATATTTATGTCGCTTAAAATATGACTTTTAAATTTCCCTGTAGAAGTAAGTCAAATAAAAAAAATTCGAAAAATCCAATCACTTACATATTAATGTATATAGTTTCAATGAAGATGTTTTTCCGATTTACACAAGTAAAAACATACACAAAAAAACAATAAACTTATTATTGTATAAACAACATTATTTTTTGATTAAAAATTTTAATAGTCTTTTAACCAAAAGAAAGGAATTCAAGTATTGTGAAAACTGTTTGTGTGGTTTTCAAAGAGAATCTACATTATCTGCACACAAAACCTTGTGTCTTAAAAATAGCGCACAAAGGGTAACCATGCCTACAATCTATGATAGTAAAATACAATTTACTAACTTTTTCAAAATCTTTTTATCATCCGTTCGTAGTTTTTACAGATTTTGAATGTATGTTATCACCACTTTCAAATACTTTACACAGCACAAGTCTTACAATTCCACTCGAAAAACACATTCCATATAGTTATAGTATGATATGTTTAGATATTGAAAATAAAATAATTTAAAAGGTTTTATTATGGTGAAACCGCCGTTGAAAACTTTCTTTATCATTTAAAAAACTTTTTGTAGTGATTTAATAGAAAAAATGCATAATATAAAACCTATTGTTTCTACTACTAGATTATTAAAAGACAGATGTCACATTTGTGATCAGGTACTTAAAGAAACCGATATAATAGTTCGAGATCATTGCCACTTCACGGGGATATTTAGAGGTTTTGCCCACAATGCCTGCAATTTACAATATCAAAAAAAATATTTCATTCCGTAATAATCCATAATCTTAGAGGATATGATAGTCATTTGATATTAAAACAATTAAGTGAAAAATATACAAATTCAATTCGCATAATTCCAGTTAATTCAATAAATTTACATGTTTTCAATTAGATGAAATTAAATTTCTTGATAGTTATCAATTTCTAAACACTTCTTTATCCACACTAGTTGAAAATTTACAAAAATCAAATCATCATTTTCCAATTTTTAAGCAATTTTATTCAAATGAAAAAACAAATTTTTACTGAAGAGAAAAAGGGCGTTTTCCCTTATTCTTACTTTTCTAATCCTGAAATCTTAAACGAAACATGTTTACCACCTAAAGCTGCATTTTTTTAACAATTTATCAAGTACTCCTGTTAAGGATGAAGATTATGACTTTGCTTTATTGGTGTTTCGAACGTTTAAATGTAAAAAATTTGCAGACTATTTACAACTTTATCAGCAATTAGATGTAATTTTACTTGCAGAAGTTTTCACTTCCCTTTCGTCAAAAGTGCTTACAATTTTACAAACTTGACCCATGTCATTTTATAACAGCAGCTGATCTAACTTGGAACGCAGGACTTAAATATACAAAAGTAGAATTAGAATTGTTTAGTGATATAAATATGTATCTTTGGATCGAAAATAGTATAAGAGGAGGCATTTGTTTTGTAGGTAAACGGTATGCTTTAGCAAATAATCCTTTTATTCCCGGATTTAACAAACACGAAGAAGAGAGCTATATTATTGCTGTTGATGCAAATAATTTATATGGATATGCGATGTCACAACCTCTTCCCATTGGACATTTTTTTCTGGTTAACCAAAGATGAAGTAAGAAATTTGGATGTCTTTACATTGTCATCTACAGATACCGTAGGATATTTTTAGAGGTAGACATATTATACCCTGCTTCCTTGCACGACCTTCATGATTTCCCGCTAGCGGCTGACCATTTAACAATTACATATGATATGCTTTCTCCATATCAAAAAAATTAATAGAAGAAGGGGATATACATTTTCCACACAAAACCGAAAACTTACACCAAGCTTTACCTTTAAAACTAATTTTGTTGTTCATTACCTAAACCTAAAATTTTACGTGCAAAAAGGATTAATCGTTAAGAAGATTTATCGTGTATTAGGATTTAAACAAAGAGAATTGGCTCGAATCGTATGTGCGGTTTAATAATGAAAAAGAATGTCTACAAGAAATAAATTTGAAAAAGATCTTTTTAAACTAATGAATAATGCATGGTTTGGAAAGAGCTTACAAAATCTAGAAAACGAATTAATATTGAGGGGAGCATTTAATTTAAATCAATGTAAAAAAGACTTTCAAGTCCATTACTAGAGTACTTTGAAATTGTTAATGAAAATTTTGTAATATTTAAATTAATGAAAAAAAAATTACATTTAGACAAACCAATTTATATCGGGTTTACAATTTTAGAACTTTCAAACTTCGAATGTATGAATTGTATTATAACTATTTTAAACAATATTATGGCACAAAAATGCACCTTACTTTACACAGACACCGATAGTTTGTATTTAGAAATTAAAGCACCTAGTGTTTATACTAATATTAAAAAAACTTTCTGATATAATGGACTATAGTAACTACCCTAAAGACCCATGATTTGTTTAATGTAAGCAATGAGGGTCGCTTAGGGGCTCTAAAAAATGAAACATGTGAACCCATAAAAGAATTTATAGGATTAAAATGTAAAATGTACTGCATGGTATTCGGTAACAATTCAAAAAAAAACAGCTAAAAGGTATAAAAAAATCCTGCGTTGAAAATTTTGATGCTGAGTTATATAAATCTGTTTTAAGTGAAAGACTATTTTTACGACATAAGCAAAATATCTTAGTTACCAAAAATCATGATATCAAAACAGTAGCTCAAAATAAAATTGGGCTCCACACCATTTATGATAAAAAATATATGTTAGATGATGGGATTAATTGTTATCCCTTTGGACATTATGCAATTGATGAAACTGATGAAGAACATTTTTAATATAATCCTATTGGTATAATGTACTTATTATGTTTTCCTGAATGTGTCTCCATGTAAAGCACAAGAATACTTTGCACGGTGTTTATAATGTACTTATTTTGTTTTCCTGAATGTGTCTCCATGTAAAACACAGGAATACTTTGCACGGTGTTGGTATAATGTACTTATTATGTTTTCCTGAATGTGTCTCCATGTAAAACACAGGAATCCTTTGCACGGTGTTTACAATGTACTTGTGTCTTCATGTAATTATATTTTAAATAAAAAATTTTTAGCACACGCTTGTTCCTTTTTTTTTTTTTGCATTTTTTCCAAATTTTATCATACATCGTAACAAAGTCAACTTTTTACTATCGTAATGATAAAATATTTTCTCTTCTTCTATTGAAGCTTCTAATCGACAAAGTGAAAATATTCGCGAAATTATACAGGACCCATCATTTCCTACTACTCATTAAGGTAAATGATTGGGTGCTGGTAGAAATGCATCCCATAAGCTCGGCATCGAAGAAAGTGGTTGCGAAATTCAAACCAAAGTTTGAAGGCCCCTACAGAGTCTTGAAGGTGCCAAATAATAATGTGGTAATTGGAACAGATTGCAAAATGATATTTAATTAAAGATTTATTTCCTCCGTCATATATTTCTAAAAGTGCAAATGTCATTAAAACAAGTGTAATATAAAATAAAAAATTTTAAGTCAATTCCTACTTAGGCCAACAAAGAAACATTTATTTTAGTTACTTTTTATTAAATAGTTAAAATTAATACAAATATGCAATGCATATGACAGAATCACAATGTTAAGAGATAAAATAGAAAGCGATTTTCTTTGCAACTTTTTATTCTCCTTTCTATATATGGTATTGGACTATTCTTTTTTTGTTACTTTTTATTCATTAATTACATAAAATTAGTGTGTGTGTGTGTGTGTGTGTGTGTGTGTGTGTAGTAAAGAAGAAATCACACACATTCTCAGAAGTTAGGCCATCTCAAATTTAATTCGAACCACCGCTCTTCAGATTAGAAGCCCAGCGCGCTATCCATTGCGTTACAGGGGACAACACGAAAAGTTTCCTTTCTATAATTGCTGTTGAACTATAATTTTTGTTTGTTACTATTTATTCACTTTTTAATTTAATTAATGAATTAAAATTTGAAAGAACTGTTTTAACATGAAATGTCATCCACAACAAGTTTTAAAAAATGTTTTTGAACTTGAATGGATGAATAGAAAGTATTTTATCAACGATTGAAAATTTGAATGAGATAGAAATTGAAAAGAGTCTACTTTTTATGTTGCGCTCTATCATATCCATCACATCTGGCATTCTCGCGAGCGTCTGCGTGAGTCTGGCCAAACTATCGGACGTCTGCGCAAAACATGTAATAATGCTGTACCTGGTACAATTCCTGTCAGTCTTGGTCGATTCGATGCTTCTATAGCAACCAAATCTATCTTGAATGTACATTTTATAATTTGCGTGTTATTTGTAATTCACGGTAGTAAGTATTTACTGCAGAAGATTAAAACAAAAAATCATGGATAAATTTTTAAGTCGTAAGCGAACATTCGACGATAATAAAGCATCAACAAGTGCACAAACTAGCATAGTTCCGAAAATTAAATCAAGGAAATATTCTCAAGAATACTTGAATTTTGGATTTACCACATTACTGAAGTAAATGGAGAAGAAAAGCCCCTGTGTGTTATTTGCTCAAAAATATTGGCAGCAGACAGTGTGAAACCCAATAAACTTAAAAGACATTCCGAAACGCTTCATGGTGAGTACATTCAAAAACCTCGAGAGTTCTTTGAATCAAAATTAAAATCATATGAAAAACAAAAAATATTTAAAAAAAAAACTTTGTCAGAGAGAGAATGAAGAAGCTTTACTTACTTCTTACAAAGTATCATTTAAAATAGCGAGATGTAAAAAGCCTCACACTATTGCCGAAAAGCTTATTTTGCCTGCATCAATTGAGATTGTAGAAACTATGTTTGGAGACAATTTTGCCAAAGAGCTGCAGTCCATACTCCTATCAAATGATACTGTTTCCCGTCGAATTGATGATATAGCTGAAGTTATAGAGCAACAGCTTTTCGGTAAGTTGCGTGATAAATTGTTTTTAATTCAGCTTGACGAGGCAACAGATAGCAATAAAGATGCTCATTTCATTGCGTATGTTTGATTTTGGGATGGTATGTCAGCAGTAGAAGAACTACTTTTTTGCAAACCAATAAAACTTAAAGCAACAGCAATAGCATTATTTGATATTTTAAGTAATTTTATAAACGAGGCAAATATAGAGTGGAAAAATTGTGTTGGAATATTCACCGATGGTGCTCGTACAATGTCAGGAAGATTTAAAAGTATACAAGTACTTGTGAAACAAAAATCTCCACCGTGAATCTGGGCACATTGCATGATCCACAGAGAAGCTCTGGATTCCAAAGAAATTAGTCCTGATCTGAATATTGTGCTAACGACAGTTGTAACTGTAGTAAATTACATAAAAATGAGACCCCTAAAATCGAGAATCTTTTCTAGACTATGCAAAGACATGGGCGCAGTGCATTCATCGTTGCTATTTTATTGCGAAGCAAGATGGTTATCACACGGGAAATTTTTGCAACGAGTTTATGAATTAAGAAATGAAATTACCGTTTTCTTAGAAGAGGAAAATCTACCAGAAGCTGAGAAAATTTGGAGATGGTTTATTTTTGATGAAGTTGAGCTACTTAGTCGATATATTTGAGAAATTAAATATATTGAATCTTCAACTTCAAGGATCAAATGTACATATGTTTGACACGAGTGATAAAATTAATGCTTTTTGTAGAAAATTAGAATTATAGAGCCGAAATATTTAAAGCAAAAAAAACATAGAATTGTTTGAAAATGCGGATAAATGTGTAAAAACTTACAAAACTGAAGAACAAACGTGGAAGTTATTTCTAAAACTATTGAATATCATTTAGCTATATGTTGGCAAAAAATTTTTAAAAATATTTTTTTGCTGAGAACAACTTGATAGCAAATTACGAATAGGTTAGAGTTCCATTACAAAATACCCCAGAAGGGCTCTCAACTACCACAGAAGAAATTTGCATAGATTTCACATCCAGTGGCGAAATTAAAAGTCAATTCTGTAATAAAACTCTCTTTCAATTTTGGGCAGAAGAAGATGATGAATTTTCTGCACTGAAAACAAAAACATTTCGTATACTATTACCATTTTCAACATCGTACCTTTGTGAAACCGGATTTTCTGTCGTGGCTACTTTGAAGACAAAATATAGATCTCAGCTAAATATAGAAAAAGAACTCTTAGAGTGTCAATTTTTAATATTAAGCCTTCATTTCAAAACCTTTGCTCTTCAAGACAAGCCCATGGAAGTCACTAATAATAATTAAATTTGTTCTTAAATTAGTGTTAATAAATTAGTTATAAAATACATTGTGCAGTACTGATACATTTATAAGTACACTGGCTGAAATACCCGTTCTGAGATTATTTTTTTAATAAATAATACATTATTCTTGATATAATAGCTTAAGTCAGAGCTTCTCAAACTGTGGGGTGCGCCACCCTGGGGGGCGCGATGACCTTACGAGGGGGCGCGAGCATATCGAAAATAAAAGATTTACAAAATAATTAGTTTACTGGAATGAATTAAAACAAAATACTTTCAGACATAATAAAAAATGCACTTTTACTATGATATAATTTATAGGCGATATTAAGCCATCAAAAATAAAAACTTCTTCAATACCTAATTAGCTATCTTTGATCCTATAACCAAACAAAAAACTTTTATTTGATTTGCTGTCATCCCGTGATGATAGATTTTTTTATTACGCTTTTTTTTAACCTAACATACTACTCTTTCAGAGAAAAACCAGATCCCGGACCCAGAATCGAAAAACTTTAGGAACATAAAAAATTCATCACTGTCATTATTTTTGAAATACTGCACATTATAGCTGTAATCTGTTTGACCTTCTAAGTTATTGGTACAGTTAGTTATGACCCCTCTCTTACGTGTTCTCTGTTGCGCTTTTTTTCATGCAAAAGAGTTTTATGATATTTGGAAAACCACGGAGTGAGCACACACACACAAGCACATGAAGGATTACTTGGCCAAGACATATTTTTATAAATATTCTCAATGTATAAAGCATAACGAAAAACGTTTCACACAATTTTTTAGCAGTAACATGCATATTATCATAATGAATATACTTTTTACCCGGAAGTGGTAGCGTGGGACACACAGATTACGAAATCGTTAATTCTGGCAAAACTATTTATTACCAAAGAAAAATTGAAAAGTCCTTGAAAGTAGGTAAGTAAACTTTCTCTTAGCTAAATTATTCACTGGAATCATGATTTGTATCGTGTACAATAAAATAATTATAAAAAAAAAGGATTGGGGTGACTCAGTAACCCCGACCGTACCGAGTGCGCGCCTGCTCCCGGGTCAAAACGTGTTGAAGTCTTTTCACTTTAAATATTAAAAATAATACAATTATTCTTCATCGATATTTTATATTATTGATCATTATTTAACATCAGTGGCGCACACAAGGTGGGGTCCGGACCCCCAAAGCCCTTGATTTTTTCCGATGATTATAATTCTAAGTTTAAAGTACGCAAAATTTAGTTAAGTATTTGTTATTAATGATTAATTTTATTAGTTAATGCTAATTATTTATTCAAGAATTAGTTTTTTACTGTGTTTTGTTCCCGAAAATCGACAAAATCAAAAGGAACCTGATACAAGATTGGTGAACTTTCGACCCCGGACCCCCCCTTGAAAAATTCCTGTGTGCGCTACTGTTTAACATCAATTATAAATGCAAATTCTGTGAGGCTTAAAATTACAATTCGCTTAAAACTAATTATAATTTGAGCAACGATTTTAAAAAAATCATTTTACGTTTTTGTAAACATTGTCGAGCACTTGGCTTTGTGCTTCCCTTACAATTCAGCTATTATATCAATAATGTTTTATTTTCTTATAAATGAACTCGAGCAAAGAGCGGGCACTTCAGTCGGTATACTTTTAATGTATCAGTGCTGCACAGAATATTTTATAACTAATTAATTAATACTAAATTAAGAACAAGTTTAATAAGTATTAATGACGTCCATGAGCTTGTCTTGGAAAGCAAAGTTTTTATAAGGAATGCTTATTATTAGAAATTGACCCTTTGAGTTCTTTTTCTATATTTAGCAGATATCTATATTTTGTCTTCTAAGCAGCTACCGCATTTTGTAATATGTTCAATTTAAAAATTAGAGAAAGGAAAAATAACTAATAATTATCCTATTATTTTATTTCTTTATTTATTTTGCTTAAAAGTAGTATACAAAATTTTTAATACTTATGTTTCTAATTTGTATATGGTTTATAATTAAGATCGCCTATTGTAACTTTAGCATCAAAGTGCATTATTATTGCATTCAGTACATTATTAATGTATAAGGGGGGCGCGAAAAAAATTGTGATCGAAAAGGGGGGTGCCAGTATTGAAAGTTTGGGAAGCACTGGCTTAATTGTAAGGAGAGTTAAACCAAGTGCACAGCAATGCATACAAAAATATAAAATGATTTTTTAAATGAATGCTCCTATTATAAATAGTTTAAAACGAACTGTAATTTTAAGCCTCAAAGAATTAGCATTTAGAATTAATATTAAATAAGGAAAACGAATGTAAAATTCCAATGAAGAATAATTGTGTTATTTTTTACTATTTAAAGCGAGAAACCTTCAAAAAATGTTTTATCCAGGGAGCAGGCGCCCACTCCACACTAACGTTAATGGTCGCGCGGTGTGACTAAGTCACCCCAATCCTTTTTTTATAATTATTTTTACTATACACGATAAAAATCACAATTCCAGTAAATAATTTAACTAAGAGAAAATATACTTACCTACTTTCAAGGATGTTTTGATTTTTCTTTGATGATTTGAGAAAAAATCCAATAAAACTAAAGAAACTGTTCCAAATGTGCGTGACCTTAATAAGGAACATAAATCACAGACCCTTTTCACTAACAATACAAAAACGTTATTTGCCAGCAAAACTGTCATATTTTGCTCATGTTATTGTAATTTTGCTGTTCTTTGATGATCTGCAAATAGCATGTTGAACCTTTTTTTGCTTGAGTCTTTTTGACAAGGCAAATTGTTACATTTATGGCTTCATAGTTTTCTTTAAGCAGGATTTGAAAATTTCAATTCAACTCAAACGTTTCATGTCTATCACTATTCTCATATTTACTTTCGCTATCACGATTAATATGCATTATTTCATCAGGTTCTTCAATTGCTGGATCAGTTTCAATTTCCTTCAATAGAGATCACAAATGCCCTTTTTTTATATTCTGCTCATTTACATTTATAAACCATCATAAGTCGTACAACACAGCAATCAAAACCCCAAAGTTAATCATAGGGGAAAGTATAGCATATTCATAGAAAATACTTTTGAACAAAAGTGGTCGAGCAGGGAACTCGATCAAAACAAGTACCTTGATTGTAAAAAACCGTTTGCCGCTCTCAAAAAAGAGGCATACATGTGACAAATTCATTTTAGTTCCCATTAAGACTGTCTAATAGGAGGATGCTGTCACGCTCACTGTTAATGAATAAACAGTTTTACAAGCATTTGGAGTGATTCAGCGCCTCATGCGACCGCTCCCATGTAAAAAAAAGTATTTGATACAGACATTTGAAGTCAGTTCTAAAAAATAATTGTGTAAAACGTTTTTCATTATGCATTATATGTTTCAGAATACTCATAAAAATACATCGTGGCCAAATAATCCTTCAAAGTGCTCAATATATGCTTATCCATATATCATAGAACTCATTCACATGGGGAAAAAAGCATCAGAAAAATATTATTTACAACTTTCCTAAAAGAAAAAGAGACGGAGTTAAATATACAAGTAAGTTTGAAGATCAAAGAGATGATAATCAAAAGTAGTATTTTAGGGTTAAAAGAAACGTAATTAAAACATCTCTCATCGTGGGATTACAGCAAAGTAAACAAAATGTCTTTTTTATTTGGTTTTAGGATCAAAGATAGCTAATGAGCGTTTGAAGTGGAATCTTTTGAAAGTGGAAAACCAGATGATATATATAAATTATATCAGTGTAAGTGTGTATTTTTTATTTTGTCTGAAAGCATTTTGTTTTACTTCATTCCAAAAAATAATTTTTTAAACCTTTTATTTTCAATATGTTCGCGCCCCCCCCCAGGGGTTGCGCCCCACAGTTTGAGAAACACTGTATTAACATCTTTCTGGGGATACTTTTACGATAGAAAACGCTAAGAACGATACGATACGATAAGTAATACACTTAAAAAATTTCTTACCAGAAAAGAAATTTTGTAAGCGTATTACTTCATCTGGGGTTATGTTTTGGCAAGAAGCAGGATATTAAACATCCACAATTCCGTATTCGTCAACAAAACTAGCGTCAGTGACTCAAATAGTACCAGGCCGCACAAAAGCACTCACTTATTAGCATTTTCTTTACTGTTTTGTATTACTTTTTTTCTTTTTATGGAAATTAGTTTATATTCCATGTTAAATTACTTTGTATTCATTTTTTCGTGTAACTGTGTTTTATTTCGAAGGCATGTTTAAATACAATTAAAATGATTTACTCAAAACAATCTATAATATAGACAATTTTCCTTTCCTAAGTGGACAGTTGCAAAATTATCAAACGTTGATTGGTCTGCTGTGATACAAAGGCCAGAGAGCTCTGAACTATATCAACCATCGCAAGTGGCCGCTAAACACTGCAGTTTTGGATTCATGAAAAGTCTCAAGAGAAAATCCTTAAACTCAAAGAGAGTTTTTTTTATCTTTTCAGATCTTAAAGGTGAAATTGTTATCATATTTTTTGCTTATGCAAAAAGTCCTACGTTTTTCTTGTGAACAACTCACTTTTTTTAGAATATTACCTTTAATAAATCGGGGAAATATATTTATCATTTCTATTTTTTTTAATTGAAAAGATGGCTCCTTTCAGTTAAATTTCTCAGATTAGGGGAAGTCTGAGATTGAGAGATTACTACTAGCACACGTTTTCTATTACGTGATTAGACATTGAATTGTATCATATTATGGTTCTTTGAATTCGGAGAAACATCTCTACCAGTTCATCAAATTATTTTGACTTTCAGTCAATGGTTGATATACGTTAATAGGGCAATTTATTTCCTGGTAAACCTATTTATCTTTGTAATCATGTATTTCTTTGATGTTGAGGATTAACAAAAACTTTTTTTTAAAAAAAAATGGTTAGTAGTAGACTTTTTATTAGAAAGAAATTTATGACCTAAAATTCTAAGCTCAGTGAGGTTTTGCGAAATAATCTGCCTTTTAAAATTACACCTTAATGTTCTTTTTCTAGCAATGATATGAGATCTCGCCACTTCCCAACAAGAAATAGGTCAGTTTTTGTAAAGTAATCGAAAGGGTGACTTAAAAAATTTCCAAATCGCCAAGCGTATATATGGTGTCATTAACATTCAACAAAATGATGCATCTATGCTCTATTTATACTCAGTCAGTTTAATGGAGAGATGGTGGGGAAAGAACCAACACAGCTGATTGCAAAATCACAGAAATACTTCTACCAGCAAACATAAATCTAATGTGCCTCTCTGTTATAAATACAGTTTACAGTCTAGTTATAAAGTTATTTTCATCCAAACTATTAAAAATTTATTTACGTCGAAAGCCTCGGAACCCAAAGGAATCTTACAATTGTAGAGAGAGTTTGGAAGTAATTACTAAAATACATCAATCTATCCCAGTGACTTCTTAAGGCATGGGCCAACTGGGCCCGGCCCAGGGCCTCAGACACAATGGAGGCCTTGTCACATTCTCGACTCAGCCTTAATAAGACCACGATTCGAAGGATTTTAACGGTCAAAGGTTTTTCCGGTTGCATTCTCCGAAGAACTAGGAATTTCGGACGATACGTCAACTGGCTACATGTGATGACCGTCGTCCATGTATAGGAGTAAGCCAATCGCAGCGAATTATGTGATTGTAAGTCATAAACATTTATTTGTTTCAGGTTATTGTTTGTACGAGTATTTGACAATGTATGCTATGCACTGTCTACTTTTAAGGGTCATAGTTGGGCCCTACATTTGTGTAGGGACCAACGATCTACTTTCGCGTAGGAGCCTGGGTCCTCAAGAAGTCTTAACCCTTAACTTCGCACTGTGTTGCATTTCTGCAACATATGATTTATTTTAATTTAACAGACACAATATTTTTTTAATTACCTACAAATCACTTATCTGAGGAAAAAAAGATTACTGCAATGAAATACATGTTAATTTTGTCTCTAGATGGAAGTACATTTTTCCAGAGATCACAACAATTATAAAAATCTCTGATGCCTGAAGAACTGTGTTTTTGCCATAAAAAGAATCCATTATATTTTATGCTTCTTCTTCTTGTTTATGGACGAAATAAATTACAAGGTAAGAAATTTAAGCATTTTATGATGACTAATAAAATCCTCATATAAAAGAAACGTTTTGTAATTTACAGCACTACTGCGCAATGTTGCACTTCAGCAACAAACAAAAAATGACTGAAATTCAATTTAAAACTGCTTAAATTTTTTTTTCATCTTTTTCCCTGTTATTATTACTTGAGAACTAGTGGATATAATTTTTTCATAGAAATGTAAAAATTTGCCAAGTACAGGGTTAAGACGATCCTGAACATCCCAAAGCAGCAGTGGTATTTAATCACGACACAACTAATCGCCTGGATATTATGAAATGACTGCGATTCATATTTATGTATTTGCTTTCAATTACGCTTTTCAGACTGACAAGATTTGAATAAATTGAGTAGAAGTTGTATAAATCTAGATCTTCTCTCGCCGAAGGAGACTCCCAAAGCTCTATGAGAAAAAAAAAGCCTTGCATGAAACTTTTATGGAAATAGAAGACCAATGACAAGTACCCATTTTAAAAACGTGAAGGGAGTGTATTTTAATTCGCAGAATTCAAATTAATCTCCATACTTGATTTACTCAGTTTCTAATTTTCGTTCTTTCACACAAAATCATAAACATGGTTAGGTTGCAGAGTAATGATATTTTGAATTTATTTTGTACTTGTAGATCAAGGGTCAGCAACCTTTTAGCTGTGACGTGCTACACCTATCTACCAATAGGATTCAGCGAACCATACAGTAGGACCTTACTGAAATAATTCGATTAACGCGACAATGCATACAAAGCTAGAGAATAGAAATCAATGTAATACAGATATTTTCAATTTTATTATACATTAATTTTGCATCCTTTACAGAGATTTCTGAACATAAAAATAAACAACATGAAATATATTCTTTTTTCAACAAAAATAAAAGGACTAAAATTGTACAGATGTTATGATCTTAGAAAGAAAGTATTATCTTAAAAACTTTAAATAGCATATTATTTTCTTATTAATACATGCATGTAAGAAAATTTAAGTACACATGTATCTATTTTTTTCTCAAAAAATTTAAAATGTTGCTAATATTTTTCTAACTAAGCAGTAGTAACAAAAAAGAAGAGGAAAAAAAAAAGAATTCAAACATTAAATAATTTTACTGAATGAGGTAAAAACTGTGAAGTGCTTATGACATGTTAATTGTTATAAATATAGAGGAACGTACAGAACTTAATATGGTCAATAAAATATTCCATTTAATTTTTATTCCATACAAATTAAGAGAAACATATTATTGGTGCAGAGTAAAGCATATCAACTTTTCAAAAATTCCCTCATTATTTTTGCATCCTATCCACAAAGTATAATGGTACTTGAGTACCTAGATATTACAGGGATTGAGAGTTACATTACCGCCGCACAAGAAAGGTGCACGGGAACTAGTGGTGACGAAGCTTGTAGTTCTTAACCATGGCCAAGCGACGAGGAGGAAACATGAACTACCCCCTCCTTCTCCTTCCTCGTGGCGCCAACGGAAGGACATTTGAGCCTTGACATATTTAACATGTATTGACCCCTCTGCACGGCGGTGCTTCAGCTCGAATTCAACACATGCTAACCACGAGTTCTTGATCTTAACCACTAGGCTACCGTGGTCACTTATTACTTATGACAGAACTGAATAGGGTATGCTATATATACCATACTACACTGTTGGACACTTGCTAAGGACGGATCACAATTTGCTATGTAGCATAACATTAAGCGAGACATGAGGCCTAGTAGGATAAAATATAGTTGCCACACTGTTCAGACATTAGAATAAAGAACATTTATTGTTCTGGAAAGAACAAAAGCTGTGAAACATCTGAAAGAAAAAAAATGTTCATTTGATCGGCGTACGGAGAAATGGAACAATGCATCTAAAAGTCAGCAGGCACCTTAAAGAAAGGTATCAGTACGGGATATGTCCACCGTGGAGTGTGATGCAACATTCCACACGTCGTACCATACTTTGCACAACATTATCCAGCAGCTGTTGAGGCAATTTATCCCATTCCTCTGTGAGTGCACGGATGAGGGTGTTCTTATTTGTCGGAGGATAGTTTCGACCAGCAACTTGCCTCCCCAAAGCATCCCACACATTTTCAATGGGGTTTAGATCTGGAGAACGCGCTGTCCATACGAGACGTTGAATACCCTCGCTATCTAGACAATCTTGAACAGCGAGTGTTCGATGACATGTTGCGTTGTCGTCCATAAAAACAAATTTATCACCGACAGCACCACGGAAAAGACGAACATGAGGAAGTAGAACTTCATCAATGTATCGTTGGCCCGTCATAGTCCCATTCGCAACCACATGTAGGCGCGTGCGGCCATTGATCATGATGCCGGCCCACACCATGATACTGCATGTCGGATATCGGTCCTTTTCCTGGATATTTTCTGGACGATAAGTAGTACCACTCTCGCGCCAGATCAGTTGGCGTCTACAATCCGACGACAGACTGAACCTACTCTCATCTGAGAATAGTACGCATGCCCAGTCCAATCGTGATGCTCACGACACCATTGCAAACGGGCAGTACTGTGCTGTCTGGTCAATGGGACACACAACAGGTCTGCGTGCGTATAGTCCTCCTCCCCTCAAACGTCTGGCAACAGTTTTTCGGGAGATCTGCTTTTCCTGAGGCAGCAAGAAACTGATTTGCCACCTGCTGAGCTGTGTTGCGCCTGTTCCTTTTTGCTGATTGGACGATATATCTGTCTTCTGCAGGCGTCCTACTTCTAACACGACCTCCCCCCGTGCCGTCTACTACACATTCCAGTAGTTTTAAATGACTTCCACAGCCGTGAAACAACGCTGTGAGCGATGTCGTACTCCCTGGCAACATCTGTTATTTTTCGCCCTTCTTCGATCTTTCCAATAATTCGGCCACGCATAAAATCATCTATGTGATGTCGGGAAGACATGCCAAAAATTTTAAGTTCGTCTATTAAATCTTTCCTGTAAAACTTTGACTTGAAACAACAACTGTCCACACGCGTCAAAACCTTTAAAGCTCTTATGAACGCTATCACGTGATGAACAGACGTGTAAAAAAATTTGCATACTCATACTTCTTCTTACTAATTTCCCGCACTTATTCTAATTTTCCACATTTTGTTTCCTTTCATTTTGTGGTTGCTATGGATGATAGTGTTATCCGTCCTTAGCAATTGTCCAGCAGTGTATATATGATATTTTACAGTAAAAATGTTTGCCAATGAAATGGTCTCTTTTGAAAAAAATAACATTTTTCTTCGGATTCTCGGGTGTTTAAAGTTTTGAAATTAACCAAATATTTTATTAATCATATTTTTAATGGCAATGGTCTGTAAGCATATCTAAATTTAATGCTATCATTTTTTGAGAATTCGTTATGATCTCTACGAAATTATAATCGTGTGTGTTCATTAAAACATTCATTCTTGTTTTGCCAGGAGAAAAGTGATTTCCTAATTTTCAATATTTTCACACTCTAAAATTTTGCGGTTGATATAAGTTACTAATAAGAAACCTTTGTAATAATAAAATAGTTTCAAAATAATTTCCCGAGTTTTTGAGAGTTACATGTTTTTAAAAATGTTTATTAACTTTTATTAGAAAATAATCGATTAAGGAGCTCAAAATTTTGATACCTCATCATTGACTGAATACAAATTCTATTTTAATTTTTATGTGGATATTAAAACTATCTCAATTATAATTTTTGCTATAATTGTAGTTGAATTGGGTACAGATATGGAAATATAAATTGTACAAATTTGGAATCAATCATTTTCAATAAGAATAATTTTTACATCTTAAACATTGTTAGAAAAAAAATTATTTAATTATTTTACACACAGATGTAAATAAAAGTGTTTTACTAAAAGAAATAAAGGTTTAATAAAAAAATTTCTTAAGTTGAAACAATAAAAAAAAAGAAAATTATGTAAGATTTTAAGGAATAAATAACTTTCAAAATGTCACTAGCAAATTTTAGAGTTTTTGTTTTAAATTGTGTTAATATTTTTATAAACAATGCTAAAATTTTGATGTGCTAATTGAAGATACAGATATTTATATCCTTAATGAACTCATAATCGATTTATTTCCTGATCAGTCAAAGGGGTGCAGATAGCAAGGCCGTCCCCCGGACAAAAATGAAAAGTGCCGCGCCTCTCTCAAAAGAAGAAAATTACAATTAAAAATGATAAATTGTTCACATAAATACACACCTATCAAAGTTCAATAATTCTTATGTATTATTTTAATTATTACAAAATAATTCGCAATTAAGAACGGAATTAAACTCAAACTCAGCGGCGCAACAGCCCATGAGGGCCAGGACCTACTGTGCCCATCCCAGTCTACGTAACCATTGGGTGCTGAGGTTTATGAGAAGATGTCCCCATCAGGTGGTCAGTCTGAAGCGAGACTTCCAGTGTTAAAGTCCCCAATCAAGCTTGGTACTCATTTATCGACTCACTGCAGTAGGGAAGAGAGGCTGAGTCGATCTTGCCCCGCTCCAAAATAAGGACATGATTATCTATTATTATTTTAAATGAGTAAAATGCAGGAGAAGAAATCGCCCATTACAGCAGGTTCTTCGAAAAAGGGTTACTTCTTCGAAAAAGGGTTACTGATGGGGGGGATCACGGGGGATTATTTTAACTTGTAGTAACTACACTCACAGGACTAAAATGTAGCATCCCTTGTGGCTCTCTTTCAATGAGAAACTCTTATTACCCCTGCCCTCTTTTGGACAGCTGACACCGAATATTGTCAATTTTGACCGACTCCCTGATGGGGAGAAAGCTAAGATAAAAAAACACATCAAATTTCATGATTTATTATATACTCTCACTTCGAACCCTTCAAGTTCCACCATGATAGAATACTGATATTAAATATACAGAGTACAAATTAGGAAATAAGATACGTTAAATGAAATACCAAATTCACACTCAATAATATTTCAGAAAATATGTCAAATTTTTTTAAGCGAAAAAAAAATTGCTATATAATAAAAATGCCGCACCGGGCTGGAGTCCGGTTTGTCCGGCTCTAGAGCCGCCCCTGCAAATAGTTACTGTCACCCTTTTGCAGCAATCTTTTCTTATAAGAGTCGTGATGATTCCGATGTTAAGAATTCCAGATATATTATACTTGGATAATTCGGAATTTATTTTTAAAGGATTTTAGTGTCTGGAGCAGAAATGAATTTTTTAATACTGTTCACAAACTTATGCAGTATCAACATTTTTTAATAAATCCCTATTTTTTCGAAAAATATAAATGAAAAAAAGAAAGAAAAGCAATAAAAAATGTAAAATATAAAATACTGTACTGCGAATATATATTCACTTCAAAATTACACCTTTTAAATTTATAAAAAAATATTCAGTATGAAATAATCTACGTTGTGTATAATAAATCAGCTCTGAATAAATTAAATACAGTGAAATTAAGTAAAATATTTGATGATTTAAAAAAATGTGAGTGATTTTTTTTCTTTTTAAATTAGGGTAATAAAAGAAATAATATATTTAGGATAATAAGATATTTTTTAGATTAAATTCTGCCTCAGTGTTGACCAAACATATTGCATTGATTATACTAATATGTGAATTTTTTTCATAATTATAAATAATGACTTTTCTTAGTACTGGTAAAATTTAAACTGTAATTTTACATTTATGTATTTTGTTTGTAAAAATGATGTAATTTACTTTCAATATAAATTATAATAATTCTTTGCATTGAAAAAAAAACTTGAAATTTAAGTTTGTTGATATTTTTAAAAAGTTTTTTGAGATAAAAAAAGAATTTTTAAATGTGAATTCCAGAAATTGTTGAAAATATTCTGGCAATGTTTTCAATCCAAAATAAGCTGACTTTCAGGAATAAAATGCATTACTCCGCGGAGTATTTCCGTGAGAAGAACCATATCACATATGGTTACTACAAATCGGTTGATAAAAACGATACGACTTGGGCCTAGAGAAGAAGGATTTGGCAGCGGAAAATCCCAGCGCCCGATTTCAAAGATTTCCTTGTTTACCTATGATTGTTAGTTTTTACAAGACAATCTAATTTTCTTCAAGGGGAACTTTCGAAATATTCTTCCTTAAAAAGCATGTACATCCTATAAGAAAGATTAATTTCCAAAATAAATGTTTGCATCTTGAAAATTAATTTTAGTGCTTCACAGTTTTTATCTGGCTACAGATGCCGCTTCTGATTGATAACTTTCCTAGCTCCTCCTATCACAACCATAACGTTAAATAAAGGGCACTTTTTGAGTTGCTTTCACCTCGTACGTTCCTCTTCGGCACAGTCAAAGGAAAAAAGGTTGCTTGTCATTGGTAGATGTGCAATAAATTAGTATTCTGGGTTGCCTGGTTTGGCGTTATAGCATTTTTCTATGCCCTAGTGGCTCATTAAAACATAAAACTTTTGTCCCCATTTGGGAGATTGTTTTTCAGGCAGTTTTTTCTTCCGTGTCTTGAGTATAATAGTTAAATTCCCTTGCGTATATGAAATTTTCACTGTAAAAACAACAATCTATTCTTTTTTTTCATTCACGTAAATAAAAATATTTTTAATGGAATTAATTTTGTAGAAGAAATATATATTTGTGAGCTTAGTAAATGAGCGACTTAATTACAAATACAAAAATTGTTATATAAGCTTTTAATAATCCATGTACTGTGATTAATAATACTTTGAAAATGAATTACATGTTTCGACTTTTATCTTTATGTAAGAAAAAAGAAGTTACTTATAAATAAAGAAAATTTATGTTTTTATTTTTATAATATATATTTATTGGTAACATTAATGTACATTTTAAAAGTAAACGAATACGTTCTTATATCAGATTGAATTTGTACAGGCAAGTGGTATTTTAAATTATTAACTTAATTTCATTTTTGTAATTAGTGATTAGTTTTTACGTATGTGTGAAAGACTCATTTATTCACATTTTTAAAAAAATTCGTCCACAACTTTTATAAACTTCTTAGTACAGATTTCATAATTTTTTTTTCTTTTGTAATTTTTGCATCTCGATATTTATATTCTTCTATGATTAATGTTTTTGGTTTACAATTTGTTTTATGAATCATGTCTTTTTACTCTATCTTCAACTTCCGAAATGTGACATTACGCAACCTGCCTTATTGTTTCCTAGTATTAAAAAAATTGTGGTTCATTTGTGTGTTGCTTATTGTAAATTTTGATTTTTCTTTTCTGAATCATCATGATTAAGTCAATATAAAAAACGTATCTTTAGATTTTTTTTCTCTCTTTCTTATAGATTAAGATATAAAGATTTCTTATAGATTTTATAAGTCTATTCTTATTAAAAGTGTTATTGCTCATTGATTCATAAATTGTTACTCGCTCTAAAATATATCTAATAATTTCTTGCCGTATGTAGTGTAGTTATAATAAGTGATACCCTACAGAATTGTTGAAAACTTTATTAACTTCATGCGAGTGATTATTTATTTACTCTTTTTTTTTATTTATTTATCCTAATATTGGAGCATTATAAAAACATAATGTGTATTCCATCAGGAAATAACCATACAATCAGAAAAAAAAATTATTTTTTTACTCTTCTATTTTAAACAGTTAAATCTTATGATTTCACTTTTGTCTTTTTTTTTTTCTTCTATAAATTAATCTTTTTTAATAGTAACTGTTCCAAGTTCCGTTATTTTCTTTTGCGATGCATACATAAATATTAAGCTTGTCATCGAACTCAGTTACTAAGCACTTATTTATGGGAAATGAAATTCTTTAAAAAACTGTAAAAATTATAAACGCATAGCAAATATGTAACTTAATTATAAAATGAAATACATTTTAAACAAGTACTCGAAAATTCAACGGAAATTTTTTTCTTGGACCTCAAAAGAAATCTAAAACGGGAGAGTATTGTTATTATTACATATATATATATATATATATATATATATATATACAGTCGGAACAGTAGCGTACACAAGAATTTTTCAAGGGGGCGGTCCAGGCTCGAAAGTCTACCCTTTTGGTATCATGCTCCAATATGCCGCCCAACATATTCTTTTGATTTTGTCAATTTTAGGGAACAAAAACAATACAAAATTAATTATTGAATAAAAAATTAGCATTAATCAATAAAATTAATAATTATTAACAAACACATAATTAAATTTTACGTAATATATACATAGGATTATAATCAATCGGAAAAAAAATCAAGGGCCATGGGGGGGTCCCTATGACACACCCCTTGTGTGAGTCGGACCTCTGCATAGCGAAGACGCTAAATCCCGAAAAAAAGTTCGTTACATGGAAAGTTCGTTATGTAGAGGTTCATCTTTCAATATGCTTTATAAACCACATAAAACAAATGCTAAGTGCCAAAACACCATATATTTAAAAAAATAATTACTCACTCCTTTTTATAAATTAGTATCTATTTATTTTATACATCTTACTCATCGAAAAAAAAAGAAAGAGAAAGAGAAAAAAGAATGTTGAGGAATACACTGTATTTTCAAAAAGAAAATCATTTTAGTTTAAAATTAAGGAACTTTAAAGGCATTTTCTAATTTCAAGCATACAAGTAATTTTAAGCATACATTATTTTATGTAAGAATTTTTAAACTTACATCGCCACTTGCGTCCTTAAATTTAATTACGCATAAAACATGTTAATTTTATTTGAGTTTTTTTTATTTGAAAAACTACTTTGTTTCTCTCATAATACGTTTCATATATTTGCAATGCACCAAAAATCCTTTCAGGCGCAATTTTCCGTGTCTTTTCTTAAATATTTCTAGTCATCCATTGCTACGTAGAAATTGGTCTTATCCCAATACCTTCACAAATGGAAAAGCTTTCTCTATTACGAAAGGTTCAGAGATCGGAACATTTTTATCTTGCATTGTATGTATCCACTTCAAAACTGCCTCGTCGAAATCTTCATAGACACATGTTCTTCTACATTTTTAACAAGAATTCGATGAATCATAATTTTGAAGCTTATCTCGATTTCTTATAATAGTCGATAAGCTGTTTGGAGGAATACCAAATTTTAAAGCCATGTCCTTTTTTTGACGCTTTTATCTACTTGCTGAAAAATTAAAAAAAAATTCATGCTCAAGCACTTACTAGCTATCAGAAACGAAGTTACCAGTACAACTGATCAACACTACAAATGAACGGAAATTAGTTCAAAAACACGGGGACACGATACAATTCCACTGAGGGTGAAAGAGGATATTGAAGATGTTTATAGTGAAAAGTAGTACTTCTTGGATGAAACTTCCAGAATTTTATTGCTCTCGGCGAGCTAAACACAAAAAAAGCAGTTCAAGATTTAGGAGAACCATAAAATGTGTTAAAAGAAAATAACTTAAAATGTCCGGAACTACTTTTAAAATAAGGAGAAAAAAATCCAATCAGCAGAAAAAAAGTTTTTTGTATAGAAAAGGCACTTGGCTATAGGGAGGTTATTTTATGAAGAAAATCGTGACATGCGCTTGGTTACAGCAAACGCTATGTAAAAAAATTCGCAATATAGAGGTTCGTTATATGGAGGTTCGACTGTATATATATTTTTTGATAAACAGTAGAAACTTTTCCTCTGTCTCATTACTTAGAACCATAAATCTCTCCTTCCCTTTAACCGCTTCCCTTACACATATTTTTGAAAAAAATTGCAAAAAATCATCACATTTTCTATTTTATTATTAAATTCAATGAAACGAAACAAAACAAAATATGTAGGTTTTAAGTTGAGTTTTTTTAATTTTTTACAGGCGTAAAAACATTTAGTTTTAATATTAGTTTACTATCCCGAGTTATTCCTGGCAAATGGAAAAAAAATTAAATACACTCTGTCGCAAAAAAATATATGCACCCAGAAGAAATTGAGCTACATTCACGAAATTTGGTATGCATGTAGTGTATATGAAAATAAACAAATGATTAAAAATTCAGAACAAAATATCATTTTATTAAGCGGTTACAGCTTGCAAAAGGTTAAAAATCAGTAAGTAGTAAAGCCACCTCTGGCAGCCATACAAGCCGAAATTCGGCGTGGCATCGATTCAATTAGATCACTTATGACCCCCTGTGGAAGATCCTGCCATAGTCTTTGCATCTGCGCAGTTAATTCTCCTGTATCTCGGGACGGCTGCAGTTGCCTTCCCAACGCGTCCAGACATGCTCTATTGGCGAAAGATCTGGTGACCTGGCAGGCCATGGTAGGACGTCATATCCTTGAAGACATTGTTGGGAGAGTCGCGCAGTATGTGGACGAGCATTATCCTGTTGATAAATGGCACCTGGGCGACTTGATAGCATGGGTAGCACAATCGGCGTTAAAATATCGTCCACGTATCTGCGAGCTGTCAAAGTGCTTTGAAGGACCACTAAAGATGATCGTGTGTCCCAAGAAATTGCTCCCCACACTGTCACACCTTGTGAAATTGCTGTATGCCGCTCGACAATAAATGCCGGATCGGACCGCTGGCCGGTGCGCCTCCAGACACGTGTGCGGTGGTCATCATCACTGAGACTGAATCGGGATTCATCACTGAAGATGACACGTCTCCAGTCTGTCACACTCCAAGTTGCCCGAGGTCGGCAAAAATCCAGTCGACGCTGCCTATGATGTGGGGTCAGTGGTAAGCGTCTTAGCGGACGTCGGCTCCTCAAGCCAACTTCGGTCAGTCGTCTCCTTATGGTTTCTCTTGATGGCACTGGATGTCTGGAAGGAGGTAAGTGGCGTTGAATCGATGCTAGCGACGTTGTTGGTGCCGAAGTGGCCACTCTTCTGATTGCACGATCCTCGCGATCATTTGTGTTCCTGGGACGTCCTGACCCTCCGCGACGGTACACTCTACCTTCTGTGATCCACTGTTGCCAACACCGAGCAACTACCATATTGCTCCGACCGAGGTGGCGGCCGATACGTCTATTCGACCAACCTGCTTCTCTGAGGCCTATTATACGGCCCCTATCAAAGTCCGTCAGCTGCTCGTACTGCCGCCGGTTACGTCTTAGAGGCATCCTAAGTCTCAATATCGTCTATCAAAGTCATCAGATTCGTTTGGATAGCCGTACGGCGCTCGTACTCATGCTTTTAAACTCTCCCAGTTGCGCAACTAATATGCGCATAGCACACTTAGCCTTGTCTCATTGGCTTCGAAATTTTAATCATTTGCATATCTCTTACCAGACTACATTCTTGCCGAATTTCGTGATTGTAGCTTGATTTCTTCTGGGTGCATATATTTTTTTGCGACAGAGTGTATTAGTCTTAATATGATTGATTTTGAAGCAACGGACAATACAAAGTAATACCTGACATTCTGTGAACTGGTTTCTGGTCTCGTTTCTTACTGGCTTATTTCTGGAATCTCTATTACGGGAGCACAGTCACGGGAACACTTGTCTCGTTGGATTTGATTTTTTCTTCAGATGCAGGAATAACATCTGGAAAATGCATTGAGGTTAACCTGAGTGGTGAAGGATTAATGCTGGGTCCTCCTGACGTGGCAAAAAACTCGTCACGATGATTTTCTGAGATTGGTTTTTCAGTCAGTTTCATTCTAAATTGTTTAGGTGATCGGGAATCTCTTGATTTACAGTACAAAATGAAGGAATTTCACAAGGCCAAATCCAATAAATGGAAGAAAATCTTAGTATTGTCCTCTCTTTTTCTGGATGTAAAATAAGGAGCTAAATGCTGGTCAACTTTATCTACACCACCCATTTGGTCATTGTAGTCAACTACACATTTAGGCCTGGACTTTGTCTCTCCCCGTTCATTTGTTACATCCTGCATTTCGTTTGTACGTATTGTGGAAATTAGACTAACATCCTTTCCATGTCATTACAGTTACTTTCCCTCTCTAATACCCAATAATTTCTCCTTTTTTAAAAAAAAATTTCTTTGTCTTTATAGATCTCGAGATAAATCTCTTCTATTCAATCTAAATGTTCCACTCACATCAATTTTCCTTTTAACCAACGTATCAGCTAAACCGGGCGGGATAAAAATTGTCCAAACTGCCAACCAAAGCTGAACGTTTCCTTTAATTTCTTTCAGGCCGAGTAAAACCATGATAAAACAAATCGTACTGACAAATTCTGCTCGGGATAGTAATTAGCTGTAATATATACTATCCCGAGATAACTCGGGATAATCCGGCAAGAGGTTAAAGTTTACTACATATTCCCTTTGAAAATTTAACAAAACAATTTTAAATATCCCCATCAGACATGATTATGAACATAAATATACAATGAAAAGAATTTAGCATTTTTCAATTTCGAGAAATTTATGGTTTCACAGTGAAACCAGAGAACTTTAACGGTCCATTTTTTCTATTCGAACTAACTAATCCGAAAGATCATTCAGAAAAAAAAATCTATTATTTTAAGGCCATAAAACTTTGATATTTTAACGAAATCAATTAATGAAAAATAATTTTAAAAGTGTTTAATTATTTTTAAAATGTTTTCAGCATTTTTATAATTTTAATACAAATTTGGACATAAAATTACATACTAAAAAAATTTATATTACTTAATAAAAATTGATAGTCCATATAAATTTTCCATCTATAATTTTTAAGAGGGAATATTTATATCCATTATATACACACAGGGTCGCATTTAGGCAGAGTGGCAAAATTTTAGAGTGCGGACAAGTATTGTTAAATACAAAAATTTCTCACTATAACTTTTAAAGTAAATAAATATTTTACTAAGATATGCAATAAACAAATAGTGCTTCAGAATGTCAGCTCTGCTTCTATTCCTAAATCCCAAAATTTGCTAAGCTATTTCGAAATATTGGATTTATTAACAACACTCATTGTTAAAAATTCCTCCCGATCTGACGCAAATAATGTCTCTATTGCTCCAAGATATTTGTTTAGACGTGCAATTCTACCTGTAACTACTTGATAATAATAGTTCGTGCCGATAAGAATTGATATTTCTTTATCGCTAAATTCATAAGAATCAGCTAATTGTATATTTTTTTAATATCTAAATTTTTTATCAGGGGTTGGTAAATGTGTAATCGAAATATGTTCTGTCTCGACCGTTTCTATTGCAATGCACAAATTTGGATCATCCCTGTTTTTCAACTTTATTTTAACTATATTAAAGGTTTTTGTTTCAGTTTCTTTAGCACGAAATGTGCAAATGGAAAGGTTTTCTTTTCTAAGAATTGGAAAGTTAAATTTCTCAGAAGTACTCTTTAAAACAAAACTCCTTTGTGAACCATTATCTAAGAATAATCTAACAACTTCATCTTCATTTTTGTCATCTATTAATTTAGCACATGTTTGTAATAATACACAATTTATACTTCTGTTTTAAATACTTCTGAAACTATATTATTTGTGTCACTTTTTGGAGAGAAATCGTCACCATGCCGATTTCGAAAACATATTGTAAAAATGGTGGTAGCCATTACAAATAGGACATGAATCTCTTTTCGCACATTCCATTGCTCTATGACCGGGCATGAGGCTCAAATAACATCCCCTTTTTTCTTCAAATTTCTCTCTTTTCGTTAGCGCGTTAGAAATGCAGGCCTCGAGTTCATGACCTTTGTTACGATGTCCGAGGAAATAGGAGCTTTTATTTTTGTTCTGTTTTGTGGTGGAGGGGAATAATGACATGGCTTATGATTGTTTATTTGAGAGGCTCGTTCCAGAACTTCGGATTTCCAAGTTTAACCGCAATAGAGCGCTTTGGTTAAATCCTTAGTCCAGGGGTGTCCAACCCAAATGACCTTGCGGGCCAATATTATAATCTCGCGGGCCACACATAAAAATATGTACCTTTATATCAAATTTGGAAACCAAAAAAAAAAACATTTATTGGAGTGAAAATTTAAAACTTTTCTTTTTAGTATACAAGATTTAAAACCAGATAATGAAATTATAGATTCTATTATAAATCATGATTTGACATATCTGTACAAGAATTATTTACTACACAAGCTTGGGAAGAAGTAGAAAAAATAATTACATTGAAACAAAACTTTTGGCGTTTCAATCATTGTAAAAGTGGAACGACTTTAAAAAAATATGGTTCAGTGTGATGATTGCAGTTACTGGTACCATTGGAAATGCGTCAATTTTAAGAATGGGTCAAAAATTAAAAATTGCCTTTGTCCAGATTGTTCTATAAAGTAAGAGATTGCGATGAAGAGGATTATGGCTCTAGCCGATAACTCTAAAAAAACGCATCGAGATTCCTACCTCATGGTGATGTGGAAACGAGATCAATATCATAAATATTTCTAATATGCATTGCTTATTTCCCACATGTACAGTGGTGGCAAAAAGTCCTGAACACGCTCATTTTTTAGCGTAATTTTTGTGTTTGACTTCATTTTTCGTTGTGAAAAAAAAAAATTATCGAACTATCTTAAATATTGTTATTGATTTTAATGTATTTTTTATACTGATTTCAAATCCACTACTAGTTTCTTAATGACTAAAATATTGTTTGTAGTAAAGCTGCCTGAACACAATAATGTGAAATATGTGCAGAATAAAACAATATAGAATAACATAATATGCAAAGAAAAATAACACGAAAATTGACAAATACGGTATATTTAATAAGCATTTTGAAAATTACATTGTTGCTACATGTTAGAAAAACAATATTTTATGGGCTAGCTATTTGCTTTAATTACTGCTCTACATCTTTTTGGCATGGAATGCGCCAATTTCAAAAGAAGATCTTTCGTAACAATATGGTTGAAGGAAAATATTAAAGCTTCAATTAATTCACGTTTGTTTGAAGGCTTTTTTCTTTGAAATTTCCTAACCAATTTTAAACCATAAGTTCTCTATCGTATTAAGGTCGGGAGACTGTCCTGGCCAGTTCATTCTATTCACAATATGGTCTTTTCAACCATTTCTGGACTACCTTTGCACGATGACAAGGGGCGTTATCGTCCTGAAAAATCCATGACTGATTCCCAAAAAAATCTCTCGCAGTTGGTAGCAATTTATTTTGTAGTATTTCAATGTAATCCATGGCTTTCACTAACGATGTGAAGTCTTCCAACACTATGAGAAGACATGCAAACCCATATCATCACTTTTGTCAGGTACTTTATTGTGGGCTTCAGACACTGAGGGCTGAATTCCTCATGAGTGCGTCGTCTTACATAGGCACTACTTTTGTTGCCAGAAATACAAAACTGACTCTCGCAACTAAATATTACCTTTTCCCAGTCTTTAATAGTCCATAATGAATGTTCCCTTGCCCACGTCAATGGCCTCTTGCGTTGAAATTCAGTCAGTAATGGTTTTGGGCACGCTTTACAGCCTCATAACGCAATTTCTAGCAGTCTTCCTCTAACAGTTCTTGGACACACACTCACATTTGATGTCAAATTCCATTGTTTCAAAATTTGCGAGGAATTAAGCTTTCTGTTTGAAAGTGAAATTCTGTGCAATAACCTGTCTTCACGTAAAGATGTTTTTGTTCGTCGTCCTGATCGCCCCCTGTCCGCAATAAAATTTGTTTCAGAAAATCTTTTCAAAGTTCTCACAACAGTAGAAAGGCCACATGGTACTTTAGCAGCAATTTGGCACATAGAATAACCTTCTTCCTTCAAATGTATTATTTTGTACCTTTTATTTTGAGGCAGATAAGAAAATTTAGCCATAATTCCAATATTTTCCACAAACGCACTTCAAATTGCTTTCAATACACTATTTTCCACATGCACACACCTGCATTCAATGCAATAAACCACGTTTCACATTTTTCTTTCAACCCTTTACCGCAACTGCTCTCTGATTGGTTGAAATAACAGAGCATTTCATTGGTGGAAAACACACACTCATTCTTACAGTGACCTTGTGCTTTCTTGTCAAGGTTTTTTCCACATATCAATGAAACTATTTACTTTAGATGAAATCTACAAACAGATTTGAAATCAGCATAAAAAGACACATTAAATCAATAACAATATTTAGGATAGTGCGATAATTTCTTTACGAAAAATGAAGTCAAACACAAAAAATACGCAAAAAAATGAGTGTGTTCAGGACTTATTGCTACCACTGTAATTAATTATTTTTAGAGAGAGCAGAGCCAAGATCTGGGAGGCCCCTGATCACCCCTAAGATGTTCTCCCTCAAAATTGGGGTGGAACCGAGCCCAAACGTACTGTTACCTGAATAGTGCTCAAAGCTACGGCTAACGACAGGCGTACTTGTAGCCCTTTACAGCGATGAATTTCTTGGGCCTCGATATGACATCGTCAGATAGGTGGCATTAGTAACAACAGAGAGAGCAGCATTATTTCCTAATAACTTATTATTTAGTGTACTAACTCATCAATAAAAAGTGCAGTTTCTTACAGATTAATTAAATGAAAAATGTTTTCCAGTGAGGATATGTGTTCAAAAATTATAATTTGGATGATATTTAATTCCTTCTTAGGTCAATAAAGAAATTTTTTTATTTTAGTTACTTTTTATTAAACAGTTACAATTAATATAAATATGTATATACATATGACAGACTTACAATATTAAGTGACAAACTAGAAAGCGATTTTCCTTCTTATGTATGGTATTAGACTATTTTTTGTTTGTTACTATTTATTCATTTACTGAATTTTATTATTCCTATAAAATAGTATTGTAAAAAAAGAAATAACATTCTCTGAAATTAGGCAATCCCAGGAGGGATTCAAATCCCCGACCTTTGGATTAAAAGTCGAACGCGCTATTCATTGCTCAACAGGGGCACAACGAACGATTTTTCTTTCTATATATGCTGTTGGACTATTATTCTTGTTACTTTTTATTCATTTTTTAAATTTAATTAATGAATTAATATTTGAAAAACAAACAAACAATGGTATTAACATCAAGTGTCATCCACTGCTACTTTAAAAAGATGTATTTGAACTTCAATGGATGAATAGAAAGTATTTTATTAACGATTGAAAAAGAGTGAACTAGTAGTAGGAATTAAATGAGAAATAAACAACATAAAATATAAGCATTCCTTTAATATAGTTAAATAAAAAAATTAAGATTTTAATGAGAATTTTGCCCTTGTAAAGCTATACTTAATGACGCAATATCAGTGGTATAGTTTGTGATTTTCAATTTAACACATGATTCTAATGTTGAGTTGTTACGTGGGGGGGATTCAGATTTTATATCAGAATTTTTTTTTACCCA
Source organism: Trichonephila clavipes (assembly GCA_019973935.1). Classification (NCBI taxonomy): domain Eukaryota; kingdom Metazoa; phylum Arthropoda; class Arachnida; order Araneae; family Nephilidae; genus Trichonephila; species Trichonephila clavipes. The sequence continues at coordinate 30,161 of BMAU01000436.1, forward strand.
ATTACACCAATTTTTTAGAATTTAATTGGATAGACTGGTTAAAGAAATGTATAGTACAAAATACTCAAAGGTTATTACACACACACACATTTCTGAAAAACTTTTTTTCTCAATTAATGAATAATTTTGTATTTGTGTCAGAAAAAATTAAAAAAAGATTTATCGTGTAATTATGAAAAAAAGTTTAAAAATTAATTACTGAATCTAATTCTAAAGGTGGAACTATATTTATTGAAAATTGGGTAGAGAGAGGTTTCTCAACCGGTATAGAAACTAAATGTGATTATAGTTCGAACTAGATTCCAAAAATAAAAGAATATTCGATATTTATCATCTAGTTATTAGCTGTCATGTAGATATATTGATACACGTTAAATCTATTGAGGCTCAAACGTCTTCTCATTGGTGTGGTGAGGAAGTTAAGACAGGGGTGGCAGCTCAGGTGTCATCCTCGTCACTTGATCATGGTTCAAAATTACGAGGTCCGTCTCCAAAAGTCCTCGTGTAGCTGAACAGAGCGACATTAATTGTCACTCTCTCTCTCTCCATTTATTGAGATTTTCATCGATTTGCAATTCTATAACCGATTTTAGAATATCTCTATATAAAGCTAATAATTTATTATATAATAATGGTATTTGTTTACGTTATAATCATTTGCTCATACTAAAGGGGAAAAATGTTTATTCCTTAATATGTGTTCTTTGTACATTAAATTCTGTACTTTCAACTGCTTTTTCTAATTTGACCATTTATATTTAGTAATCAAATATTATTCCTTAACTCAGTGGCGCAACAGCCCATGAGAGTCAAGACCTGCTGTGCCCATCTCAGTATACGTGACCTTGGGCGCTGAGTTGCGTGAGCAGATGCTTCGATCATGTGGTAAATATGGCGCGAAACTCCCAGTGTTTAGTTCCCAAGCAAGCATGGCACTCATTTATCGACACACTGAAAGGATGAAAGGCTGAGTCGACCACGCCCAGCACGGGGATTGAAACTCGCACCTGTAGTGTGGAAGAGGGATGCACTACTACTCAGCTTCAACATTATTCCTAAAATAATATAATATTTTATGTGCGTATGTGTGATCAACTTATACATTTTATCAACATTGTAACATCTTTAAAATGTTTTACTTTGAGTGAGATTCAACAAGTTTGAAAACTAACGTTTTGTTCAAAATCTGTATGCCATCTATAAAATTTATAAAGTTTTTATTACATTTTATAGCATCAGAGAATCAATGTTAATACTTATATAAAAAAATTTCTCTTAATTTTACCTTTTTCTATTACAAAGTGTTAAATGTTTACACAGTCTTTAAAATCTTAAGAATAAGTAAAGTGTTATTATCAGTTATAATTTCTTTTTTTTTTTTGTCATATAAAGAAATTTTTACATCTTTAAACAAATTTCCTTCAATCCAACAAATTTTAATTTTTAAAAGCTTGAAACTCAATGCCAATTAGGTTGTATTAAGATGACTTAACGTCAAGAAATAACTTTCACATTCGAAATAATCCAAGCAAAAAAGCATGCGTTATTGAATATTAGAAATCATTAATTTTCTTTCCGTACAAACTCACCCACCCCTCCAAAAAAAATTTATTACTATAGTTAATAATAAAACCTGTTGTTCATTGAAAATTTAAATAGTTTTTCAATGTACACTCCATGATCATACTACAGTTTCAAATATTTTTCCTCAGTTCCTTATGTATATAAAAATAAGCTAATTTTAAAAAAAATAGCGCTTAAAAAATCCCATTCACGTTTTAGCAAAGAAATTACATCGATTAAAAAATGAAAAGGAGGTATATTAGCTGATTTAAATGTAATCATAAACAAGTATTACAGACATGAAAAATTAAAAACAATATTACTTTAGAATATCACTAATTAGGATTGATATCAATGAAGTTTAAAAAGGAAATGTAAATTTTTCCAAGCGTAAGGAAATAAAGATAAACTAAATTGCATTTAAGGTTGATTAGCATTATAGTTATTTTTTGCATCTTAGGAAATAAAATTGCGCTTAATGTTGCAAAAATGGAAGCAGTCTTCTTCACTAGGAAACACTCACTGACATATCCAAAAATTTACCTACATAATGAACAAATCCCTTGGTCTCAGTACACCAAATATCTTGGTGTTACGTTAGATAAAAAAATTCACGTTCAAACAACACACTACACGCATACATGGGAACTTCATTAAAAAAACTCACACGTTATCCCATTTAATTAATAGAAGATCTAAATTAAGCAGATATAATAAACTACTTATTTATACCCTCCTTCTAACGACCATTAATAGTATACGCCTCACCAGTATGGGGTCATGCAGCTGAGACACACATACAAAAGCTAGAAATTCTACAAAATATAACACTGCGGCAAATCCTATGTGCCAAATGGTACATGAGAAATGCCGCACTCAGAAGAGCTATAAATTTTAAAACCATTCGACAGTTTATTCAAAAACTGTCGAAAAATTTCTTCACGAAAATCGATAACTCTGATAACACCTCGATCCAAAAAATCGAGAAGTACACACCATCGCGATACATTCACAGACCAAGAAACATCCTACTAAATTAACTTCTTTAATATTTCTACCACACCCCAACACATCAAGCACAATTCCCTTTTATTAAATAACACCACTTTTCAAAATTATGCATTCCAGATTTTTTATCAATCTCCATCGAAACCCAAAAAACACTACATACTCTCCAGCCAATAGAAGAGCTCCGATGACCGTACGGACACCGGCAGTCTCCGATCCCGAGTACAGCGACGGTACCCCTCCGGGAACCGAAGTCATTCCATTAGCACAACATCCAGTCAGAGAGCTCCCTCTCGCAACGCGAGAAAGGAGTGAGTTTCACTGAAACAGATTACAAAATGCTATTAAAAGAAAAATCTATCATTACAGACAACAGGCATGGGAGGATAATCTTTCTACCCTGAATGCTGAGGACAATTCCCTTTGGGGAATTGCGAAAGCGTTCAGGAAGAAAACCTCCCCGCCCTTAATGGCCCCACTGGTATTACTCTCAGCGATACAAACAAAACTGAAGTAATTGCTCATTCGCTCGAGAAGCAATTTCACCTTAATGACATTCACAACGCACGCAAAGACGAGATCATCACCAGCGTTGTTGATGCATACATGGATTCGAATATTAACAATACTGATATTATCCCCCCGCCCCACTCTCCCATCTGAAATTATTCAGATTATTAAAAAGATTAAAATCAAAAAGTGTCCAGGGAGAGATGGGATCACTAACAAAATGCTTAAAAAATTACCGCGCCTCACTATTTTTAAGATTACTAATATTATTAATAATATGCTAACTTTAAGATACTTTCCTATGTCATGGAAGACTGCGGTTGTTATTCCGATCTTAAAACCAGGCAAAAACTCGGCTTTAGCCGAATCCTACAGACCAATAAGTCTACTTCCTGTCCTTAATAAACTGGCTGAAAAAGTGATTTTAGCCAGACACAACGACCATCTCGAAAGAGAAAATATCCTGATTCCGGAGCAGCACGGGTTCCGACCTCGTCTCTCCACCTCACATCAACTTCTCAGAGTCGTTGAATTTATTAAGGAAGGAAACAACAAAGATGAATGCACGGCCGCGGTCTTCCTTGATATTCAAAAAGTCTTTGATAGAGTATGGCATACTGGCCTACTCTTTAAATTAATCACCTATAAAATTCCGCCCCCTCTTATTTATCTGATAAATTCCTATATCTCTGATCACTCCTTTACTGTAAAAATTAATCGTACCTTCTCGCAACTTAAAAAGATTAACGCTGGGGTGGCCCAAGGGTCACTTCTGGCCCCAACTCTCTTTAACCTTTACGTTAATGATATTATTAAAAATTCTAATACTATAATATGCATGTATGCAGATGATACAGCCATACTCAGCAGACACAGAAACCTCGACACACTAGTCGAAAATATCAATGAACATCTAGCTCACCTGGAGACCTGGTTCTCCGTGTGGAAGATTGCTTTAAACTCTTCCAAAACGGAAGCGGTTTTCTTTTCAAAAAGGAAACCTCCCCTGAAATTACTCTACAAAATCAAAGAATACCCTGGTCTCAACACACCAAGTATCTTGGTGTCATCGTTGATAAAAACCTCACTTTCCGACAACACATAACATATATTAGAGATAAATTTAAAGATACTACGCATAAACTTTACTCCCTTATCTGCAGAAAGTCTAAATTGAGTAGACATAACAAACTGCTTATCTACACTCTGATCATGAAACCATTACTTACCTACGCCTTCCCTGTATGGGGACACGCAGCAAAAACTAATATAAATTTACTTGAAACTGCTCAAAATTTAATAATTAGACAAATTTGCAATGCTCATTGGTATATGCGAAATGAAGATCTAAGAATAGCTTGCAATATACCAACTATTCGACAGACCATTCGTAAACTTGCTATTAACTTTTTCAATAATATAGACGACACAGATAATGCTTCTATTAATATTTTCCCCTACTTCTCCCACTTTTCTGTAAAAAGACCAAGAGACATCTTGGTCAACCCAGATTTCAATTAATTTATTAACTTTATTTATTTCTCCCCTTTTTATTTTAATTTTTATTTTTCATTTTAACTATTTTTCCATTTTACTGCAGTCCAACTTCGTTGAACTGCAGATGCTCTCTGATTGGCTATTCCCCCTATACCACATTAGCCGAACTTTTTGCTCGGCCAATCAGATCACCTCCTCTTTTATTTCCTGGCTTGGACTAAAAACCAAGATCACTTTCCCGCGCTTTCTGATAGACAGTTTTTGCTGCACTCGGATTGGCTAGGATAACTCCGCCCACTTTTCTCGTATCTTCAATGATTTTTTCACTGTTTTCAAAGCTAAATTTTTAATAGTTATTTTAATCTCACATCCAAGTAATTTTTATTTTTAATATCTACAGAACTTTTACTTTATTATACTGATTTCTTCCTAAAACTGGGCAATGGTATAACTCGTCAAAGGCATCTCAAAATTACCTGATTGGAGGTTAGAGGCTGACAAGCCTAAGCACTCCATCCAGCTCATCAACGATCTATCTAGTTTCACTGAACTTTACACCCACACAACATGCCACGACTAGCTGCTACCCCATTGGTCAGGCAGCCAACCAGCCCAAGGCCCCCATTGGCCGAAGGTTTCTGCAAGTAAAACCTAAAAAATCCTTTTCCAATAATCATGATTATTAGCTTTTTAAAGTTGTTTCAATTCTTCTTATTCAATTATTAGCACTTTCTTAAAACTCACTGAAAGTATTTAAATTTTAAGTTCCTTTTATTTATTTATTTCAAAACTATAGTATTAAAATGGGCAATTATCTAAGTTTATCTCAAGTTTAAGTGTCAGATAGGAGATAAAAGCCCTGACGGGCTAGGTGCTCCGCAAAAACAACCCAGCCAACAGAAAATAAAAATTTTGGCATTTCCAGTCTAAAGAAAATGGGTGCAGTCTGAACGTCCTCAAGAATGCGTTGGCCGTCTCTTGTTATGTCCCTTCCCCCTAGAAGCAAAGCGAACCAGATATCTATCTCTTTTATGGCCCCTAAATTTCTACCAAAGATCAGAGGGAGGGAGGTCTTTAGTTATTCGTAGTGTTATTGGATATACGTCACACACAGGCTATAGAGAAAGTCAAGGCTATAAAAAAATTTGTTTTTACTTTTTTTTCTTATCAAGGTTGAACTGATCAAATTTTCCGATGAGAATTTATTTTATTATGAGTCAACACCTTGATATACCCCTTACAATTATAATTAATTAAATGGGGATCCAAGTTTATCTTAGAAATGCTATATCAAATACATTCTCTATACGTTTGAAACAAATTTTGTTACATAATGCTGTATTTTTTCTTTTTCTTAACTAAATTATCACAAACATAAATCTCAGCCAATAATACAGCTGCTTGCAGATATGATCCAACATTAAAATACAGAGAATAAAATAATATGAAAGTTGAGATAAAAGCAATGTAAACTTCGTTTTTTTCGGTCAAATTATCGAAAAGGGTATTTTACCAAATTTAATGCAGTCGCGCGCATACTATTGAAATTGAGGCACCACAAATCAAATGTTTCCGTGTTATTTAGCAACCAATATCACAATTAGTCAACAATGTATTATATTCTAATTTTAAACTGTGTATTAGATTGTCTCATTTCAAAACAATCTATCAAAATAACAAATATACCCGTGTATGTGATCAGTTGTATTAAATGTGTTTTAAAAAAAATAATGTAGTTTTTGCATTAAATTTACCAAATTTGTTAAAAGTCATGTGTTTTACACAAGTCCCAATTTCATGTAGGTTATCCTCTTTTTGTATGATATTTGGTTATTTGCACGCTTCTTTAAAAAGTTATATATATATATGTGTGTGTGTGTGTGTGTGTGTGTGTGTGTGTGTGTGTGTGTGTGTGTGTGTGTGTGTGTGTGTGTGTGTGTGTGTGTGTGTGTGTGTGTGTGTGTGTGTGTGTGTGTGTGTGTGTGTGTGTGTGTGTGTGTGTGTGTGTGTGTGTGTGTGTGTGTGTGTGTGTGTGTGTGTGTGTGTGTGTGTGTGTGTGTGTGTGTGTGTGTGTGTGTGTGTGTGTGTGTGTGTGTGTGTGTGTGTGTGTGTGTGTGTGTGTGTGTGTGTGTAAGGATAATTAAATTAGATTAAAAATTAAATTCCCTATCTAGCACTTGACTCATCTTTCGCAGTTCCCATCTTCAAGTATCAAACTAATCACCCATTTATGTCTTCCGAACATATGGCCTAGCCAATAAACATGTCTAATTCCAGATCGTTAGATTTAATAGTCAACATGTGTCAGCATTAACTTGCAAGCAACCTCTTCAAAGCAGCGATACTTACCATATGTTTTTCAAATGTTATCCACTTGAAACCACCACCATGGCGTGCTTTTTCATCCCTGCTCGCAATCAGAACAGATGTAGAAAGGATCGAATAAAGGTCTTCCTTTTTAAAACTTTAATCTGATTCTGTCTTCAAAATCATGACAGAATTAAAGCCGGCAGGATCTTTGTCTGCGATCTTAATGTAAGAAACTAATCTTTTTTAAAAAAATATTTTTAAAATAAAAACGAGCGCCGACGACCGTAATAACTGATATGGAGAATATTATGGAACGTCGACTACGCCGTATGCCTATATATGAAGACGTCGGATTGCCGGAATAAAAAAAAAGCGCTAGTAATCCCCGAAAGAACATCGCTCTTACCGCCAAAGAAATAGAATCATCCTCTTCTCCTAACAAAATTTCATAAAATCATACTTCAAAAATGGAAGCAAAGGACGAAAATAAAATTAAGCAAGAAGAGAATTTAGATGCTGATGAAGAAAAGTTAAAGCAACCTATAACCATTATTAAAAATGATATTCGATTTGAAGATCTACAGACTTTTTTCCAAAAATATAGCCTGGAAATACCCATCCAAACATTCATTAGAAATTTTGAAAGTACGTGCGATTCCTTCGATATACCAGAGAAACAGAAAATCCTATTTATAACCAAGTTAGTAGATGGAGCTGTGAAGACTTACATCAAATCACAATCGATCCCTAAATGTTTTTACGAACTGAAAAATAATTTAATACGTGAATTTGGAAAACAAGTCAATCCAGCGGAGATTCATCTTCAATTATCTAAAACAGAAAAAACATCAAAAGAGACCCACATAGAATATTTCTACAGAATAAAAGAAATCGCATCCCGGATAAACATGGAAGAAGAAGCTGAAAAATTTTACATAATAAAAGGATTAAAAGAAAATAGATCCATAGAACTACAGTTACGAAGCTGCAACAACATAGAGGAACTGAAGGAAAAAATGAAACTTTTAGATATCCAAGAAAAATCAATATCAAATGGGAATGAAATTATATATTCAAAGTATCCAGTGACAAGAATACTTCACCATACGAATCAATTTGTCCGTAGACAACAGTATGGAGGATGGAATTGGAGAAATGATCAATCTCAACATCCGGATGCCATAACCGGTTCAAGATACATTGTATACTATCCTCAATTTCTATCACCTTTTTATCATCACCCGTCTTTTTCTCTTCAGCGGCCGACCCTATATCCGAGAAACCAACGATTTCCACAACGACCGACAGTTTTGCGACCCAATGCTTCAACTTTCTACCCCCGTCAAAGAACACAAAACAATAATACGGTATTCCAACCTCATCAAACAGGAGAACTTATTAACATCCAAGGAAGAATCAACTTCAAACAAGTTGATGTCCTCTTGGATAGGGATCACACAAGAGAGAGAGTGCCAATATTATTCCAAAAAATATAATATCACAAATCAAGGGATACCACAATGTAGAGTATATCAAAACAAAAATTGCCACCATCAATGGAGAAATTGAGGTGAGTGAGGCAATTACTTTACAATTGAAAATAGGAGAAATTATTGAAAATATTAAATTCCTCATAGTAAATGTAGAACTGAAATATTTAATAATTTCTAATAAAACTATGAGTATTTTTGAATTAAATATTAATTTTAGTGATTATAAAATTTTTCAAAGAGGAAAACAAATTTTAAAAAATTATGAATCTAAGAAAAATATTAAAGAAAATGAAACTCTTAAATTTAGTAATAAAAAAAATTATCACTAAGAAAACTGATAATGTGTTTAATATAGAAATAATTCCTAATAGTGATTATGATATTATTAATATGATTATTGATAAATATAAACATGTCTTTGCTAAAAATAAGTTTGATGTGGGCGAGTTAAAATGTAATTCTCTAAAATAATACTTACCTCAGAATTACCCATTGCAAATCGACCATATAGGACATCTTTTAAAGATGATGCGGAAATAAAAAAGCAATTAGATGCATTATTGAAAGCAGGAATAATAAAACCATGTCATAGTTCTTACAATGCTCCTATAACATTGGCTTTTAAAAAAGAGGATAATGCTCGTACACGATTATGTATCGATTACAGAAAGCTAAATGCTATCACAAAATTAGATGCAGAGCCAATTCCCCGAATAGATGCAGTTTTAGACAAATTAACACATGCAAAATTTTTCTCAACCATCGACCTATGTAGTGGTTATTGGCACATTAAATTAGATGATAATGAATCTGAAAAACTTGCATTTACATCAAATTACGGTCTTTTTCAATTTAATCGTTTGCCTTTTGTGGATATAAAAATTCTCCAGCTATATTTCAAAGAGCTATTAGACAGATTTTAAATAAATACCAAATAAAATTTGCATTAAATTATTTTGACGATATAATAGTATTTTCGAAATCAACTGAGGAACATGCAAAACATTTAGAGGAAATTTTTAAAATTTGTGGAATAGAAAATATTAAATTAAAATTATCAAAGTGTAAATTTGGCAAAGATACAATTGATTTCTTAGGATATGAAATAAAACAAGGGTCATACACTCCAAATAATACAAATGTCGAAATAATTAAAAAAGCTTTTACCCCCTAGAAATGTAAAGGATTTACAAAGATTTCTTGGTAGTATTATAATGTCTATTATAAATTCATTCCTCAATATGCAAAATTAAGAATGCCCTTAAATAATCTTCTTAAAAAGAATCAAAATTAGAATTGGACCCCAGAATGTCAACAATCTTTTCAAAAACTTAAAGACAGCTTAATTACAAAGCCCATTTTAGCTATATTCAATCCAAATTATCCCTGTCATCTTTATGTAGAGGCATCGAAAACTGCAATCTCATGTATCCTCAAACAACAAAAACCCAATGGAAATTAACATCCGATTGCATTCCACTCGAGACGACTGAGAAATTATGAAATTAATTATACAATAACTGAATTAGAATGCTTAGCTATAATTGATAGTTTAGATAAATTCCATTGCTATCTTCATGGATCTCATTTCACAGTTCATACCGATCATAATGCATTAGTTTGGATTAAAAATTTCAAAAATCCCACGGGTAGACTTTTTAGATGGTCTTTAAAAGTTTCTATATATGATTTTGATATAAAATATAAGAAAGGTAGCACTAATGTTGAAGCTGAAATGTTAACAAGAAATCCTATTGCTTATCATATAATTAATACACCCCCAGAACCTTTATTAGATATCAATGAAATAAGTCATTTTTTCAAAATATAGAAAATACATCAGCTCCTAAGTGCTTTAAGAGAGATGGTGTTTTTGTAGTTAAAAGACAAGGTTTAACTAAAATAATTGTACCCAAAGGTCTAAGAGTGAAATTAATGGAAACAACTCATAAAAAATTTGGCCACCCTAGTGTAGCTACCATGTTAAAATTAATATCACCACAATATTATTGGATAAACATTATTACTGATATACGAAATTATGTGAAACACTGTGAAACTTTTCAAATAAATAAGAAGTCACATCAGAGAAAATACGGACTGATGCAATCACTTCCCCTTTGTGAAAAACCCTTTGAACTTTTATCGATAGATAGTGTAGGTGGTTTAAATTATTACAACTCTGTTAAAAAATATTTACACATTATTATTGATCATGCAACTAGGTACATTTGGACTTTCCCATCAAAAAATGCAACAACAGATACTTATATAAATTGTTTAAGACAAATCTTTCAGAATCACATACCGGAAAACATTTTAAGTGATATAAATACTGCGTTCACCTCTTCAAAATTTAAGCATTTTTTAAAACATAATAATGTCACTCAATTATTAACTACTTCTCCCAGGCCACAAACCAATGGAAAGGTTGAACGTGTAAATCAAACCATCATTACCCGCTTAAAATGTGAAATTAGTAATAGTTCAAATAAAGTCCCATGGACAAAAATTCTAGAAAAAGTAACCCATCAGTATAATCAAACTCCACATACAATAACAGGTTTCCCTCCAACCTGCTTAATGTATGGTAATTTACCTTTCGAAATTTCGCTAAAAGATAATGAGATATATCCTCCCTTAGAAGAAGCAAGAAAATTAGCCAATGAAAGAACAGAACAATATTATAAAATAAATAAGATTAGATATGATAAAAAATTTCAGGAAGCTGATTTCAAGGTTGGTGACTTAGTAATGTATGAGGAATTTCAATACCCCAATACAAGGAAATTAAGTCCCCCTTATTCAGGCCCTTATACCGTTTTAAGAAAATGTTCTGATGTATTATTTGAAATTGATAGACCCAATGCCCTTAATAAAACTGACACTGAATTGGTTCATTCAGTTCGTTTATGACATTTTCATCCATCTGAAAATTTTCAGTTAAATTACATTCAACAAAATACCCATAATAAAATGAGAAGATAATAACTAAAAGAAACATCTTACGTAATACAGAAATAACTGAGTTCTGCTTAACAAGACTTTTCGGCGAAAAAGAATAATATATGATATGATATGGTATTTAATTTTTATAATATAGTTTTGTTATAAATGAGATATTTTCTTTATATTTTAATTGAGAAAACAAAGTATATAGGTTTAGTCATACAAAATTTTGAGAAATTTTAATATACTTCTCATAATTTTATCTTAAGATGTCGAATGAGTTAACAGTTATGAGAGAAATTGATGTTTTAAAGTTGAAAGATATAAATTAAGTTAGAGGAATGACTCTAAGGTACTAATACTAATGATGTTGATTTTGAGAAGAAACAAAAGTAAAGTCACGTTGCATTCTTTTTTCTCCCCTGAATTTAATTGTTTTGTTAATTATTTTATTCAACAGCAATCTTATTACATGTCATTAAAAAAAATTTCATTTGGAAATTGTGTGTTTTGATATACAAGCCATATATCAGGATTCATTATTTCTCGAAATTTTCCTTATCTAAAATTAAGATTAATTTAATAACTTGAAGCTTATTTTTGGATATTATACAGTGGATAAGCGAGAATACAATCATTATAATTTTGTATATGTCTCGAAACACATTAAGAGGACAAACTTGTTTAGTTTGATATGTACACCTCTCATTGTTTCTTATCAGCATCCCTGAACATCTGTGAGTTGATGACGCAGATTTCTCAGAGAGATGTGTTCAAAATTAAATAAGGTGATACAGTTTTATTAGTGAATGTGTGATGCAAGAGAAACTCAAGAATTTTTGTCTATGAAACGTATTTTTAGAAGGTTACGGAAAGATTCAAAATATTGTATGCGATATTAAGTTACAATGAATGTTGTGAAAAATTTTCAGAAATACTAAAAGTTATTATTGAAGTGAGTCCACTTTTCTGACTCAAAATAATAAAAAAGAGCTCTTATATTCTTATATTCTTATAATTTTTATATTTTATAACGCATATGAAATAAAAACTTGTTTATTGTGTTGGATAGAGCATAGAAGTTGTGTGTTATACACCGTTTTCATATTATTAATAATTTCATTTTATTAGTGTCTATATTTTTTTTTATCTTTTTAAAAAATGTATTTCATATATGCAAAATGTGTGTAACAATATAAGGTATTACTACGATGGCACCCGAGTAGATTTTTATACAAAATTATTATTTTAACATTTGCATGATTTCATGTATTTTTATATTTACTATCTTATTGTTTGATATATTATTTTCCAACATATATAATTTTTTGAAAATATCTACCAGCTATAATACGAATCTATTATTATGAAGGAATAGGAGGAAACGCGAGTTCTTATTCTAGATATCGAATAGATTTGAACAAGCTAATCTTCAATTATATGTATAGAAATTCATGTTTATCAATTGATATGTTGGAAGTGTCCTTACTGTGTTTGCTGTTATAGTTTCGCTTATTGTATTGCATTTTGATTTTAGTATTCCTATTGCTTAAATATTTCTACTGTGTTAATATGTCTTTCTAAATAATGTTATGTATTGTTTTGTGTTTATTGAAAATTGATTAAGTTTGTAAAGAGAGAAAAAAAACCACGCCATGACTCCCTTTTAAAATTGGGGGGCAAATGTAAGGATAATTAAATTAGATTAAAAATTAAATACCCTATCTAGCACTTGACTCATCTTTCGCAGTTCCCATCTTCAAGTATCAAACTAATCACCCATTTATGTCTTCCGAACATATGGCCAAGCCAATAAACATGTCTAATTCCAGATCGTTAGATTTAATAGTCAACATGCGTCAGCATTAACTTGCAAGCAACCTCTTCAAAGCAGCGATACTTACCATATGTTTTTCAAATGTTATCCACTTGAAACCACCACCATGGCGTGCTTTTTCATCCCTGCTCGCAATCAGAACAGATGTAGAAAGGATCGAATAAAGGTCTTCCTTTTTAAAACTTTAATCTGATTCTGTCTTCAAATTCATGACATATATATATATATACATACATACATACATATATATATATATATATATATATATATATATATATATATATATATATATATATTATATATATATAATATTAATAAAAAATAAAAAAAATATGTCAACAACTCTTGCCACATACAACTCAAGACTTTATTTTTCAAACTGAATATTCCATCTCCTTATCTATTGCCATCGAAAGTTCCAGAACTTTCCATAATTAAAATTACAGTTAACTTTTATAAATAAAAGCACGAGCATTAATATAAAGCACGAGAGAAATAAAGAATTACAATTTTTAACACGCTGGGATGAATGGTTTAATCATTACAATAAATAAATAATAAATATTACCATTTGTTACATCCTCCCCCTCTGGTTCCGACGGCGTCCCGACGAGGAACCAGGTGTCTGTGGGACCTTTGGTGGACGGCCACGTTTACGAACAGTAATAAGGAGTTTTACTTTGTCATTATTACAAGGAGTTAAAGCAGAGGTGTGGTAAACACCAAGAGGTTCCCCCGGATTATCAAGACTAGCAATCTCGTAAGATGATGGTGATCTTTGTGTTAAAATCACGTAGGGACCGTCTCTGCGTGGCATTAGTTTCGCACTTCTTCCTTGCGCAGCGTTGCTCAGCGGATGTGATGCTACAAAGTCATGTTCTCCAGGTTGATATGTTGGAGCAGCTTTTCTCTTTTTATCTGCGTAAAACTTCCTACTATCCTGTTGCTCTTCAACCACCTCTCTAATCTGAGTGGAAAACTTAACGAATTTCTTGAGATAGGGAGTTATCTCTGGCACAAAATTATCGTTCTGGATGACGACTCGGATATCATTAACAACTTCACTTGGAGTGCGTAACTCTCTACCAAAACTCAGAAAGGCTGCCGTCTGTCCTGTCTTTTCGCATTTGGCTGTGTTGAGAGCAAAGCGGATGAAGGGTAGCTTCTCTGACCAACAGTCATGCTTGTCTTGGACGAGAATTGCTAGCCATGGTTTCAGATCCCTATTCTTTCGTTCAACTGGGTTAGCTTGTGGATGGTATACAGGGATCAGGGATTGATGGATGTTTAATAGGTAGCATATTTGTTGCATCACTGCTGACACAAACTGGGTTCCATTGTCACTGATAAGGCGGCGAGGAATGCCATACCTCAGTAGAACCTCTTCAATCAAGGTAATGGCACATTCTTTAGCTGTGACATTGGGTAGTGCAAACAGTTCGACCCACTTAGTGGTACAATCCTCAATGATGAGGATCCATCTTTTACCATCTTCACTCTCAGGTAGGGGGCAGAAGAGATCAATGGCCAAGGTTTCCAAAACTTTGGGCTGGCACAGGTCTCTGCAATAGCCCGGAAGTCTTCTGATTTAAAGCTTTGTATTTAATGCAGTCAGGACAGTTCTTTACATAATCAGTTATGTATTTCCTCATACCAGTCAAATAATAGTTCTTTGCTACTCGAGTATAGGTGCCTTCGGCGCCATAATGACCAGTCATTGGGGCATCATGATGGTTTTTGAGGATCAAAGTTCTTTCATGGCTAGGTACCACTAACTGGGTCTCTTCACTCTCAGAGTCTGGAGCATATCTGAATAGGACACCCTGATTCATTAAATAACCTCGTTTGACCCAATTGGCATAATTAACATTCTTGTCAGGATCTTCGAGGCAAAAAATAATTTTGACCAGTTCCTCATCCTTCATTTGTTCATCACGTATCTCCTTGGGAGACCTGGATGGGACATCAATGGCTACAGTGCAGACCTCACACACGCAGACGAGATAGGACATGACACGCAGGACGAGATAGCATATCTGCAACCACATTACTCTTTCCGGGGATGTACTCCATGTTGAGGGTGAAAAATTGCAATTTCAGAGTCCAACGGGCTAGTCTTCCAGTAGGAGATTTCAGTTTCATGAGCCACCTTAAGGGTTGGTGGTCAGAGGCTACTGTGATGCTTGCCCCATCAATGTAGCCTCTAAACTTGTTGAGGGTCCAAACCACAGCTAGAGCTTCTCGTTCAGTGGTCGAGTAGTTTCTTTCAGCTGGGTTTAGCAACCTGCTAGCAAATTCAACTGGTTGTTCTTCTTTGTCTTCTCCTTGTAGGAGGACTGCTCCTAGAGCATAGTTACTGGCATCAGTTCTTATCAGGAAAGGTTTAGAGAAGTCTGCTTGCTTCAAAATTGGTGGAGACACCAAACATTGCTTCAAGGTCTAAATGCTTTCTCCTCTTCCTCTGACCATTTCCAGGAAGCCTTTTTCTTAGTTAGGTTGCTCAAGGGTCGGGTAATCTCAGAAAAATTGACTATAAATTTTCGGTACCATGAGCAGGTTTGCAGGAAGGACTGCAGTTGATTCACTTTTTTAGGAGGTGGAATCCCTAAAATAGCTGAAGTCTTCTCATAATCGACTTCTATTCCTTGGGGTGTAATCCATAGGCCCAGGTATTTAACACGTGAGCAGGAAAATTGGCACTTCTCCCTGTTTGCTCGTAACTTGAAATCCATCAAGTGCTTAAACACGGCCTCCAAGTTTGCTAGATGCTGTTCGAATGTAGGGGACATAATTATAATGTCATCTAGGTATGCAAGTACAGGTAACCCTCTTCGGAAAATATCCATCAGTCTCTGAAAGGTTGCGGGTGCATTCTTAAGTCCGAAGGGCATCCTTTTGAACCGGTAGGTTCCAAATGGACTAGCAAAAGCGGTTTTGTCCCTATCAGCAGGATTAACATTCACTTGGTGGTAACCAGACTTTAAGTCAACTGTGGAGATGTATGTAGTATGTTTTGCCTCCTGCAGTAAATCATCCATTCGTGGAAGTGGGTAAGTATCAGGGACCGTGACTTCATTCAACTTCCGGTAGTCGATACACCGGCGAAACTGGTTGTTTGGCTTTGGAATCAGTACAACAGGGGCTCCGTAAGGAGATTCACATTCTTCAATTAAATTTTTTGCGAGAAGGTCCTCAATTTCCTTTCTCAATATTTCCTTCTTTACAGGAGACATTTTGTATGGGGGTACAGAGATAGGAGGACTATTTCCCGTGTTAATGTGGTGCTCCAAGATATGTGTTGCTTCTCCCCCTGGTTCGAAGACATTTTGGTAGGATTCCAACAGGAGGTTAAGTTTCTCCTTCTCTCTGGGTCAAACTTTCACCTTCCCCTTCTCTTAATTGGCAGGTGTTGCTGGACATCTTCTCAACTATGGACGGGGTGTCCAATTCTTCACCAAATGGAAACTTGTGGGTAGGATTGTCCCAGAAGTACCAACAAGTATTCTTCACATCCAGAACCAAATCAGTAGAACTAAGGAAATCTGTTCCTAGAAGTGTTCTATTTCCCTTTGCCTTTGGGAGAATTATGAATTTGGTCAAGACTGATCTCCCCTGAATTTCTACCATTACTTGGGTTGTGAGGGCCTCACCTGTGGTCTATTGACCATCTTCTAAGCTCATTGCTAATGTGGTTTCCTGGAAAAAGGAGTCCCTTATCCTTAAATATCCGGAACATTCTTTCCCCAGTAATTGAATGTGAAGATCCTGTGTCTGTATATACACGTCCCTTTATTCCACAGAAAGTTATGTCGATTAGGGTCAATCGAGGGCTTCTGGTCTGAGCTGTGTAAGCATTGATGTGATTGGTTGCTACGTCTGTTCTTTGTGAGGCGTTGAGGTTGCTGGTGGGGCACCTAGATTTTATCACTCCTTGTTTCCCACAGCCATGGCATCTGAGAGGGGATCTCTCATTTGGTACCTGATGGGAATATTCTCTTTTGGGAGGGCATTCAGGTTTCCTGAATGATACCTGTCTTCCATCATTTACGGTTTCACTTGCCTTCACGTGTCTCCTATGTCCACTGGGTAGGGAACGTCGGATGTTGTCAAAAGCTTCCAGCTTATCTGCTAGCATTTCTGGAGAGATAAGTTCTTCCCAGATATCTAGGTAATGTTCCTTACACTCTGGAGAGCATCTCTTTTTCATTTGATCGGCAATCATCCAATTCTTCAATCCGTAAAATGAATCAATTTTTAGCTCATTGAGCCAATCTTCAAAATATGCTCGGATTTCAAAATAATAATCCTTCCACGTCCCATTTGAGCTTTTTCTGTGACGTGAAAAAAGCTCCCGGAATTTTTTTGCGGTTAATTTGAACCGTTGCAGAAGTATTCCTTGAATGTGGGAGTAATCCCTGCATTTCTCCTCAGACTCACGGGCAATGAGGGAGGTTACATCACTAGGTAGGGCACCAATGAGATAGGGTACCCACAGATATTCACCAAGATCTAATAGTTTCATTTGCCGTTCGAATAAGGTGAGGAACAGGTCCATGTTATCAACTTTTTTAATTCAATTTTTGTTTGGTGTAGGGTTTGTGGACCTACGACTCTTTGAGTCTAATTTTTCAGTCGTATTTTCTGCAGCTGAAATTCACGCAGTGTTTGCTCTTTTTGTTTGTTTTCCTCGTCTATCCTATTTGATACGATTCCCTCAAAAATACATTTCACAAATTCAGAGTCTTCCTTATAAGCATCATTTGTTAAAATTTTTGTCCTTAATTCAATTATTTTTAACTCTTCCCCATTCGACTCACATTCACCTAACTCAATAGCAAGCTTAATGAGATCAGCTTTTTTAACTTTTCCCAGAAATGATATGACTGAGAAATTTAGGAGATGCAAAAAAATTAAAATAAATAACTATGGTCCAGGCCTTATTGTCCACCAAAGCTCTTAGATGGAAGATACAGATATGGGAATACACTTTAAAATATGGCTAGCTTTAAAACCTTATAAATTATTATGCACTTCAAAAAACAATTAAAATAGGTAAATAAATTAATAACATATTCAAAATATCAACAAGGAACATTAAGACTACACAGTACCCTAAAAATTCCATTTTTACGGAAAAATTTTTGTTTGCATGTTTTGGTGGCCCATATGATTGAGATGCTTGCCACGAAATTTCAGATCTGTTAGCAAATTAGTTTTTAAGATATTTGAAGTTTTATGAGCTATGGTTTTGGTTTCGGTTTCCTTTTAAAGCATTTTTTCACACTTAAGTTGAATTAATTTAAAATATTTTTGAGTTTTTACTTTGAAATGGTTATTAATTCCAATTTTTAGTACTAAAATCATTTCTGCTTGATTATGTTTTGAGTTTTTAGTTTGAAATGGTTATTAATTCCAATTTTCATTACTAAAATCATTTCTGCTTGATTATGTTTTGAGTTCTTTGAGTTCTCATAATTAATTAATAAAGATTAATTTCATGGCCAAAATTTTTGCTTTAAAAATAGTTTATATAACTTAAATGCTTTATCATTAATTTTTTCCTGTGGAGTAAATGCCATGGCAAATGCGTTCTGAGTTTCTGTGAGAAGCAATATTTCGAAGAAATGGAATGCTACTGAAAATGATGTATCTAAAAATCAGTCCTGAGCTGATTCTGCACTTAGACTTCCGAATACAAGTATTCTGAATTCAAATGCTGCAGATATAACTGAATATTTTCTTGATGTATACCAAACTACATTATACTAAACATATTGTAGTACTATATTTTAGTATTTTAAAGTCGTACGACAACAGCTAAAACTTCCTAAACTGCCCCAATTTAAAACTGAAAAAAATTAAATTTTATGAGCAAACCTGACTATTTTTAGTTTAATTTAGTATCATTATTATTTTGTACATAAAGGCTTCGTGTTTCAAAACTTTTGTGAAATATTAGTTTAAGATAAAGCTGAATAAACTGACGTCTTAACAAATGCTATCAATATTATGCAAAAATATATTTTGAATTAAAAATATAATTTTCAGTCATATTTAATAAAAATATTGTTTTAATGTAAAACATCAATTGGAAAATAACATATTAAGAAATTACAGTTTTACGGGCATTATAAGTTTTTGTTTTATGACTTTACAAACTTTAAATGCGTTCTTCTCAGACTTTTAATTTTGAAGGTATAAGTGTTTTCTAATCCCTAAGGCTTTTTTCCTGTTCAAGATAGAGCCTTGAATGTGTTTTTGTATATACTACCAACTGTATGTTCTATAATAGCTAGTATGGATTTAGGGCTGAGAACTCTAGTTATTTTTCTAAAAAATGCTAAAGTTGATATTTTAAAAAATTTCGTGTTTTTTCCAGGTTTTTCTAGAAAAATAATTATTAAAAATCAACAAGGGAATAGATTTTCAAATCCATACTAAATATTGTTTGTAATAATCTAATTATAAATAACTTAAAATTACTAAAAAATTTTAAAAATTGAGTATTTTATAAGAGTTTGAAAAAACTTCAAAAATTCTTAATTTTTTAAAATTGTAAAAGTATGGCTGGTCAAACTGACATTTTGCTTACAGAATCAGCATAATAATATAATCTAAATATAAAACATCAATTATTTTTACTGTAACTGTCTCCAAAAAATTTTTTTGAAAAAGGGTACCGTGTAGCCTTAATTCAAATAATAAAATAATATAAAGAAAATTTAGGAAACATCAGTTGTAATGATACAAAAATTCAATGCAATGAAAATACTAAACAAAACTAAAATAATCAGGCATGTAATGCTACCTAAATTCAATAGGAAATCAGTAAAATATCAAACAAAATAGTAATTATTAATCTGCAATTCACAAAATGTTAATCAGGAAAAGTTATCTCACAAGAAATAAATTAATATACAGCAAAATTAAGAATTATCATTGCATAAGGATACCAAAAAATCAATGAAATAAAATAATAAAATTATCCCTAGCACTAACACACTGTAGCACGATTGCTATCACTTGTATATGAAAAATGCACAAAACACTATTGCAAAAACTTTTAACAGGAAATAGATGTTCTTTTTTTTCTTTTCTTCAGACAATTGAAGTCAGAATGATTCACTTTCTCTCTCGATTTCCAGGGATTTTCTCTTGCTTTAGAAGGATTGCGGCGCAATACCAATAATTTTTTCGGGACAGTAAGGTTTACAGAGCCGGTTAAACTTTCATTTTTCTGCGGCGTTTCGTCACAGTGGCAGTTTCTGCTTCTACGGGGTCGTAGTTCTTAGGCCACGGGTGTGGGCGCCAGTTTTAACACGAAAATAAAAAAAAATGTCAACAACTCTTGCCACATACAACTCAAGACTTTATTTTTCAAACTGAGTATTCCATCTCCTTATCTATTGCCATCGAAAGTTCCAGAACTTTTCATAATTAAAATTACAGTTAACTTTTGTAAATAAAAGCACGAGAGAAATAAAGAATTGTAACAAGTACATTTAAACCCTGCCTTCCCTTGATGATTAGTGGCAGCCAGGGGGCACCACCTGTTCTTTTGAGAAGTGGGAACTCGTCCCCCCGCTCTGCTGCCCTGGATTGCTACCGGGGAAAGATGTGTACACGTGGAGTCAGGGAAAGCCTGTTTCCCCCCCCCTTTTAGTCCTTAAGCTATTTTCTGTAACTATAATGGATGTGTGTTGTTTTATTTAAGTGACTCCTCGTGTTGTGGAATGTAAGAACATTAAATAGTATTTGTTCCAGTAATGAAAAGACTTCTTTATTTCAACACAATGAATACACGACATGGGGGATTGTCATAGTGGCGCCCAACGTTCTAACCGGGCCAGGAAACCGAGATGCTGATCAACGCTTCCTTGAGCGGACATGTTGTTTTTCTTCGACCAACTGACCACGTGTATGGAAATTTTAGTGTGTGTCGCCTCGACAGTCAAAGTTAAAATGCTTGATTGTATCTGGAAATCATCGGTTTTAGTATCATCCTGATACTAACGTGAAAGTGCTCGTCTTTTAGAAAATTGTCAGTTTTAGTATCATCTCGATACTAAGGTGAAAGTGCTCGTCTTTTAGAAAACTGTCAGTTTTAGTATCATCCCGATACTAAGGTGAAAGTGCTCGTCTTTTAGTTGGAAAATAATCGGTTTAGTATCATCCGGATACTAAGGTGAAAGTGCTCGAAAAGTGAGGAAATAATCCGAAGTGAAATTGTGTTGATTTATGTGTTAAAAATACCATCGTGATCAAGAAAGTGGTGTGCTTAAGATATCTGCTAAATATATTCAATATATCGTTTTGAAGTGCGCGAGTGATGCTTACAAGATATCTGCTATTTTGAAGAAAAACAATCTCTTCCCGAGATTATGTGTTACTGAAATCTTCACCTGTACTTGAACAAGGAAACGGAAATTAAATCTGTGAGTAGATGTAACAAATCTTTTGTACAATAATATTGAGGAATATGATCATTTATCTTTCTTGAGATATTAGTATTTGTATATTTTGCTTCTATAATGCATTTTTTTAAAATTATAATTATTTCAATCTACTGTTAAAATAACTGTGAAATTCAAATAGTGAAAAATAATTTCTGCTTTCAGGAAGAAGCAACTGATATAACATTATTGATAAATATGTATTGGTGCATTTTAAAATAATTGCTATATAATAATTTGCTGTAAATAATTGCTATATTGAGTAAATGGTGAAATTCTAGGTTATTATTATTATAAGGAGCTGTTGAATATATTTTTTCCCTAAAGTTAAATATTGAAATAAAAGGTAATTTCTGCTATCAAGCAGAAGGGGAGAAACCTCATTTAATTATCAAACTTTGATATATGTAATGTTTTCAGATTTAGATATTTTTACTGTTTATATATTTCATGAATTGATATATTTATAGCTTTCAAAAAGTTCTATTTGGTGATTTTAAATTTTATGTTTCTTGAGAATAGATTTTTTGTTTAATTTGCATGAGTCACATCCTGTGATAGCGGAAAAATTGTTTAGTTAAATATATATATTTCTTTCACAGTATAACATGATTATGCAATACTGTGTATTTTATTCATTGCATTTCCGGTGTGTTTTTTAGAATTACGTAAGGAAGGTTTCATAAAATATATAAGTATTTCACAAGAAATATTTCTTTTTTTAAAAAAAAATGAATATTAAATAATCTTATATTCCTAATTGAGTCACAGTGTGATACATTTAGCTTTTAAATGTTTTGTAATTATTAAGTATATATATATATATATATATATATATATATATATATATATATATATATATATATGTCAGGTTTGAAAAGTTTAGGTTCAAAATTAAGGAAGTAATAAATGAAAATAGAGCGAACTCTTTACCATCGCGTAAGGATTTATGAGTAAACAAGCCTGTTAAAAGGTGCAACGAGCGCTGACGAAGGCGAACGCATACTAGAAAGGACTTGGCTGGTGTCTCCTCGCTGTGATGTTGTATTTGGTAACACCCGGTTGCGCGGCAAAAGGTCCGCCATGTTAGATTATATATGATGAAAGCGTAATAAAGGAATATTATGAAGATGATACCCTCCTCATTTTACCAGCAGGCCTGGGGCCTGTCATATATATATATATATTTCATAACATAACATGTAATCACGTTTCTTCAATATGCTATTGTGACTCATGATTAATTTTATATTTCCTATACAGTTGAATTTATGGTATTTTATTTAGATTTTCTGAAGATCTTTGTAAAAAATGTTTTGTTTATACCCTTTATATTGAATTTTTCTCTTTTTATGTTTTCTCTACAGGGAAGGTAGTTGTTTAATGATTAGTTAATACTTATCCATTGCTATTAGGAAAACCAATTTAATTTATAACTTCCTGTATACTTTAAAACCTGAATCTAGTTTTATTTTAAAAGACAAAGATGGCTTTTCTCTCAAAAGGCAAGAAAATATACCTCTATAATTTAGCAAGTGAGCTACCAGTCTCTGTGACTTTAGAGGATAAAATAATTGAATTACGGGAAAAAATCACTTCATGTACATTCTTTCAGAATAATGAGCAGTTTGTGAAAGAGATGCTGGATAACATTGTTGATGAACATAAATCGCTTGAAGTCGAAGCCTTAAAGAAAATAGAACGGGAGGATAAGTGCCTTGCTGATCAGAGAGGATTTGAGCTTAAAAGCTTAAATTACAAGCGCAAAATCCTCCAGCTTCCGTAGGTAATTCTTCTCAAATGGATTCTAACCCCATGAGGCTGGATTTAAAAACAGTCTTGCCCACATTCATCCCTGAAAAGATGACATATCATTGTTTTTAACAATGTTCGAAAGACAAATGAAGCTCCTAAATGTACCTGCCGATTTTTGGGTATCACACTTAATTGGAGTCATTCCAAGTGATATTGGCAGGTTAATTGCAAGAGAACCGGAAGAGATGTTTAGGAATTATGCTCACATTCACAATATTTTATTGCAAAGGTTCAAACTGACAGCTGACCATTTCATAGTCCTTTTTTGCCGACACCAGAAACAGGATCATTCCACGTGGAAAGATTTCTTTTTTGAGCTAAGAACCTTTTTCGAAGGTTGGCTTAACGAATTAAAAATAGATTCATTTGAAACCTTGAAAGATCTTATCATAGCAGATCAAATAAAAAAAGGTGTCCACCAGATTACAAGAATCATTTCCTAGACACTTGAGAAATACTGAATGATCCTGTTGTGTTAGCTGAAAAGCTGGGCTCATACGAAAATGTTAAACCCTCTTCGCAAAAATTAACAAAACTAAGCAACTCTCGTTTTTCTAAGAACACAGGCAATCCGGAGTTTAGGAAGTTTAACTCATTCAAAGTTGAAAAGAATGTGTCGGGTAACCACAATAGTGCTTTTGCTAACCCTAGCTACATGCCAGCTAGGAATACCAACACCGGTTTTCATCCACCTATTTCTTGCTATGGTTGTGGCAACCTTGGATTTATAAAATCGAAATGTCCAAAATGCTCACTAAAAAAAGAGAGTGCCTCTGTCAACGCCATACACATGTTTACTTGTCTTTCCTCCCCAGTAGCTCTACTTGACATCGAAGTCTATGAGGCTACAGGCACAGTTTGTGCTGATACAGGAGCCAGCCAGTCAGTCGGGGATGAATTAATGTTTAATTCTTGAGAAATCGTGGACAAAAATTCTCATAATTTCATCTTGCTATGTGCCTAGCTGATGGTCAACAATCCACATCCCTTGTTCAAAAAGCTACTGTACCAATCACCGTAGGTGGACGAACTTTCCAGATCGATTTAATTTTTTTGCCCCATGCAAAAGGTAACCGCACTCTTCTAGGTGTTGACTTTTTAAGGACATCAGGAATCGTAGTGGACATGCGTAACAATTTTTGGTATTTTGGTGACAAACCAAGCTTCAGGATACCTTTTTCAAAAGATGTTCCTTTGCCTGTAGACGACAGTCCTGTCGAAATAAATAGTAGTTCTTGTCCCACAAATTCGATTCCCAGTGAAATTCCATTACATAGCAACACTGTTGATGAAACTGAGACAAATGATCTCCATTTGCAAGAAGAAGAAGGACAGGCCTTAAATGTAGAAGAAAGAAATGATTTGATGGTCCCCTGCTCAATGAAAGTAAAAATGTTTTCAGACTAGGGGGAGAACAAACTCCATTCGTAAAACACTTTATAAACACAGGTGACCACCCACCAGTTTCAACTGCACCTTATAGACTATCTCCAAACATGAAAGAACACTTAAGGAAAGAAATTGATAATCTTTTGGCTCATAATATTATAGAAGAATGCGAGTCCCTATACGCAGCCCCAGTAGTTTTAGTGCCCAAGTCTAATGGAACTGTTAGGTTGAGCATAGATTATCGTAAACTAAATGTGATTACTATACCTGACAAATATCCACTGCCCCTCATGAATGTTCTTTTACATGATGCTAAATCTACTGCTTTTATGTCTACCCTTGACTTAAAATCCGGTTATCATCAGGTAGAGGTCAATCCAGCGGACCAGGACAAGACTGAATTCGTTTGCCCTTTTGGTACATTTAGGTACAAAAGAATGCCATTTGTACTTCGCAATGCCCCAGCAACCCTTCAGCGTCTTATGGACCAGTTTCGTAATGGATTGCCAAATGTAAATATCCTGGTGTATTTAGACAATATCGTTGTGTTGTCTGAAACGTTTGAACAACACATTCAGGACTTAAGAATGGCCTTTGACAGACTTAAAAAAATTTAATTATGTGCTAACAGAGAAAAATGCAAGTTTGTTTGCTCTCGCGTAAAATACCTTGGACTTTGGATAACTCCTAAGAGAATAGAGGTGGATCAGGATAAAACTGCAGCGATACAAAACATTCCTTCCCCAAGAAACCTAAAGCAGCTACAGTCTTTTTTACAGACCTGCTCATGGTATAGAAAATTCATCCCGAATTTTTCAGATATTGCTAGACCCCTTAGTAACTTGTCAAAGAAAAGTACTGCTTGGAAATGGAGTGAAATTGAGCAACAAGCTTTCCAAACCCTCAAACAATGTTTAATAATCCCGCCAATATTGAGACAAGTTGATCCTAAAAAACCTTTTATCATCCGAACGGATGCAAGCAGTTACGCCCTCGGTGCAGTTCTGTTACAAGGAGAAAGCCCCACCGATGAACAGCCAGTAGAATATGCCAGTAGACTCTTGAGTTCTGCTGAAAAAAATTACTCGACAACAGAGCTAGAAGTCTTGGCTGTAGTCTGGGCCTTAAACAAATTTAGAGGATATATTGAAGGGGCAGAAATTACAGTGGCATCCGACTATCAACCGTTAAAGTGACTGATGAATTTAACATCACCAACCGGAAGATTAGCCCGCGCGCGATGGGCACTTCAAATACAATCTTACAATCTGAAGATTGACTATTTTCCAGGGAAATGCAATTTTATTGCAGATATGCTTTCCAAGCCAGAGTACAGGGAAGAAGAAATTTGCGAATTAAAAACTATAATTATTGATTTCCCGACGAGAACTGCTAATCAGCTAGGAACAGAACAATTGAAGGACCTTGAACTAAAAAAGATAATTGATTTTTTTGAAAATCCCAACAAAGGAGTTGACTTTGCCAATTGGACTGGGAGAGGGTACGTGATGAATCAGGGAGTACTGTACTGGTACTCACCTCATGCTGAAGTTGAAGAAGCTCAACTGGTTGTCCCTACTCATGAGAGAGAGAAGATATTAAAATTGCACCATGATGCTCCCACCGCTGCACATTAGGGTGCTGATGGTACCTTTTCCAGAATTTCCTCGAAATATTACTGGACTTGTATGAGGAAATTTATTGCTGATTATGTGAAGAGCTGTTCAGAATGCATTAGATACAAAGCCACTAATCAGAAACCTGCAGGTCTTCTGCAGACCTCTGTTCCAGCTCAACGATTTGAGAGCATAGCTATTGATCTTTTTGGTCCCTTACCAGAAACGACCGAAGGTATGAAGTGGATTTTCATAGTGGAGGATTACACAACAAAATGGATAGAGTTATTCTCATTAAAGCAAGCTACTGCTAAAGAATGTGCCATGGCGCTTCTAAATGAAGTCTTCCTAAGATACGGAGTGCCCCGTAGACTAATAAGTGACAATGGGACTCAATTCGTGAGTGCGGTGATGCAACAGTTATGTTTTGTCTTGGATATCAATCAAAGTCTCATTCCCGTATATTACCCACAGGCAAATCCAGTCGAAAGGGAAAATAGGGATTTGAAACCTCGTTTGGCAATGATGGTAGGTAACAACCATACATTTTGGATTGAAAAGCTACCAGCTATTAGGTTTGCACTGAATACTTCAAAATGCGAGTCAACAGATCACACGGCAGCATACTTAACCTTCGCCAGAGAACTACGAATTTTGGACCAAGTAAATACTGATCTACGGTCTGTCATCCATAACGATAATTTTGTGCCTGAATTTACACCCTATTTAAAACGTTTTGAAGGATACATGTCACAAATTAAAGAAAACATTGAGATGAGTCAAGATTGTCAAAAAACATATGCAGATAAATCACGTAGACCAAGTCCTAACTATAAAGTTAATGATCTGGTATGAGTAAAACTTCACCCATTAAGTAAAGCGAGTCAGAACAGGAGTGCAAAACTCATGCCTAGGAGAGACGACGGGCCGTACATTGTGTTATCCCAGAGATCTTCCACTACCTTTGTAGTAGCCAGTTGTGACAAACCTGACGAACCTTTAGGTGTCTACCATACATCAGCTTTAACACCCTTTCTGAATGGCACAGAGATCCAGTCTCCTGTAGTACCTCTCAAGAAAAGAGGAAGGCCACGCAAACAGCCATTGATTTCTAGAAGAACTGCCGGAGAGAATGCCATAATGTCTGCTAGTACACCCTCTCGCCGAGACGGTCTTCGGCGGTGTAGGGGGAGAATGTAACAACTACAATTAAACCCTGCCTTCCCTTGATGATTAGTGGCAGCCAGGGGGCACCACCTGTTCTTTTGAGAAGCGGAAACTCGTCCCCCGCTCTGCTGCCGTGGATTGCTACCGGGGAAAGATGTGTACACGTGGAGTCAGGGAAAGCCTGTTTCCCCCCCCCTTTTAGTCCTTAAGCTATTTTCTGTAACTATAATGGATGTGTGTTGTTTTATTTAAGTGACTCCTTGTGTTGTGGAACGTAAGAACATTAAATAGTATTTGTTCCAGTAATGAAAAGGCTTCTTTATTTCAACACAATGAATACACGACATGGGGGATTGTCATAGAATTACAATTTTTAACACGCTGGGATGAATGGTTAAATCATTACAATAAATAAATAATAAATATTACCATTTGTTACAATATATATATATATATATATATATATATATATATATATATATATATATATATACTAGCTGCATGACCCGGCGTTGAAAGGGCTATCTCTACTTTTATAAATTTTCCCTTTCCTTCTCAAAATCAGAACTTCTAACACTCATTTTCAAAATGACTTCCCACCCCCCTCCACCGCTTAGCCCGGCGTTGCTCAGGCTTTCTCTTTTCCTCATGACACCAGCATTTCTCTGTGTGTGTGTTTGTACGTGCACAATGTGGGTGATTTCTAAAATTGTGTCAAAAAATCATCCTTTATCGAAATAGCTGCACGGCCCGGCGTTGCACGGGCTATCTCTACTGTAATAAATTTTCCCTTTCTTTCACAAAATCGGAACTTCTAATACTCATTTTCAAAATGACTTCCCACCCCCCTCCCTCCACCGCTTAGCCCAGCATTTCCCGGGCTTTCTATTTTCCTCGTGACACCAGCATTTCTGTGTGTGTGTGTGTTTGTACGCGCACAATGTGAGTGATTTCTGAAATTATGTTAAAAAATTTCCCTTTTTCGAAATTTGCTCCATTCCACTTATTTTTGATTTAAGACAGGTTTCTTTCCCCTCTCTATAGCCCGAACACGGTTCTTTTTAGTGTAAAATTTTATTCTATCTTCCCCTCCTTCTCACAGATAAGATATAGCTTCAAATTTCGATGTATGACTTATAAAAAAAGTATTTCGTTAGAATTTAAAAAATTATTAATGTGTAGCAATAATAAAAAGAAAACGATTCTAATGCTAAGAGTAAAGCTTTAAAAAGTAGCATAATGCGAAAATGAAAGTTTCTGCCTCCTCAGTTTCGAACCTGGGAACTGCTGTTTTATAAAGCGCAGCCGATTTAACAATTGCGCCGTCTGTTCCTTCGGGGAAAAGCATTGAATTGAACTTTAAAATAAAGGTAGATTTTTTTTCGATATCCCATTTCGTTAATCGTTAAAGTAAAAGATTTTTTTTCGGGCTTCATTTTTATGTTAATGCTTTCAAACTTCATATAAATAATAGACGATGTACTTTTTAATTAACAAAGAATTCTTTTAGTAATGAAATAATAGAAATAGTTCTTTTATAAAAACATATGTATATTTATTAAAATCAAATTTCTATAAGTAATTAATAAAAGAAAAATTTACAGATAGCTATTGAAACGATTGCTTTTGTAATCAAAAAGTATGAAACAAAAATAAAGAATGTAATTTTAATTAATTAATTATTACTGATATTTTAGGCAATTTTTTTCGTTTAATTTTGCAGCCACCGGAAACCCAAAAGTACATTTCTTTTAAAAAAGAATAGTTTATGTATGGAACAGAAATTTTCAAAATTACAAAATTATTAGATCGTGTTTTAAAAACCTCTGGGAAAAAAAGAAGTTCCGAAAATATTTTTAAAAAATTGTAAAGTAATTAAATTGAAAGAAAGATATTTTTTTAACCGTACTTTTTTAAATATTTTATCAATCTTTGTACAGATTACGTATAATACACGCGGTAAAAAAATAGAAAAGCATGAACTTTTTTTTTAGTGTAAAATATTTTTTCAAGTGGAACAACTTATAATTCGCATTCAAAAAAAGAAACCGATTTCGACTCATTTTTTATTTAAAAAAATTGTAAAATAATTAAATTGAAAGAAAGATATATATATATATATATATATATATATATATACTGCTGGACAATTGCTAAGGACGGATAACACTATCATCCATAGCAACCACAAAATGAAAGGAAGCAAAATATGGAAAATTAGAATAAGTGCGGGATATTAAGTAAGAAGAAGTATGAGTGCAAAATTTTTTTCCACGTCTGTTCATCACGTGATAGCGTTCATAAGAGCTTTAAAGGTTTTGACGCGTGTGGACAGTTGTTGTTTCAAGTCAAAGTTTTACAGGAAAGATTTAATAGACGAACTTAAAATTTTTGGCATGTCTTCCCGACATCACATAGATGATTTTATGCGTGGCCGAATTATTGGAAAGATCGAAGAAGGGTGAAAAATAACAGATGGTGCCAAGGAGTTCGACATCGCTCACAGCCTTGTTTCACGGCTGTGGAAGTCATTTAAAACTACTGGAATGTGTAGTAGACGGCACGGGGAGGTCATGTTAGAAGTACGATGCCTGCAGAAGACACATATATCGTCCTATCAGCAAAAAGGAACAGGCGCACCACAGCTCAGCAGGTGGCAAATCAGTTTCTTGCTGCCTCAGGAAAGCAGATCTCCCGAAAAACTGTTGCCAGACGTTTGAGGGGAGGAGGACTGTACGCACGCAGACCTGTTGTGTGTGTCCCACTGACCAGACAGCACCGTACTGCCCGTTTGCAATGGTGTCGTGAGCATCACAATTGGACTGGGCATGCGTACTATTCTCAGATGAGAGTAGGTTCAGTCTGTCATCGGATTGTAGACGCCAACTGATCTGGCGCGAGAGTGGTACTGCTTATCGTCCAGAAAATATAAAGGAAAAGGACCGATATCCGACATGCAGTATCATGGTGTGGGCCGGCATCATGATCAATGGCCGCACGCGCCTACATGTGGTTGCGAATGGGACTATGACGGGCCAACGATACATTGATGAAGTTCTACTTCCTCATGTTCGTCTTTTCCGTGGTGCTGTCGGTGATAAATTTGTTTTTATGGACGACAACGCAACATGTCATCGAACACTCGTTGTTCAGGATTGTCTAGACAGCGAGGGTATTCAACGTCTCGTATGGCCAGCGCGTTCTCCAGATCTAAACTCCATTGAAAATGTGTGGGATACTTTGGGGAGGCAAGTTGCTGGTCGAAACTATCCTCCGACAAATAAGAACACCCTCATCCGTGCACTCACAGAGGAATGGGATAAATTGCCTCAACAGCTGCTGGATAATGTTGTGCAAAGTATGGTACGACGTGTGGAATGTTGCATCACACTCCACGGTGGACATATCCCGTACTGATACCTTTCTTTAAGGTGCCTGCTGACTTTTAGATGCATTGTTCCATTTCTCCGTACGCAGATCAAATGAACATTTTTTTTTTTTCTTTCAGATGTTTCACAGCTTTTGTTCTTTCCAGAACAATAAATGTTCTTTATTCTAATGTCTGAACAGTGTGGCAACTATATTTTATCCTACTAGGCCTCATGTCTCGCTTAATGTTATGCTACATAGCAATTTGTGATCCGTCCTTAGCAATTGTCCAGCAGTGTATATATATATATATATATATATATATATATATATATATATATAAAGGAGAAAAGCGACTCACTCACTCATTGACTGACTGACTCACTGACTAATCACGATATCTCCGGAACTATTAAACCTAAAGACTTGAAATTTGGTAGGGAGGTTCCCTTCATAGAGTAGACGTCAGCTAAGAACGGATTTTGCAAAGTTCAAACCCCAAGGGGCGTTATAGATAATTATTTCCATTACTTAACTATTAGATGTACGGTCTTGAAACTAGGTACACAGATTTCTTTCATAAAGCAGAGATTCCCTACATAATGATTTTTTACAAAAATCGACCTCCAAGGGGCGTTGAGGTCGCTTAAGGGGCGTTATACCTAATTATTTCCATTTTTAAACCATTAGACGTACAGTCTTGAAATTTGGTATAAGCAGATTCCTTTCATAGAGTACAGATCCGCAACAAAATGGGTTTTGTGAAAATCGACCCCAAGTGGCGTTCTGGAGAATTAAGGGGTGTTATAGGATATTAACTCCTTTTTTAAACTATTAGACGTAAAATCTTAAAATTGAGTAAGCAGATTCCATTCACTGAGTAGTGATCTGTCATAAGATGGGTTTTGGGAAAATCGTTTCCTAAGTGGCGTTGCGGGGGCTTAAGGGGCGTTATAGATAATTATTTCCATTTTTAAACTATTAGACGTACAGTCTTAAAATTTGGTAAACGAATTCCTTTCATTGGTGTAGAGATCCGCTACAAAATAGTTTGGGGGAAAATTTATCCCCAAGGGTCACTGAGGGGGATTAAGGGGCGTAATAGATAAATATATTTTCATCTAATAGAACCACCTGCTTGAAAATTAGAAGGTATGTTCCACTCATGGAATAAAGTTCCTTTTACAAAGATTTTTGCGAAAACGGACCCCCAAAGGAGTGGGGTTGTGAGGGATTAAGGCGTGTAATAGAAAAATTCCTGTTTTTGAATTTAACTCATTTACTTGAAATTTGTTGAGCACTTTTCTTTAGTTGAATAGAGTTCCCCTAAGAATTGATTTTACGGAAATCAACTCCAGGGGGAAGCGGGGAGAGCTATTGGGGTGTATTGATAGACGAAATTCCCGTTTTTGAACTGCTAAGACTATAATAATAAAATTTGGTTTGCATGCTTCTTTTGTTGAATTGGAATCCGCTGAGAATGCTGTCAACGAGGTATTGATGATAAAAATTTCGTTTTTGCTCTGTTAGATTTAGACTTGAAATTTAGCACGCATGTTTATTTTATGGAGTAGAGATCCACTGAAAGTTGCTTTGGTGGAAATCCACTTGATTATTAGATTAAGTGAGCGAAAACAATCTTTCTCCTTCTTTTTTAGATATAAACAGAAATTAGATATTGTAATTTATGTTCTTTTTTTATATCAAGGGGCGAGAGTGTAACAGCTATAAATATATTTTTCAAAACAATCGAATTCTTAATGCTAGATATCAATAATTAATATATATGTAAACAGTATACATATATACAACATTGTGAAATACCCAGTGAAGTGGGTGGGTAACGGCTAGTATATATATATATATATATATATATATATATATATATATATATAAATAATTTTATTATATTAATTTTTAAATAAATTTATTTATATGCAAAGTTTCGTTGTTTTGTAAAAACAGAATTTTTCCGATATTCTCTGCAGGTGGCGCCATGATGCATTTAAATGCGTTGGAATTGCGTTGGATGCATTTAAATGCGTTGGACTAATTGGTATATCGGAATATAAATGGTCAAAACGGATTCCTCGGATCATTCTCGAAATTTTGATACCTTCTGCTAGTTTCTGCGTCTTGTGGTTCTTGAGAAAAAATTGGGATATATACATTCCTACATAGATACGTTTGTTTACCTACGAATTTTAATATATAAGATATATATATATATATATATATATATATATATATATATATATATATATATATATATATATATAGAAGTAATACTATTATATGGTTCAAGTTGAATAAATAAACTATTTTCAGAGTATATGCATGTTTTGAAGATTTAAGAAGCAGAAAAAATAAGATTGTCATCCTTATCCCCCCCACACACACTAATCAGCAAGAATCACTCTTTTATGACTGTCTAAAGGGTTTGGGAGAAGGAGTGTTCGAACTCAATAATTAAATTAAACAGGAATTTAAGTATGATGTACGTTATATAGGTAAACGTGTCTTAAAATTTTAGGGACATTCTTAGAAATAAAATCTTATTTTTATAATTAGATACATTTCTATGGATAAACTCTATTTAAATTATTTAAAATTAGCAAGGATATAAAATTATGGCCTGAAAATCTTGTAAAAAATTCTGATAATTTTTTCTTAAAAAAATTAAAACATGCTTTGTATACTTAAATTAATATAAATTAAAAAGTGCTCTTAGTAATTTGTAAATAATTGGCCGTCCGATTTTTAACAAAGCAGAGAAATGCATGCCTTTTATTTAAAATAGTTTACTGTTAAAGAAACAATTGTGTGAAATTGTAGTTTCTATTGTTGCTAAGGTAAAAAATATTTCAATACGCCTTTTCATTCATTTTATAGGCATTTAAATAAGAGAATTTATTTTTAATTCGGCGTTTAGAATAGTCATTTTAGAAGAGGAAACCACAAGAGAGAGTATCCTATTGTTTCTTATGGAACGAGAATTCTTGTATTTTAAATTTGTGAATTTTTAACTTTCTCTTTAAAAGAAAACTTATTGCGCGTAAATTAGTCATAGCGTGTAGAATTTAGGCTTTTCATTCCATTTAATTAAAAACTATAACACAGGCAGTATGTAATTCAATTTTTGTCTTGTTCAAACTCAAATTTCATTAGGTACAAAAAAAAATCGCTTCCACAAATATGTATTTATATATGAATATACATTTAGCAGTAACACATGTAATTGAAATCCACTTTTTCATTATTTTATTTGGCATAAATTTGGTAACAAATTGAATCGAGTTTATATATTATATGTGTAGATATATGATTATACTATGGAAGGATATATACTAATTTCCGTTTAAAAATGAGTTTAATTTATAATCTGGTCTAGCTTTCAAGTATGAGAAAAAAATTGTTTTTAGTTAATTTTGGAAGTCTGCTCTTTTATTTTTACAGAGAGAGAGTTTTATATAAAGTGATAAAATATTAAGCTTTTAAAAATTTTCTGTTTATATTAAACAAAAGTATCAGAGAAACTCGATTCATTGTCATATTGAAAACCATAGCTTCCGGTCAATCCATCATTCGACTTCTATCATTATGAATAATACACATACTGAATTGTTATTAATAAGACAAGTATTTACAATTACGTAACGATTAAAATGTAATTTGATGACCCACACAGGGCCGGACCGTAACCTTTGGGAGCCCTGGGCTAACGATATCTGGGGACCCCTAAATAATTAAAATTTTTGCCATTTTCCTAAAAAAAAAAATTTGTGCGGGAAAATTTAAAATATACGAATTTTAAAGGGATTTTTTAAAAAATATTTTTTCAAAAAATTTAAATACGTTATAAACAATAACATAATTTATAATAAAAACGTTTCTACACTTTTGTGCTGCATATTCTTTCATTTGCTGATCACATTTTTAAAGTTTTTGGTGAGTTCAGTATTAATAGAAGAAGTGATAAATAATTAAGCCTGGTATTTGTCATTGTTGTCCTATATTTGTTTTCTATACCGGACATTTTAGAGAGCGCACGCTCCGCTTCACAACCAGTAATAGGGAGCGTTATAAAAATCTCTAATATGGTAGACAAATTTGGAAAAACGTCCACAAATTTCTTTTCAAAAATTAAATTGAACATATCACTATAAGTATGGGACTCTAGCTCAGCTTGTTTTAGATAAGTTTTGAATTGAACACCTTCGTTTACTACATGTTTGGTCTACATCATCTGAATAGTGATCAATAATAGCGCCAGGTTGACTTTCTCCTTACGTTGTGATCTTACAAATGAATCAAAAATTTAAATTTCTTACTGCATTCTGCATATACTTGACTTCTTGTATTTAAATTAAGAATTAGCTTATCTAACGCAACAATAGGCGTGCCATACTCAAAATTTTTCGTGGATTTATCCACAAAATTTGAATTAACCTGTCTCTTATTCACATTGCTATATTCTGTCTCTAAACTAGGACTTAATATTTTTTTGCTGCGTCTTGATACTCCTTTAGTTTTTGATCTGATTCATGTCGTATATTGCTTATAAACGTTTCTAAAGACATAATTAAGATTTCCTTCATAGATGTCAGAACCAGGGGTCTATAATTTTTTGTTAACTGAATTAAAAATCTTTCCAAAATTTCTTCCCAAAATATAATTAAAATGACAGTTTCGAGTTTTGTTAATGTATTAAACAAATTAACTGCATCTTTTCGAAAATCAATTTTCAAATTTTCATTGTCACTAAATGCCTTAAGAATATTCAGGATATTGCCAGAATTACCTTTTAAGCTTCAACATCATCGTAGTGACAAGCCCATTTGGTTTTATTTAAACTTCTTATTAAGGTAAATTCAGTTTAATTTCACGATTTAGAAGTTCCCACCTACGGGTTGAAGCAGAAAATAAAACATATATTTGTTACACTAAACCAAAAGAGTTCACGATTTCAGTTATAACCTTAACTCATTCTGCATCAACCAGATTAGGAGAATGCGCAACACACGGCACATAATTAGCAAATTTATTTTTTTCTTTTATAACTGCTTGCACATTATTACATCGTCCGAACATATTGGCATCGTTGTCAAATGACTGTCCCGTACAATTATCCAATAGCAGACCATTTGTTTCTAAAACTTCTTGTAGAGAATTAAATAAGTATAAGCCAGTGTGACTACTAATCTTAATGAATGACATACATCTTGGATACACTTTTACCAGAAAACAATACCGTAGTATAATCACAAGTTGGTCATTGGGGAACAAATCTGGTGTTGAATCCATCGCAATTGAATAGTTCTTTGTGTCATCGTTATTTACTTGAGTTGTAATTGTTTTAATGATTTGTGTTGCCCAAGATCTCAATTATTTGCTGGTATATTTTTTATGATAAGTACGATATTAACGATTTTGATCGTAATGCTCGCTGTTCAATATGCTCACGAATGAATGGGTTGAACTCTGCTAGCAGTTCCGGGGCACCCATAAAATAACCATTATGAGGAGAACCAAAAACTTCCTCGGTACCTCTAAATGCTAAACCTCTTATAGCCAAACACTTTAATATCGCAACAACACGTTTGAGAACATTGTGGTAATATTCTGTACCTTTTCTTAAATGCTCCTTTAACTGTTAATCTAAAACAGACTTATTTTCCTTTCATGTCAACCAAACTAACATTTAATTTTTATGTTCAATTGAATTTTCATAATTACCTAAACAACTTGTTACGTGTTTCCATTTAAAAAAGCTGGTTGTGTATTGAGAATATGTTTTAGAAAAAGTTTGTAGGTCAAACAAAAAACACTACCAACACTTGTTGAATAACATAGCCAAGATCTTTCCAACACTTGGCCATTTTTAAGTTTTTCAATGAAAGGATTATTCGAAAACGATCACTTTCATTATTTGTAATCTCATACAGAAAAGAATATATATTGTTTGGATTTTTATTTTGAAAATAACTAATTTCATGTGAAAGGATATAATCATTAAAATTATTACTTAGCGATTTAGGCCACGAACCCACGTCAACATATTTCTCAAAGTCAAACCCAACATTTTCAAAACACTTTTCGGCCGGAACATTACTGATGTCTTCTGGCTGAACTATATCTTTTTCAGAAGGCTGCTGGTAATCGAAATTTTGCATATCTTCATCATTAATGTTTGCCTTTTGGGTTTTTTTCAATTTTCTTTGACTAAGTTCATTTCCCTTTCGCTTGTTAATGTCTCTGCGTTTGTTATATTCTTGTTACTTTGTTCCATTGTAAAAAAAGTGGAAATTTTGACATATTCAATTTTTTTTCTCGATTTCAGGCTGCACAGTATCCTTTTTTAAAAATTGTTTTTGGAGATACACTCAGGAACATTGAAAATAGCAACCCAAGAAGAAAGCATCAGATTGAAATGGAATTTAATACACATAATGACACAGATGAGAGATTCACTTGATCTCAAAAACAAGACAATTAAACGAATACAGGGTGTGCAATGACACAAATACTGGGCAACTTCAATAGCGCGTTGGACCACCTCTAGCTGCAATACATGCCGCCACATGGTCCGGCATTGAGTTGAATAGACACCTTATGTTTTCCTGTGGCAGATGGGCCCACAAATCTTGAACAGCCAACTCTAAATCATGTACAGAGTGACACGATGGCATCCGCCTTTTTAGCTGATCCCACACGTGCTCTACAGAGGACAAATAGGGGGAGCGTGCCGGCCATGGAAGAGTCTGAAAATGACATAAGAAGTCTTGGGCAACTCTTGCTGTATGCGGACGAGCATTAACTTGCTGGAAAATTGCCCCTGGGAGACCATTTAGGAAAGGTCCTACATGGGGTCGAAGAATATCATCAACGTTACGTTGGCCCGTTAAGTTTCCACGCATCACAATTAAAGTGGACCGGCTATCATAGGCTATGGCCCCAGACCATTACACCAGCTGTGCGGTTAGTGTGACGTAGAACAGTGTGGGGGATTGTACCGCTCCCCAGGGCACCTCCACACTCGTACACGGTTATCATCTGTCCCCAAAACAAACCGGGATTCATTACTAAACACAACCTTTTGCCAATCTGTGAAATTCCACATTGATCTGGCTTGGCACCACTGTAGACGCAGTTGTCGATGTTCCGGTGTTAAAGGGAGTGCACGGAAAGGGCGCTTGGATTTAAGATTTGCTTCTGCAAGGTGTCTGGAAATTGTTTGTGGAACAATTGCTACGCCTACGTCTGCTCCTATCGTTGAACGAGTCACTGGGGAGTCCACAAGTGCTTGCCGCACGATCATTCGATCTTCTCTCCTCGTGGTCTTCCTGGTCACTCCAGACCCGGTTTTCCGCGCGTGGGTACCTTCTCGTGTCCACTGCTCCCAACAATTTCTAACGGCACACTCCGAACGGTCCACCTGGCCAGCAACAAGGTGCGTTGACCAGAATGCAGTTTTCATCCTGATGATCAGGCCTCTCTCAAACTCTCTTGACTGTGAGAAATGTCTTCTAGCACGTTGTCTCGTTTACCAAAGTCTTCCTACAATCGGCGGGTAATCGTCACGTTTATGAATCTTCGAATTTGCCCTGGCTTATATAGCACCCTTTTCCTGATTGTAAAGGGTGTTTTTTTTAGAGATATAGAACTTTAAATTGCAATAAAACAACGATGTATTATTCGATTGACATGAATTTTTTTTATTCGAAAGATAATCTTGTGGCATTACATTTTAAATATGATTTTTGGCATATGACTGCAACGGCTGGTTCGGATGTAGTCCAATCTGGACGTCCAATTTTCGATGACTTTTTCCAACATTTGTGGGCGTATATCGGCAATAACACGGCGAATGTTGTCTTCCAAATGGTCAAGCGTTTGTGGCTTATCCGCATAGACCAATGACTTGACATAGGCCCACAGAAAATAGTCTAGTGGTGTTAAATCACAAGATCTTGGAGGCCAATTCACAGGTCAAAAACGTGAAATTAGGCGGTCACCAAACGTGTCTTTCAATAAATCGATTGTGGCACGAGCTGTGTGACATGTTGCGCCATCTTGTTGGAACCACAGCTCCTGGACATCATGATTGTTCAATTCAGGAATGAAAAAGTTAGCAATCATGGCTCTATACCGATCACCATTGACTGTAACGTTGTGGCCTTCATCGTTTTTGAAGAAGTACGGACCAATGATTCCATCAGCCCATAAAGCGCACCAAATAGTCAGTTTTTCTAGATGTAACGGTGTTTCGACATACACTTGTGGATTAGCTTCACTCCAAATGCGGCAGTTTTGTTTGTTGACGTAGCCATTCAACCAGAAGTGCGCTTCATCGCTAAACAAAATTCACTTATGAAAATCGGGAACAACGGCAATCTCGTTCTGGGCCCATTTGACGAATCTACGCCTTGCTTGATGATCGTTTTGATGAATTGCCAAACCAAACTGAGAATAAATCACTTGACAGCTGTTAAATCGTCGCCATCTTGGAAAGTGATGCCAACTTAAACTTCTATACCCGAAAAAAAACACTCTTTAGCACCACCTCGGCGTGTATGAGCATGCGTATTGGCATAAAACTTGGATCATTTACATAACACATTACGCTGTACTTATTTGCAAAGTTTCGCGATTGTATTTAGCTTTCTTCTTGGGTTGCTATTTTCAATGTTCCTGAGTGTAATTAACAGTAAAAAATAATTTATGGTCTATATTTAAATTATATTATTAAGCTGATTCTGTAAGTAAAAAGTCAGTTTGACCATCCATTATTTCACAATTTTAAAAAATTATAAATTTTTGAAGTTTTTTCAAACTTATAAAATGTTCAATTTTAAAAAATTTTTAGTAATTTATTTAATTTTCCTTGGATTATTGAAAACTAAAGTTAGTAAGGATTTGAAAAACTGTTTCATTGTTGATTTTTAATAATTATTTTTCTAGCTAAACCTGGAAAAAACACGAAGTTTTTTAAAATATTAACTTAAGCGTTTTTTAAAGCAATAACTAAAGATCTCAGACCTAAATCCATACTATCTTTTGAAGAGCATACGTTTGGGAGTACATACAAAAAAATTTCAAGATTCTATCTTAAACAGAAAAAAATCTTTAGGGCTTAGAAAACACTTATACCTTCAAAGTTAAAAGTCTTAAACGAGCATTTAAAGTTTGTAAAGGCATAAAACAAAAACTTATAATGCCCGTTAAGCTATAATTTTTTAATATGTTATTTCCTAATATAATTTCTACATTAAAACACTACTTTAATTTAATATAACTGAAAACATTTTCTCTAATTCAAAATATATTTTTGCTTAATATTGATAGCATTTGTTACCTCGACAGGTTATTCAGTTTAACCCTAACCTATTATTTTCACAAAAGTTTTGAAACACAAATCCTTTATGTACACTCTAATAATACTACTAACTAAAGCTGAAAATCGCCAGCTTTGTACATAAAATTAAGTTTTTTTCTGTTTTAATTTGGGGCAGTTTAGCAAGTTTGATTGTTTGTGGTGTATTATATAGTACTACAGTATGTTTACTATAATGGAAACATTCAGTTTTATCTGCAATACTTGTATTCAGATTTGGAAGTCTAATTGCAGTATCGACTGAGGGCGTTTTTAGATGTGTCATCTTCAGTAGTATTCCATCCCTTCCAAATATGTTATATCATAGCAACCTGAGGAACTTTTGGCTGTGGCATTTTGATAATAAAGCTTCTAAGTTATATAAACTATTTTTTAAACAAAAATTGGCCTTGAAATCAATCTGAATTAAGTAACTATGACAACGCAAAACATAATCAAGCTGAAATGATTTTAGTTATGAAAATTGAAGTTAATAACCCTTTCACACTGAAAGCGTTCATTGTACTCAAAAATATTTCTAATTACTTTTAAGAGTGCTTTAATATGAAACCGAAACCAAAACCTAAGCTCATAATTGGGGGGCGGTTAGATTTTAGGGTACTGTGTAGCCTTAACAGTAATTTTCGATTTTTCGCTCTACTTTCATATTTTCTTTGCCAGACTTATTTGTATTGTTAACTAAGGACTTGATTTTCCTAAAAATAAATTTAAAAGTTTAGGTCATAAAATAATGATAACACAACCAACTGTGCTTAATAAACTTAAGCACCTAGTTTATTTTAAAAAATAAAAATCATTGTCTACACTCGTTAAAACCTAAAACCTATTGGCCCATCAGTTTAAAGGGGTTTTTATAAAAATAAACTTTAGAATTATTTGCCCCACTTAAATAAATATTGCTTTTCCGTTGTCATCCATTATTTGTTGTTGCTACCTATACTTAAAATAACCGATTTATTACGAAAACCAAGACCACTTTAATTTTATCCATAATATTCGTGGGAAAAAGCCATAATCCACTTAAAATTATTGTTAATTTTTCCATTCTATAAAAGTAATTAAGTTAATGTATAATAGAGGAGCTGCTTCTTTTTTGAATTTCCGTGTCATGAGTAATTGTATTATTTAAATTAATCCAGTATCGTTTCATTAAAAACCCGGGGCTTTAAAAAACAATCATAAACAATAATGTAAGCGCTTTCTGCTGGTAATCGTATTAATTACCTCTACAATTACATAATTAAACTTTTTATTCAAAAAATAATGAACAAATAAATTAGTTAATTTCATTTAAAATTGTTCCATGTATTTAAACTTGCTATTTCGAAAGATGGTTAGATATTTTTTATGCTTTCGATATGAATCCAGCTTTAAGCGTACGAATAGGTCCACGTCCACTGCAAAAATGAATGATTGGCATCGTATTCAAAGCAAGCGCCGATATTGGCGAGAAATTTGCTAAGCTCTGTAACCCTGCAGAATGTCATCACCTGTTTCTTTCCCCTCTCCTCTTCTAAAAAAAATGCTCTTTATATAAGACTTCCGTAAACAAAACAAATGGGTGCACGTTTAATACATGCGAAATCAGGTTTCTCAACTTGTGAACATTAGCACTGTTGCTATAGTAATAAGTATCATATTTTTGTTGCAATTTATTTCATCTTGTAGGTTATTAATAAAACTTAAGATATTTTTGTGGAAAAGAAACACAACATTGTTGAAAATTTGTTCGTGAACTTTTTGTACAAAGTAGGTTTTGTTAGTGTGTTATATTTTTATATAAATTTTCATCATTTTTACTGTTTTCCATAATTTTACAATTTTAGTTTTTCTCTTCATAAGTTTATCTATATTAATCTGTAAACCCTTTCAAATATCCTCATACCTAATTAAAAAAAAATCTATTGCACATCGTGGGATGCCTTACTAACATCCTTTTTTGTCAAGGACAGTAGTGTTAAAAGAAATAGGTTTGGGGGGAGATCAAAACCCTACCTATATAGAGCAGGGGCTCCTAACTTTTTTGTATCATAGACCACTTGCCATGTTTTTCGGTAAAGTTTCGACTACTGCTTACGGAATATTGAGTTTTGCAAATTCATGAACTAAAATGTGCTTTAGATGACAGGTATAAAGCTACTTAATTTTAAAGTTTTAAATTTTTAATTGTAGTGAATTGCGATTTTAAAAACTTAAATACTTGTTAATTTTTTGCATTTATTAATTAAATAAAAACGGTTCAACAGTTGCCATCAATTATGTAAGGTTCAACACTAAATTATTTCTTTTAGTAGTGTCCAGTATTTATTTATTTTTGTATTTATTTGTTATTATTTTTTTTTGGGGGAGATTGACAACTCTGTTGAAATTCCTTTTCATGAGAAAAAGCTTTATCACACTTTTCCATAATTTGGGATAACAAGTATGTCTTTTTAAAGCCAAAATTTCTCGCATATCTAATTCTAGCTGTATTTTAAAATAACTCAGAGTCTATTCCGATAAGTTCCTCTTGTAAATATGATATTTATTTGTTTGTTTTTTCCCAATTAAGAAATATGAATTAAGTGCATACTATGATATTACCATGGTCAAAACTTTCTCAATTTGAATTTTGAAACCTGAATCAAGGGCATTTAAATACTGAATGCAATTTGTAGTCATCTTCCTGGCAGATTGTTACAAATCGAAAGAAATTGAGCAATTCACGATTTCCAATAT
Source organism: Trichonephila clavipes (assembly GCA_019973935.1). Classification (NCBI taxonomy): domain Eukaryota; kingdom Metazoa; phylum Arthropoda; class Arachnida; order Araneae; family Nephilidae; genus Trichonephila; species Trichonephila clavipes. Next base: position 73,249 of record BMAU01000436.1, read on the forward strand.
AATCTTCTATTAGCTAAATTCTGGCTAGAAATGGTTAAATAATGGTCCTTGACTTGATCAAATTTAGGCTGTGTTGCCTTGTAAGTGCAAATTAATCTCATTAATGTTAGTAAGAAAACCTGTTTAATAGATAAAACCTAGCTTCCACTTGATCAAAGTTTTTTCTAAATAATTCGATCTGTAACATCACAAAACTCTCAAGCAGTTGTCAAAAGTACAAAAAAAATTCTTTTCAAATATCAGCCTTTTAAAAGTAACGTACTTTAGAGTGACAGAGTTAATGATAAAAGTTCTCATTTTTCTTCACATGTTTGTGCAAATAACCCCTTATACAATGCATTGCCTCAGATTCAGTTTACTGCTTTGATGACTAATTGAAGAGATTCATTCAATCTACCATTCAGATTTTTAACTAGCAAATGATGGATGATTTTTAACAAGCAAATGATTAACATTGGATGATGTACTGTATTTCTCTAGTATATACATTGCTGCTGTAGTTTACATTGTTAAGGCATTGCTATTTTAGCAAATATTTCAATCAAAACAGATACTAAGTGTTGGCACAAGGGGAAAAAAGTGTCATGGGATTATTTTCAGAAGTACTGAAGTTTTTAAATGTATTCAAATTTCAAAAATCACAGAAAAAAAAGTTATATGGAATTTGATATTTTAAATCATGGGGTCTAGAAAAAAAAAGCTTGGAACTTTTTCAGGACATAGGATTAATTAATCATGATGATGAGAATGAGATACAGAGCAATTTGAATGTTCTGTCCCTATAACGTGTCAAATTTGACTCATTTTAGAAAAATTTGTAAAATATAGTTATTTTGAGCAAGTAAAAAAAAAAAGTATATTGTGGTGAAATAAACAATGTATCCTATTCTGGGGATTTTTATTCCGATTTTGGTATGGAAGAAAGGAAAACAGTTTTAAAAACAAAAATGTCAAAAATTTTACCTTCTGCCATCTTTTAGATTCTCTGAAGTTGACATTACAATAATTCGTTTTAACATTTTTAATTAATATATTTTTAACTAATTGTAATTTCGAAATTTAAATGGTCCAAACTTATTCTTGTGATTATTTCCGTCTTATGGTACTTTTATTAGTGCATGTAGAAATAGCTTCACATAGATGCATGCATACATTTGTTTACTCTCAAATTTTAGTAGCGTACATTAAAAAAATATGTATTTATGTTATAGTAAAATTTTACGTAGATAAACACAGATAACATCTGTAAGTGGAATATTACATTCATTGACAATTAAAATTATCGTAGACACCATTTTTTCACTCATCTGTGTCGACCCCTTGCGAGCCATCATACACCCTTGGGTCGATATAGACTGTTTTGGAAATCACAGATATAGAGCTGTAGATTTTTAATTTTTAGTATAAATTTTATATCTCTCTGGAGCACATCATGGTTACAAGGAGAAAAAAATTATTCTTTAAAATACTTATCTATGCAGAAGTAATGTTCTACTGTATGGATATTTGGAGAAAAATTATTTCAACATTTAATATTGTCATAAAAATAGGAGTTGTACAATGTCCCCCTCCCCCAATTTTCTATATTCTTAATTCTTGAGTACCATAACACAGTACATAACTTGATAGAATTCTCTTCCAAGAAGGTATTCATATTTTGTCATGATATTCTTTCAGTTTTCAATATTTTGCTCATGTTAACCTGATTTTCATGATAAAAGTATTCCATGAACTTATTTTAAGTAACTAGTATTTAATATATATTTTATATTTTAATTGATTTACAAAAGTGTTATTTAAAAGACTAATAATTTCTTCAGATGACAGAAAAAAATTTCTTAGCTGATTGATTTAAGTTGTGATAACCAGCTGAATATTTTTAGTTCATAAATTATAATGAAGAATATAATTCTGCTTATATATATGTTCTGCATTATATTGAATACATTTATTTATTTATTTTACAGAAGGATGTTGATGTAAATTTCTATTCTGAAGTGAACAAGAGTGCAAGATCCATTTTCTTCATTGCAGATTTTATGCTGAGATTTTCTTCGTCACATCTATAAAAAAAACTTACACATCTGAAATTTGAAAAATGGCTTTCACTCAAGTGAACTCGACACATCATTTACATGTTTATAATAATAAAAAGCTTTATGTTTGTGAAATCTGCAACAAGGGTTTTTCTCAAAAGGGTCATCTAAAAGTACATTTAAGGACTCATACAAATGAAAAGCCTTATGTTTGTGAAGTGTGCCATAAGGACTTTTCTCAACCTGGTAATTTAAAGACACATTTACTTATTCATACAAAGGAAAAGTCTTATATTTGTGAAATATGCAAGAAGGGTTTTTCTCAAGCTAGTAGTTTGAAGGGTCATTTACGTATTCATACAAATGAAAAGCCCTATGTTTGTGATATGTGCAACAGGGGCTTTTCTGAACCAAGTCATTTAAAAACACATTTATTTATTCATACAAAGGAAAAGCCTTATGTTTGTGAAGTATGCAACAAGGGTTTTACTCAAATTGGTAGTTTAAAATCACATTTACGCATTCATACGAAGGAAAAGCCGTATGTGTGTGAAATGTGCAACAAGGGTTTTACTCAAAATGGTGATTTAAAAAGGCATTTGCGCATTCATACAAAGGAAAAGCCTTATGTTTGTGAAGTGTGCAACAAGGGGTTTTCTCAAAATGGAAGCTTAAAAACACATTTATGGATTCATACCAAGAAATAAACTTTATAAAATGTGCTACTAGGTGTTTTTTGAAACTGGCTGGTTGCATAGAGCACATTTATATAATCAGATGAAGAAAAGTCTCGCATGTTTACAAAATATGCAACATTGCTTTCTCTGAAGACATTTCTCTTAGACATCTTACTTTTAAAACCAATGGAAAATCTCAACTGTCTAATATTGTAGCATTTCCTTTATTATGCCTTTAATAATGACTTAAGCTTTTGTAGCAGATAGAAAACCTGTTACATAGACTTTTCTAAAGGTCTTTTTTTATCTAGTTTGATATTTTACTCACAGTATTTTAAAAAGACACTGTTTTTTTTTCAAAAGATTATCATTGTTTTTTTTAAGGAAGATAATTATGGGAAGAATTATTTATATGATTTAGTTTTCTATATTTTACTGTGTAAAAATAAAGTAAAACAGTGATAATTTTTACTACACTGTAATTTCATTTGTAATATTCTCACATAGCATTAACTGTGAAGTAAAAAAAAAGTTATAAACCAATGGTCAGCAACCTATCGCATGCTTATCAAATGTAGTACACGGAGTAATTCTCAGTGGCAGTACAAAATTAACAAATACAGTTAACTCAATCAGTTTCTCCCCTCTCTGTGACTCAACACATATTAATTTAAAGGCTATTTCTTTATTCTACTTTACTTTTGCATAGTTTGGATTGAAAATAAATTCCTTCAAAAAAACCTCTTGTAGGCTACTCAAATATGGGAATTGAATCTAATTTCACAACAAATGCCCTTTTAAATAGATATTAAGAAAAACTGCAATTTCTCTTGAGTTTTGTGTTAAAGAAGTCATAATTATTTTATTTTATACTTCTGGTTTTAATCAAGCTAATAGAAATAGCTATTAAAACACAATTTTATTTTATTAAATATATTTTTTCTTATCAGTTTTTAAGTGGATGGAAATTGATAGTTTTGAAATAGATTTCATTGAACCAACAGAATTATGAAAAGCGAAATTTATGGAAAAATCTGGAAGATAACTCACACTGATAACGAATCCTATTTTAAATTGCTGGATACCATAGCCGGAGCAATTTAATTGTTTGAAGAAAACAGCATGTGCTCTGCTTTCCGCTTTTTGATTCTACATATTTATTGTGAACAAATGTTTTCTCATATGAAATATATTTAGTCCAAGAAGAAATTGTTTAACAGCTGAATATTCAGAATTACATATCAAATTGAAAGTCACAAATCGTTCCCTGATATTGCTACATTATATAGAGCTTTTCACACACACAGGGCAAAGTGCATTAAAATTTTAATTTTTTATTTTAACTATTATGTATGTACCCTTATTATTTATGTTGTTTATTTCTTATTTTTATAAATATTTTTAAATGCATAATTTATGTTCAATTTTAATGTTTTATTTATATTTTAAAGAATAATCATATTTTTTATGTTTACTTATTTTACTGAATATACTTAAAAGATGCATATTTATGTACAGTTTTAATGTTTTATTTATATTAAAGTATTATATTATATTATCATTATATATTATAAAATCATATTTTGTGTTTACTTCTTGTTTTAATGAATATACTTAAAAGATGCATATTTATTTGTACTGTTTTAAAGCTGTCTTCAGTCAGTGTAAAAATTAGGACTCTAATTTGGAATATGTTTTCAGATACAAAGGAACTGAAACATTAATATTATATTCTGGCTTCACTATCCTGTAGATCAGAGATGTCCTACCTTTTCGGGAAGAGTGCCACTATTTAATAAAAAGAAGAAATATGTGTTACTTCTAAGTCTTCCAACAAGCAAAAAAATGCGAAAAGTTAAAAAAATGTTACTTATAGGCTTATTATGGGATTTTTAGGCAAATATTCCTTTTTTTTCTGCGAGTGTAGTAGTGAAATTTCAAAATAATTTAATCTATAAGATGAAAGTTCTAACTTTTTAAGGTTTTATTATTAACTTTTTAACAGGCCATAAAATCAATCAATTTTACAGACTCAACTATCAGATAGGTTAGGAGTTAAAGAAAAACGAGTAACATGAAACTCTTGATTCTAAATAAATATTAAACAGTCAGTACTTGCTGAATGTGACTTTTGAATTTCTAGTTTCTTTTTTAGCAAGTTATCTGTCAGGATTAGTTCTTGAAGAGGCTAAAAAATTAGGTTGTTTTAGGTGCATATCAATTAATTTTGAGTGATATTCTGTTCAAAATAGAAAACATATTTTCAGTAACATACTGATTCAAACTTAACAATATATGGCAACCAAATCATGTAAATTAGGAAAATTGCTTGTTGATACAAATTTCAAAAATTCAATACCATTCGGTTTACTTGAAGTTGTATTAGGTTTTTCTTTTATTTTCATATTTCAGCATAGTATGGTGCGAAATGTCAAGAATTTCCATTTGGATTTCATTTCATTTGGATGACAGTTAGCACCATACAGAGAAGTTACAAATACTTTTTTATTTTTTTTTATATAATCTTGAAAATCATGAAACCTAGCATTGAATGAATTCTTCAACGCTTAAATTTATCACAGCTTGGAGCTTTAACAGTTTTAGTAGATAGTCCCTGCAATAATGTAAAATGTGTAAATCTCCCCCTTCTAAATCGAGTAAAAGAAACCGAACAAAAGTTTGTTCATAAAAGAAAATATATGACCAACTAGGTAACGAAAATTATAAACTTTTCCTTGTAATCTTAAATTAAAATTATTTAAATGCCCCATACTATCGGTAGATAAAGCAAAGTCCCATAGTCAATCTTTATTCTTGAGAAGCAAGCGCTCACAGGGCACAGTTCATTGCTTTCTTCCAGATATTTTAAAACTCTCCTTCAAATTCCAAAACTTTCTTTTGGAAAGCCAGCGAATAGGACATTGAAGAGTACTATCTACAAGATCGTTTTCTATTGTACTTCAAGTAATTAAGTGTGCTTAAAATATTTATTATTTTTTCAAAAGTTTTAATTTTTGGACTGGTCCTCGCGTACCACTGCTTCAACTCTGCCTTCTCCCACTGTGGCACGCGGGTTGGCCATCCCTGCTACAGATGATCATTTATTTTATCATACTATTTAATTTAATCTCGGTGGATCCATTTTTCTGGTATAAAATGTGTTTCACATATTTTCTCCTATGCCGTAATGCTAAATGAGTTATCAATTTATATGTTAAAACAAAAAAGTAATTATTTATGGAATATTTTGAAATTTTAAAATATCAGAAGATGTATGTAATAAAATGCTTAAATCTTAATTTTTGACCTCTATTGGCTAACTCTAAATATATTGCCGCAAAAATCAAACTATTTAAAATGTTTTTTGTTCGTGGCGCATAGAATTATGTTGGTATATTTGTTTGTCACACTACAGCTAGAAGGGAGCCGACCCCTGTTATAAACTCTTAAAAGTTATTCTTAAATCTCTTGGATATTTGTTAAAATAAATACTGTCAATGTCAGTTTATTGATACTTATCTGTTCCTAAGAATTATTTTTGAAATACAAATCTAAAATACGTGGGTGAACTTTCAACGTGATGATGCATAGTGGTTCTAGTTTTAACCCTTCTTTGCATGAATGTTTTCTTTTCGCGTGAAATAATCTGGCGCTATATCCAGCTCTGAACCAATGTAACGATTGGTAATTGATAGATTTTAAAAGCTGTTTTTCTTAACTTAATTTGAGCTATTATCTGTAGATATAAATAAAAATGAAGTGTATGTTTGTAATTTGAAATTAACAACATTTTACTAAATTGTCTCCCCCTCCTTAAGCGAAAATTGAAATAGTGAGCAATATCCTATTCAAGTAGGGATTATTTTTATTCAATAGGGAGTATTTTATTTCTCGAGCTTTCTGCCTCAACGATTTCTAGCAGTTATATCCAACCTTTTTGTTTGATTAGGTTGCTTCCAATGGCGACATTTCCGTTCATGTCATTTGATCCTAATGATTTTACAGTCCTCACCCCATCGACAGTGTCAAAGGTCATGCGTCCCTCTCACCCCCTGGCTCAACAAAGAAACAAAACAAAAACATCGATTCACAGAGTAGAAGAATAACATTAAACTTACAGCATAGGTATTTCGTAACGTGGAATATATAATTATATATATAAATTTTCGTAAATTCTGCGAATTAAATAAACACTTATTTTGTTAAATTCGACGTGGACAAAGTTCGCGGGTAACAGCTATTTAACTTAAAATAAATGCATCAGAAAGTAATATTAACGTATTACACATCCAGATACAAATTATTTACACTTTTAAGCGTTTATTACACAAAATTTGTAACAATGTGTTACTTTTGCTGAGGAGAAGGAAGGTGTTTTCAAAAATCGACCCACAAGAGAGTTACGGGGCGTTATAAATGAAAAAAAAATCTTTTTTTATCAGCTATTATATCTACAGACATAAAATTTAGCAAACGTGTTTTTTTTTTTTTTTTTTTTTTTTTGTTCAACTGAGATATGCAAAAAAAAAATTTTTGTTTGTTTAATTTACAATTCACGTAAAATTAACTCACTAAAAATTTCTTTAGTCTGTATTGCTTAATTTTTTAATTCACCCGTGTGAACGGGTGACCAAGTATACCAGTTAGTTTGATATGAATTTATTGACAAAAGAATATTTACGAAACGAACCTGCAAATATTGAAATAAGCCTCAATACTTGTCTTAAGGCCTTAGGCTACTCTAGAGGCCGAAAAATATAGGCTTCATGGGGGGTTCCACAAATACTACAAAATAAATCGAGATTACAAAAATGGGTGTTATCTCATACATATTAGTGACTGTTTTAATAATTTTTTGTAGCGATGCATTTCAAAATGGCGGCTGGGCAGCGTTTTCGCGATGACGTCTCCGTTTTTTCAGGGTTTCACGGCCGGACTAGCAGCTCCTGTAATTTTTAATCATAATAAGCCAGTGTTTCTCAAAGTGTGGGGCGCGCCCCCCTGGGGGGGCGCGAGCGTATCGAAAATTTAAAGATTTTTTTAAAAAAAAATAACCGGAAAGAGAAGTAAAACAAAATGCTTTCTTCCATAATAAAAAAAAATACACACAACACACTGGCATAATTTATATTTATTTTCTAGCTTTTTTCCGTCATCAAATAGCTATCTTTGATCCCAAAACCAAATTAAAGGAAAAAAAAAACATTTTGTTTTATTTGCTGTTTTTCCTCAATGAGAGATTTTTTTATTACGTTTTAACATAAAATATTACTCGTTAAAAGAAAAAACGAAACCCAGACCCTGAGAAAAATTCTAAGAAGATAAACAATTCACCGCTGCAATTATTATTGAAATACTGTACATTAGTTGTAGAAAAAGAAAAGGAAGTCATGATTCACTTTTCAGCCAGGCTGCATAGTACGTTCAGTTCAGTTCAGGTTTTGTGGGATATGGAGCAACAAAGGCTATGATCCCCTAAAAGACAGATGTTTCTTAAAAATTAGTAGATGTCAAAATATTTCAGTTTCTGGATGAAAAATCTGAATGTTAATTTGACCTTCAATCTTATGGTATGGTTATTATCAATATTAGTTCCCTCCCATCTTTCATGTGTTTGCTTTTCGCTTAAGGAAATTGTAAATAATTGAGTTTTGCGATATTTGGGTCTTGTACTTTTGAATCATTTTAGTTCAGTTTTATTGGATTTTTTCTCAAATCATCAAAGAATTGAATAGTCCTTGAAAGAAGGTAAGTATACTTTCTATAAATTAAAATATTCACTAGAATTCCGATTTGTATCGTGTACAGTAAAAATAATTCTAAACAAATGATTGGGGTGACTGAGTCCCCCCGCACTACCATTAATGTTAGTATCGAGTACGCGCCTGCTCCCGGGTTAAACTTTTTGAAGCCTTCTCGCTTTAAATGTTAAAAAGTAACACAATTATTCTTCATCGGAATTTTATATTCTTTTTCATAATTTAACATTAATTCTAAATGCTAATTGTGTGAGGTTTAAAATTACAGTTCTTTTAAACAGTTATTTACAGTTATAGCATTTATCTAAAAAAAAATCATTTTACATTTTTGTATACAATGTCGTGCACACAGTTTTACTCTCCTTACAGTTCAGCTATTATATCAAGAATAATGTTTTATTTTTTAAAAAAATGAACTCGTGCGAAGAGTCGGTGTTTCAGCCAGTATACGTTTGATGTATCAGTAATGAAGAAGGTATTTTATAAATAATTTCTTATTACTGAATTTGGCCGCGGTAGCCGAGTGGTATAGGTATCGGATCGTGGCTTGCCTTGTCACGAGTTCGAGCCCAGTACCACTAAAGACCCGCCGTGTAGGGCAGCGTTGCACGTTAAATCTGTCGAGAGCTGAAACGTCCTCCCGTTGGTGTGGTGTGGTAGTTAGGAGAGGGGGTGCCAGCTCAGGTGTCATCCACGTCACTTGACCATGGTTCAAAATTACGTGGTCCGTCGTCAAAAGCCCTCGTGCAGCTGAACAGTGCGACGTTAATATTCAATCAATCAATCTTATTACTAAATTAAGAACAAGTTTAATAATTATTAGGGACTTTCACGGGCTTTTCTTGTAGAGGAAAGTTTTTCAAAGGAAGGTTTTAATATCAGAAATTGACACTTAAAGAGTTATTTTTCTATATTTAGCTGAGATCTATATTTTGTCTTCAAGGCATCCACTGCAGAAAATCCGGTTTGCAAAAGGTAGGATGTTGAAAATGGTAATAGTATACGAAGTGCTTTTGTTTTCAGTACAGATAATTCCTCATCCACCTCTACCCCAAATTCAAAGAGCGATTTATTACAAAATTACCTTTTAATTTTTCACTGCATGTGAAATCTATGAAGATTTCTTCTTCGGAAGTTGAGAGCCCTTCTGGAGTATCTTGAAATAGATCCCTAATCCACTCGTAACTTGCTACCAAGCTGTCCTCATCCAGAAAATACTTTTTAAAATTCTTTGCCAACATAGCTAAATGATTTTACATGTTTTAAAAACAACTTTCACATGTTGTTCTACAGATTTGTAAGTTTTAACACATATCGAGCTGGGGCTTTTTTTCCATCATTTACTTCAGTAGTGGTAAATCCAAAATTTAAGTATTTTTGAGAAGATCGCCTTGATTTAATTTTCGGAACCATGCTCGTTTGTCTGTGTACTTGTTGATTCTTTATTATGGTCGAATGTTTGCTTACGACTTAAAAATGTATGTATGATATTGTTTTAATTTACTGCCGTAAATACTTAATTACCGTGAATTACAATTAACGTGGAAATTAAAAAAATGTACATTCAAGCTAGATTCGGTAGCTATAGGAGTATCGAGTCGACCAAAACTGACTGGAATTGTACGAGGAAAAGCATTTTTACATGTTTTGCGCAGACGTCCGATAGGTTGCCCAGACTCACGCAAACGTACCCTATAATGCCAGATGTGATGGATATGATAGAGAGCGACATTGACTAGACTATTTTTCTAATGACATTTGTGCTTTGAGAAATGAATGCTGAAGGAAATAAATCCTTAATTAAATACATCATTTTGCGATCTGTTCCAATTTAAAAATTAGAGAAAGAAAAATAACATAATTCTCTAAGTAATATATATATTTTAATTAATTTTCTTAAAATATATATATATATATATATATTACTTAAAATATACACAAAATTTAATATACTTATCGTATTAATTTGTACGGTTTATAATTAAGATCGTATTGTAACACTTTAGCGTCTCTCTCTCAAAGTGCATTTTTATTGCAGTAAATACATTATTGTTGTACAGGGGGCGAGACAAAAATTATGATTGAAAATTGGGTCGCCAGTATTGAAAGTTTGAGAAACACTGCTTTTAATGTATGAGTGACGCACAGAGTATTTTAGGACTAATTAATTAATACTAAAGTAAGAACAAGTTTAATAATTATTAGCTACTTCCATGGGCTTGTCTTACAGAGCAAAGTTTTTGAAAGGAGTTTTAAGATAAGAAATTGAGCCTCTGAGTTCATTTTCTATATTTAGCTGATATCTATATTTTGTCTTCTAAGCAACCACCGCATTTTGTAATATGTTCCAATTTAAAAATCAGAGAAAGGAAAAATAACTTAGTAATTATACTATTACTTAACTTTTTTTTGCTTAAAAGTAACATATACAAAATTTAATACTTATGTCATGAATTTGTACGGTTTATAATAAATATTGTTGCTTTATCGTAAAAGTGCATTATTATTGCATTCAGTAAATTATTATGTATAAAGGGGGGGGCGCGATAAAAATTGTGATTGAAAAGGGGGGCGCCAGTATTGAAAGTTTGAGAAGCACTGTAATAAGCCAATGATTTTTTTCAATTATACATATAACTGCTTAAAAAAGTACATAGGTTTTGGTGATATATTGATTTTTGACCAAATGAGGCACTTCGAAGGTGGAAAGAGAAAAATTTGCCTAAAAACGTCTTCAGATAATTGTTACTTACGAATAAACTATGTGCAATATAAAAAAAAATCTTACGTACTTCCATAGACAATGTATGTTTCAAGTGAATCGGTTTGAATTATGAATCCGGTCAACTTAAAAAATGCAATTTTGAGATAAACGCGTTTGAAGTTTTTTGAGTAGTAGAAAATCATGAATATGTTTGCAGTAATTTTAATCTGCGATGCCTGCACCGTACAATCAGCCTTCCAGATTATTGACCTGCTTGATCTTAAAGCAATTCTTACCTCTTTACCCGGTCAGATAGCGATCTCTCGGCACGCTTTATGCGCTGTCGATTTCCAGGTACATTTCTTTTAATTTTTTATTTTTTTGATGCCGCATCTAGCAGTATATATTGTAAACTTTTTGGGAGTATGTCCCAATGTTTATATTGCACACTTTGGGAAGTTAGAAGGAATTTACTTCTTAGAAGACTTCTTAGAACGTCTTTAGAAGTCAGGTGTGTATGCTGTTTTTAATTTCAGGCATGAGTCCAAGATCTCATCAATAAGACGACTTCTCAGTTTACTCTTGATAACGTTCATGCTTGAGAAAGATTGTTTGCATATATATATAGAACCGAAAAGTGAAAGAACAGCAAACGCGAGCTTTTTCAGTTGATGGTAAGAATCAGGAATACTATTCCAAGCGTTGAAAAATACCATTTCTTCCTTCTCCAGGTCATTCAAAGCAGACCACTTGTGTTATGAGCTAAAAAAAAAAAGATCACATTTTTTCTTCTCAAATATTTCCAGTTCAGCACAAAGACGCTCGAATTTAGAGTACCTCCTTGTTTTTTAAATCCCGCAATTGTATTTCAAAGCTACCAATGTCAATTTGAAAAGGAGAAAATTTCAACACAGTTATCGTAGCATTAAAGGATTTTTGACATACTAAAGTTGCTCTGCTGTTTTTAAATTCCTGAAACCTAATGAGAAATGCTTCCCTCATATTTAAAATTATTGTTTTAAAATGGTGTTTATTAATAGAGGAATTATTTTCTTGGCGATGCTTCAGCAGCCTCGGAAGGGGAAACAATGTTTCCCTTTCAAAACCCTGAGCAAAAATGGATAATTTGTGTTCGAATGTTATTACTTCTTCTAATATCGAAAAAAATTAAGTTTCCTTTCCCTTGTAGTTTACGATTAAGCAGATTTAGATGAGACGTAACGTCTTCCATGAAATAAAAGTTTTGGATCCACTGATCGTCTGTTAGTTCTGGATAGTGAACGCCCTTCTCAAGAAGAAATGCTTCTCAGTTTCCGGAAGAAGGGACACACGAAACCATTTAAAACGTTCTCTAACCAACGTACCTTGTTACGAAGCAGAAGATCAGCGGACTCGCTCTCCATTTCAAATGAAAATTCTTTGAATTGGCGATGATTAAGAGCTTTAGCTAAAATGGAGTTGATAATGGCAATCCCTAATTGCATAACTTTACAAATTTCATCCGGAAATGTTTGCCTACAGAGCGCTTCTTGGTGAATGATACAATGGTAAGCAAGTATCTCGTGATTTATTTTTCTTTCAAAATAACAACAAACCCTTTTCTTACGCCAGTCATACTTTTGGCCCCATCTGTTGAAATCGACTCAATTTTATCGAGGGAAATATGATGTTTATCCATACACTCAATTACAGCAATTGCGATATCTTCTCCGCGCGTCTGACCTTTGAGTGGCAATATTTCTAAAAGTTCTTTAGGGCCTGAATGAGACATAAATCTTACAAAAAGTGAAACTTGCACTGTATCATTTATGTCACAAGACTCGTCAACTGCTATTGACAAAGCCGAAACCAATTTCAGATCTTCGATATGCTGGGTGGTTTTATTCTGTAGAGTTTATCAACTCCTCATAAGTTTTTCATTACGATCTGTGCGTGCGCAGGATCTAGAGCAATTGCGGGCAGTGCTTACTCGCGCAAGCACCTTTAATGCAATCTGCGCATGCGTTAGATTTTCTACAAAAGCGACCCCGCGCTTTCGTTCCCTCTCTTACGGAGACCACGCACCTGCGAGCTCCACGACCTGTCGAATCATCATGAGCGAATCAAGCGATTATATGGAACTTTCGCCGTCAAAATTTGACCAAGTTTCCGCCTGCGCGAAACTTAGAGATACTGTCACAGGTATCTCAGCTCTTCACTTATCTATTCACGGGATGGACGGACGTTCTCCCAGCCCCGGAAATTCATTCATGGACATGTACATTTCCGGCAAACAGGCCCTGATCAGGAGAAAAGAGGAGATGGTAAGTGAGCTTCAAACCCTCCCACCATGTACTATCTCAGACTGCCAGGATCATAAGATTCCCTCTACCTCGGTAGAAGAGGAAAATAATTTTGTTCCCTCCCCTCCTGTTAATGAAAATAAGATTGAAAATAAAACTAAAATCAATAGCAAATCTAAGAAAAAATTTTGCAAAAAACGTAAACAGAAAGGTAAGGATTCTACGGAAGAGTTTATCTTTCCGAAAAAGACGGCCAGACCGATCTCTCCTACCTCCACCCAGGACCCCATAGAAACTAACAATAGTTTCTCCGACCTTGAACAGGATGTCGAGCATCCTCCTTCGATTGAAACAGTAACTACCGAAGTAGTTACACCCAAGATTCCCCCTCACCCTATAATGCTTAAAATCAAAAACAATTTCAGAGAGCAAATTAAATGCATCTCAGAAAAATTCCCTAATTTACGTAATAGAATCGTTAATGACGTAGTAAAAATGTTCTCCACCAACCATGAAGAATACAGAAAACTTAAGCACTTTTTAGAGACTGATAAAGATTTCGAATTTTACATTCTCAAACGCCAAAAGATAAACCAATTAAAGCCGTTATTAAAGGCCTCCCTAATTCAGCTTTAATTACTGATATCACTAACGACTTAAAATTAATCGGATTCAATATAGATAGCTGCACGCAACTAATCTCCAAAAGAACTAAAAATCCCTCCCATATTTCCTAATTACTTTACCAAGAAGCGATTTAAACAGTAAAATTTTTGACATCAAAAAGTTGGGTTATTTGCAGGTGAAAGTAGAAGGTTACCTCGTTAGAGGAATAACCCAATGCTTCAACTGCAATAATTTCTACCATACTTCCGCGAATTGTTTTATGAAACCAAGATGCCTTAAATGCGGTAAAGACCATGCCACGCGAAATTGTCACATCAAAGAACGACAAGAAAACCCATTTTGTATCAACTGCCAGGACTTCGGTCACTCGGCATGTTATACTAAATGTCCCAAATTCCCCAACCCAAAAAAGGCACTGCCTTTTCCGACCCGATTAAAAGAAAAAATTTTTCAAGCAAATGGACAAAAGAGGGAATTTCCTTCGCTAACGTTGTTAGCGGAGAAATCCCCAATCAGATCGCCTCCGAAACCGAAAACCTAACTGCAAATAAAAAGGAAGACTCTTCCAGTGGATTCCTTACCCAAGATAATAACAGTTCAGATTTTTCCCAAGTTTTGGAACTTTTTAATACTATCTCAAACCTCGTAAAGAAAAACCCCAAAATTCTCGACCTTCTCTCTAAATTTAAAACAGCAAATTCCGACGAAGAAAAAACCTGCCTTCTGGCAGAAGCTATAATGAACAATATTTAAATTTCCCTATCATTCTTACTTGTAACTTTTATTTTTACCCCTTAACTTTTTAAAATTCTCTCAAATTATCGAATTTCTCTTTTTAAATTAAGTTAAAGTCACTTTCTATTTCAAAGTACATAATTTCAATCTTAAAAGCTCACTGCCATCCTCCAATCAACGATCGCTCCATAGCCAACGCCTCCTGCACTGCCATTGGATCTCCTCCTCTGAAGTCACGCCCCTCTCTTCAAGCCCAAGTTTCCAAAACCATGAAAATCAGAGTCCCAGATAGAGGATAGAAGAATGCTGACGCATTCTAGATTCCTGTTTACAAAATCATCCGTCAATCATCCGTTCCCTCTCTTTTCTTGGACGGGAACTAGTCACCCTAAGATCTTTAAATACGGCCGCTCCGTCGGCCCCACTTCATCCGGAACGAGCAGCGGAGAGTTACGGTTCGCCGTTTCCCCTCCCTTTCGTCCGGAATTCTCATCGCAAGCCGCTGTCTAACGATCTTTGCTTGCGAAGACGGAGTCAGCAGGCACAGCACACCTACAACACAAACAAAAGCTTCCAGCTTTTTTTCTTATTAATTTTAATCAACACTGGCAACTTTTTTTAAATCTTAAAATATTTTAATTAACAAAAAAGGGCAATTCACTGATTTGACTGTCAACCCCCAATTTTTGACTGAACGGAGATTAAGACCTCTTCGGAGATCATGTGCTCCAATTTGAACCGTCAACGATCCATTCCGGACTCAGACTTCCTTGTTAGCGCACGTATCCCTCCGAGAGCAGATGATAGAACTGTAACAATAAACTGAGTTTTACATCCAAATGCATCGCCTCGTATAATAACTCTCCTATTTCCTACATTGGTGACCCGAACAATTCACGAAAATCAACCTTTATTTGAATATTTATTTTACTGAAGAAATGGCGGAAATAACTGCAGTTAAAATCCCTCCCTTTAATTTCAATGACCCTCAACTCTGGTTCTCCACGTGCGAACGAACTTTTGCCCTCGGAGTACCGAAGGCGATTACGGACACTTTCACAAAATTTAATTATATTGTGTCCAACCTGCCACCGGAAGCCGCCGCAATTGTAAGGGATTTAATAATAACTCCTGATGAAACGGATCCCTACGGCGCCATTAAAGCTCAACTGATCCAGCGAACCGGCGAGTCGTCCCAACAAGAAATTCGGAAGCTGTTAACCGGCGAAGAGCTAGGAGACAGGAAGCCTTCAGAACTCCTCAGGACAATGAATAGGCGTGCAGCTTCGCACAACGTTCCGGAGGAGCTTATGTTGGAACTTTTTCTTCAGCAGCTACCGACCGCAGTGCAAACTATCTTGGCATCCATCACGCCAATAACCGTCGAGAAAGCCGCAGAAGTCGCCGACAGAATCCTTGAAGTGAGTACTCCCACCGTTTCACTTTCGACAAACGCCATCGCTTCATCCAGCGAAAATCGTATCCTCCAAGAAATCGAGAGACTGCATAAAAGGATAGACGATCTTACAATGAAAGAAAGAAGAACTCCAGAACGAAGAAATAGTTCTCGCCCACGAAATCGTTCCCGAAATCGATCATTTTCACGTTCCAGGGAATCTTGTTGTTGGTATCACAAAAAGTTTCAAGAACGAGCTAAGAAATGCATTCCACCATGCAGCTATAAAGAAAAAAACGAATCCAGCGAGGAGTAAATGCGACTACCTTCTCGCAGCCACATATTTCACGTCGCCTTTTCATTAAAGACAAATCATCCAACACCGCTTTCCTCATCGATACCGGATCTGACGTCAGCGTTCTCCCAGCTTCACTTTCCGAGAAAAGGAAAGGCAACAGTATTCAGCAACTGTCAGCCGCTAATACATCTCCTATCAACGTTTACGGTAAGAGACTTTTAACCCTCGATTTAAATCTGCGAAGGGTATTTAGATGGCCTTTCTTAATAGCTTCTGTTTCTGTACCAATCATTGGAGCTGATTTTTTGTACAATTTTAATATTTCACCTGACCTTCGCAATAGAAAATTAATCGATAATGCAACTAAAATTAGTACAAATTGTAAACTCGTTTCTCCTGAAGTGCATTCCATTAAACTCGTTTCTGGTGAAAGCATTTTCATGATGTTTTGAGAGAATTCCCAGAAATTGTCAAACCGCCTTCTTTCTCACAAGAGGTTAAGCATAATATTAAGCATTTTATCGAGACATCTGGTCCACCTGTTTTTGCTAAGGCAAGACGTTTAGCTCCCGATCGTTTAAAAATTGCCAAATCTGAATTCCAGCACATGTTGAATTTAGGTCATGTTAGACCATCTAAAAGTAATTACGCATCACCTCTTCACATAGTACCTAAAAAAGATTCTAATGATTGGAGGCCAGTGGGTGACTATCGTGCATTAAACGCCCAAACTAAAAAAGATAAATATTCTATTCCAAACATTTTAGATTTCACTTCAGAGCTGCATGGCAAAAATATTTTTTCACACATAGATTTAGTTAAAGCCTATCATCAAATTCCTATAAATGAAGAGGATATACATAAAACTGCAATAATAACCCCATTCGGATTGTATGAGAGCACTCGAATGCAATTCGGCCTTTGTAATGCTGCCTCTACTTTTCAACGCTTTGTTGATGAGGTTTTAAGGGGATTAAATTTTGTTTATGCTTTTATTGATGACATTTTAGTTGCATCATCATCTAAAGCCGAGCATATCCAACATCTTCGGTTGCTTTTTCAACGGTTGGATCAATATGGACTCTCTATAAACCCTTCTAAATGTACTTTTGGAGTACCCACCTTAAATTTCCTTGGTTTTCAAGTTTGCAGTTCTGGAATTAAGCCTTTAGAGGATAGAGTAGAAGCAATCTTCAAATTTCCTAAACCAACCACCATCACTCAATTGCGTCGTTTTCTTGGAATGCTGAATTACTACAGACGTTTCATTAGACAGGCTGCCCATATCCTTGCACCTTTAGTAAAATTTTTAAAAGGCATCAGAAATAAAAAACGTCCAAAGCGAAAGGCCAAAATCAAGCCTGAAGAAGCGCTAGAATGGACGGACGAAGCTACTACAGCTTTTGAACTGGTGAAGCAAGCCCTAGCACATGCTACTCTGTTACATCACCCCATGCCAAATGCACCTCTTAGCATTTGGGTTGATGCTTCAGATTTTGCTGTCGGTGGTGCATTAGCACAATTTCATGACAATGTCTGGCAACCACTTGCTTTCTTATCCATGAAATTATCTGCATCCCAAAAGAACTGGTCTACTTACGACCGAGAACTCCTGGCCATATACACAATGGTCAAAGGTTTCGGCACATGTTGGAAGGAAGAGAGTTTGTGATTTACACTGATCAGAAACCTCTCATTTATGCCTTTCAACAGAAAGCTGACAAATGTAGTCCACGTCAACTTAGACACCTGGATTTTATCTCCCAGTTCTCTACGAACATACAACATGTTCCTGGAACTCGGAATTTGGTAGCAGATGCATTATCTCGTATCGAAATTGATTCCATTTCCCAAGCAAGTTGTCTCGATTACAAGGACATTGCTGCAGCCCAATTGGTAGATGAGGAACTTAAACAACTCCTGGAAACCAACTCAACATCTTTAACACTTAAGCAACAATATTTTCCTTTGGAAGATATTACTCTTACTTGTGATGTTTCCACCAACGTTTTTGACCTTTCATTCCCAAGGATTATCGCAAAATTGTTTTCCAACATCTCCATGGTCTTTCACATCCTGGAATTGCTGCCTCTACCAAATTAGCAACTCAACGTTTTGTATGGCCAAATATTAGGCGTGATCTTAAAACATGGGTTAACTCTTGTCATCCTTGCCAAAGATCCAAGATCTATAGGCACACTAAAGCACCAATCGGTACTTTTGCTTTACCTGATGCCAGATTTTCCCAAATTCACGTTGATTTCATTGGTCCCTTTCCACCTTCCAATGGTCAAAGTTACTGCCTGACAGTAGTTGACCGCTTTACGAGATGGATGGAAGTAATCCCAACTGCTGATATGACTGCGGAAACAGTATGTCGAGCATTGTTATCTGTTTGGATATCACGTTTTGGTTGTCCGGCTATTATAACAACAGACCAAGGTACAAACTTTGAATCAAGCCTTTTCAGAGAGCTGAGTAATATTCTCGGCACAAATAGAATACGATGCTGTGCCTATCATCCAAAAAAGCCAATGGTCTTGTTGAAAGACTGCATCGCCATCTCAAAAGTGCCATCAAAGCACATGAGAATTCAAAGTGGAGCGAAATCATTCCAATTGTACTTCTCGGCATGCGTTCTGCTGTGAAGAAAGACATCAATGCTACTTGTGCAGAACTTGTCTATGGAACTACTCTCAGATTGCCATCTGATCTTTTCTCCACAGACAAGATTACTACTACCTGCAACCAAACTTATGTATCATTTTTACGTGAGAAAATGATAGCATTACAACCGACACCTACATCTGCTCATTCAAATAGCTCTATTTTTGTGCCAACTAAATTAAAGAGCTGTTCACATGTTTTCTTAAGAATTGATAGTGTCCAGCCACCACTCTCGCAAAATTATACAGGACCTCATAAAGTAATCCGTCGAACAGACAAAGTGTTCACCATCCTCATAAATGGAAAAAGGAAGACAGTTTCCATTGATCGTGTAAAACCAGCTTATGTCTGGGATGACACCGATGATATTCCTCTTACTGGAATATCAAAGCAACAAACAGATGAAACTGATCATCATTCAAAAGACAAAACTATGTCTCACATAAATAAAGCTGAACCTCAACCAAATGAGAAAACTGTAAACAAGACTAGAAGTGGAAGACATGTCAGATTTCCCAAAGATCTGGAACAGTATATAACATAATATGTATGTAATTTTTTTTATTTACATTTACAGTAAATTGCCTTTTGTATAAATTTCAAACACTTAAGATAATTATATTTCAGATATTAATTGGTGAATTGTGTATTTTCAAGCATTTTAGTATGTATATATATATTTTTATTCAATTGTTTATTTCTGTGTTTACAAATCTAAAACTATATAAGTTCAGACTACTACAATTAATAGCACATATGAATTAATATTACAAATACCTTTTGATAAATGGTATATCAATAATAATATTTGTCTAATTATTTTCTTTCTTCCAAACTTTAAAAAGAAAATGTACTTTATGTATCAAATCTTGTGTTAAACAAAAGGAAATTCAACATTGTGTGTATATATTAGATAGATTTATTTTTCATTGTGATTGATAGTGGAAAATTTTATATTCTAAACTAGTGTTATACGTGTATATATATATATACAAAATTTTATTTATTAATTACTTTATTACTGATACTACTAATACTTACTGCTAATAATTCTGTATTAACAATGTTATGCCTTGTATGTAAGTGTGCGAGAAGTTAACTCTTGAAAATTCAAGTTATTTTCAACTTCTTTAAAATACTTGTCAGAAATATTGTGTACATTTTGTGTATTTCAGTGTTGTCAACAATATAGAAATTGCCTGTGTTCAGCCAGTATTTGTAAATATCCATTAATTCCTATGCCTTCTATGAGTCTATTACTAGTGATTGAGTACATTTTGATTGCTTATATTTTAAATAATAAACTGTCAAGTTATTAATTCTGGTCTTAGTAAGAATCCCAATTGTTTGTTTACATTAGGATTAACTTTTGATTCTTAACTTTCACAACCCCAAGAATTTATCTTGCTGCTGAAATAATGTAATATTTCAATTGTTATTGTAAAGTTGAATTAGTGAGTACATTTTACATTTAATATGCATAGTTAAATAATTCTACATGTGAATAATCTGCAACATATACCTTGATTTCATATGTATATTACTATTGAAACCTATGCTACTGTCATTTCATATAAAATGCAATTTCTAAATGTACATATTTTCAAATTCTTGTTAAGTATTTTGCGCAAATCATTATTTTTTTTTATTGTATTGTGTAGACCATGATATTTTCATTTATATTTATTTTAACATTATGTAAATTTTCAACCCTTACAAATTGTATTATCCATTTCCCATGTATATAATGTTTGTATATTGTTTTATGTACCATTTGTTGTATTTCAGTAATTGTATTCTGTATGTATTTATCGTTCGCATACTCTCTGGGGGGATACTCTGTAGAGTTTATCAACTCCTCATAAGTTTTTCATTACGATCTGTGCGTGCGCAGGATCTAGAGCAATTGCGGGCAGTGCTTACTCGCGCAAGCACCTTTAATGCAATCTGCGCATGCGTTAGATTTTCTACAAAAGCGACCCCGCGCTTTCGTTCCCTTTTTTTTCCGGACTCAGACTTCCTTGTTAGCGCACGTATCCCTCCGAGAGCAGATGATAGAACTCTAACAATAAACTGAGTTTTACATCCAAATGCATCGCCTCGTATAATAACTCTCCTATTTCCTACAATTCGAACACATTTTAATTGTTCTATCTTTAATTGTTTCGGCAGACAATGGTAACTCTTAAATTCTTTTCAGAATACCTGCTTTATTCTTAAAATCCCGAAATAGCTCTTCGGATGCGTTTATATAACAATTTTTTATGTATTCACATTCTGTGTACGGTTTCCCTCTCTTAGCAATCTTTTGGCTAAGAACAAAACTTGCCATATTAATATTTCTGGAAGATTGCATCCAGTTATTAAACACAGAAGTTGACGACTATTGGCTCTTCAGAAGTTCCTCAACTGCTTTCTTCCTTGCATCAACGGTAGGATATTTAGTGCTAAATGACGCGTGCTTTCTTGCAAAGTGTCTCTCTAAATTTGGCTTCTTGTTATGCGCGAATTTCTCCTTACAAATAAAACATGTCGGAAGTCCACTCAAGTTTTGAATAAACGAAAAATTCTCGGTCCACTCAACTTTAAATTTGTGGTTTTCATCTACCTTTTTTCTTTGCTTTTTTTTTGGTAGCCATGTTAATTGGGGTGCCTATAAAAATATTGCAAATATATTTTTTCCGAAAGCCATCAGTTCAAAATTATTATCATTATTAAATTGATGAAAATAAAAAATTTAAAAAAAATCTTTTTAAAAATTACAATTTTATTAATATATGTAACTGCACTAAAAAGAAAAAATAATAATTTTTTCTATCATCAAAATAACAAAAATTTTAATATGACCAAAAATGGAAGAAAATTTCCAACATTTGGACAAATAGAAGTTATTGAAAAATTAGTGACTGAGCAAAGAATAAGGATATCTACATTTATAAGATAGAAAAGCAATGAAAAAGGTGATAATTATCAAGTGGAAAAACAATCCATACAATAATGTATACTCTATAGTGTAGTTGCAAACGATTTCATACACACACACACACACATTAATTTACTTTACTAATTAACAAAAAGGTGGATGGGTGGTCCATGATGTCGCAAGGTAAGAAATGATCAAAAATGGCCAAACCATACCACTATCTTTTCCTTTCGGTTGCCAGTCCAGGACAAGAGGAATGCATAGGTGAGGGAGAATGAAAAAACTCTCCACAGAGATCAAAAACAAAGAAAGGGAAAAGAATAATAAAGTTCAGGAAAAATCCCTCCCAAACCACACACAAATCTTGAAAAATAAGAACTAAAGGAAGGGGGGAGTGCTCTGGAAAAAGTTATGGGTGTAAAAATTGGTAGTGCCTAGGGTGCCGGGGTGGTTAAAAACGGCCCTGATTGTACAAATAGAAGATAGATTTAAAAATATACCAAATACCGATTGTATATGCAATCGAACGTCTGTAAAATGGTCACTAAATTCTGGAAAAAAGTTCGTTAGTCTCATTTTTCAATTCTCTTTCGAAACCACATAAAATATATTTTAAATTCATTAGCACTATCCATTATTATAAAAAGTAATTATTCACCCCTTTTTTTGTAAATTAACATTTATTTATTTTATATATCTTACCCATCAAAAAGAATTCTGCTAGGAAAGCAGGGGGAGAATGTTGTTCAAATTTACTCTGTATTTTCCACTTTAAAAAAGTTTAAGAGAAAAAAGTTTATTAAGATTAATGAACTTTGAGGACATTTTTTAATTTTAAGCAAGTAATTTTAAACATATATATTTTATAGCCAGTAATTTTAACCATATAATAGCATATGCGTCCTTAAATTTAATTACTAGTTAAGTGTATTTATTTTGAGTTTTTTGTTTTAAAAAAAATATTTTCTCTCTCGTGATACGCCTCGCATCTTTGCAGTGCACCATTGCAAGAAGAAGCGGAACATCTTTCCATCATTTGTTGAACGATAATAACGTTATAAAACTCTTTATCATATAAAAAAATTAATAGAGTATTTCCAATCCGAACAGTCTGCAGAGTAAAATGTCAAATCAGGTGTAATCCTCCTCTCTTGACCGTGATTTAAAATTACCAGGCTCGTCACCACTATACCCCTCACGTTGCTTCGAAGTGCTTGCTATATTAATAAAACAAATGACTAGCTAACGAAATTCAATCAGATATTAACGAAAATTCTATTTTTTTACCTTTTTTTTATAGTACAAGTTTCTGTTCACATCTATATTTTTTATTGCAGAGAGCGTATTTTCTGTTGGATATTGATGTGGTTTGCTTTAAAACGATTCAAACATTCTGTATTAATTTTTAAAAATTGTCTTTTAGAATGTATAAAAGTACTATCCCTTCTTACGTGTTTATAAAAAATTCATATTTGGGGGGGGGATAAAAAAATTTAAAAACAATGTGTTAAATTAATGATTTTAAGACATTCATTTTTTAAATAAGTTAACTAAAAAAGAAAGTAAACGGAAAATATTCATAACTTTTAGAAAATGTAAAATACATCTGTGTTCCACCTCTGTGGCCATTTTGCTCTTTGACCTTTTATCTCGCTATAAAGTTTTCTTCATACACCGTTGATTAGTTATAAAAATAGATTTCTAATAGAAGCATGACTTGGATATAATTTTTCTTTTAGATATATTTTTCTTACAATTAGATTTTCATTTAATATTTCTCACAAACAAATTGCGTGAAAAAAAACTTAATAAAAGTATAGTAATGATAATGTTTGATGTACAGTGACATAACTAAAAGAACAATTTATGTTTCAGTATTTATTAAAATGTCTATTTTTATGTTATTAACCACCTTATCAAAATTCAAAAAAATTATTTTTCTGTTTACATTTAAAACCTTTTGCGTTGTGCATAATTTCTAATCGAGATTTTTCATTAAAAATATCTAGCTAAAAAAGAATAAATCAGAAAAAAAGAAATGAGAAGAACAGCTCCCAGGTTTTCATAATAAGCAGATTAAGACGCGCGTTCGTCTCTCTCTCGTAAAATAGCCCCCTCCCTATGTGAATCATGAGATGGGTGTGTTACAAAGGAAAGTATTTTAAAATTTTAGAAAGAGTGCAGACTAACTAAGATTCCTTCTCCTTTCCCCGTCTAGGAGGAGACATTTATAGAATCAATTTCGTCTCTTTCATAACATTTCTCCAAATAAAATATCAGGAAAAATTAATTAGAATAGAGGCATAATAGAAAAATCAAAAGTATGAAAAAAAAGGAAAATAGTAAAAGAAAAAAATAACGACACAAATTAATTTTACATTCAACTATAAAGTCAAAACGTTTATTTTAATTAAATACTTTTTTTAATAGAAAGGACTGAGAATTGTTGGAGTCATCCAATATCACCCATTTTCAGTTTTCATGTCCCTAATTTAATGCTACTGCGTTACACAAGCAAAGATTTTGCCACTTTCTTCTAGTAAACAATGGTTGTGATTTTTCACTTTGGGGAGCATAATTTGTCCATGCATGGAATATTCAATAATACATCAAATTTTAAATGGTACATGGCTATGAAAATTATCTAAAATCTGAAATTTTAAACAGCTTTAGTGATAAGTTTTAAAATTTTAATTAATCCCTCGTACACAATTTATTAAAATGCTTTTAAAATTTCAGAAATAATATCTCAATGTATTAAAGTTGGAATGATAGTCGTATTTTAAAAAAATGAATTTAAAAACTGCATTCATGTTTGTTTAAATTAAATAAAAGAAACTGAATACAAAGGAGTATAACATTTCAGTCCACTTAAATTCTAAAAATGACAGCTTCCTGTTGTGAATATGTTGTAGTGTGGAATTTTGGAGAATGAAATGTTATATCTTATTAAAGCCTCCACATAAAAAATATGCAAATGTAGCATATCAGGTTATTGAATATCGATTGAAATTTTATACATTTGAAACAATTTTAAAAATGTAAAAAAATAATAAATAAATTATTCAACAAAATAATAAATTATAAGGTCAAATACACATCCTCACTAAAATTCACATATATTGAAATTTAAAAAAAAGATTAAAAGGAATAGTGGGCAAATGTTATTCCTTCCTATCAAAGATGTCATTTCAAAATGAATGGCTGCTTCAGTATATTAAGATGACCTCTGATTTTGAAGTTCAAAATGTAATACATATAGACTTTTTTACAAATAAATTATTTTATTATAGTAGTTATTGTTATGGAAGTGGTATATGTTGCTCAAGAAATAGTTATACCAAATTAAAAAAAATGTTTTATTTTTTAATAACGATATACTTTTAATATATATAAGAACAAATTATAATGCAGGATTCATTTTTTTAAAAAAATAATAAATTGGCAGCCCTTTTAAATTATTTTTAAGTAAACTTATATTTTTCAAAAGCATGAATATTTTTCAGAACATCTTTTTCTGTTATGATCTTATTCAAGTCGGAGCAATTTTGTTTACAAAAATTGTTGAATGTTAATGTTGATGTTAAATGTTACTATATTGAATTGTTCATGGTGCTAAATACTCGCAAAGTTGCAGCATTAGTGCCAGGGGAAAAAAGGGGGAACTCTAACAATTTTAAACCTTTTAACAACTATAACCTCAGGTTCTTATTAAACCCACGGCCCACGGCTTCAAAATACGAGGTACCTTACCAAAAAACAGTATTACCCTCTCATCATAATTAATAAGAAAAAAGAGAAGAATTAATTGAAAGTTCCATAAAATTTAAAAGATACTATCAAAATTATTAACAACAGCTCAGAGCCGTTCTAAAAGAAAGCTTCTCACTAGTAGCCGAGGACATACTACCAGTGAGAGAGCGAGAAATAATTCAATCGGCAAGTATGGAACATATTTAATGAGGCACCATCCCGGAGGGAGGTGGTAGAAATCTGTGCTCTTCACTAATTCGTCCTTAACGGAACGAAATCAGAAAGTAGACACGGAATTTGGAAGATAAAAAAGATGAAATGGAAAATAAAAGCAATTAATGCCGTGGTACTTGATGTTTAAATAAAGGGAAAGGACAAACACTGCTGAATCATGTAGTGATGACGGGAGTGTCGCTGAACAGCGATCGAAAAGAGAAGGCGTTGACACAGAAAGTGTCCATAATGTGATGCCATCTGCTGGAAAATGAGTAAAATAAAAGATGATCCACAAAAGATGTGGAAAAGGAGAATAATTGACATAGAATTAAACTACCACGCAAGACCGATTCAAAAGAATGTGGGTTTAAGTCGAAGTAATTTAATGGAGATGAAATCTTGCACATATATATATATACAAAATGACAAAAGTTAAAATTAGAGGGGGTTTTTTTAGACAGAAAAAAAATTAAAAGAGTTACGAAAGACTATATTTAGGATCTCCGAAGTCTTTTAAGGACTGGAAAATGCTGATATATGTGGTGAAGAGCAGCTCTAGGTCTTTTTGCAGAGCTTGGGACCGAGTTATCATAGGCAGGGATGACTCGGATAGATTGGTTAGGAATTTGAGGTAATCTGTCAAAAAACTTTTTGGACTGATTTTTAATGAAATCAAGAATTGGATCAATTTTGAGATCTTTGTGCAAGATTTCGTTTCTGACAAACCAGGGAGCATTAGTAAGTTTTCAAAGGTGTTTATTTTGAAAAACGTGCAATTTTTTCAAGTGAGTTACTGCAGCAGAAACCCAGATGGGAGATGCATATAACAAAATTGGTCGGAGAAATAATTTATAGAGCCAAACCTTGTGTCTGATTGGGAGCTTACACTTTCGAGAAATTAAGCAATTGAGCGTTTGGCTCATTCCTGCCGCTTTTTGAAGTGCAGCATGGATGTGGGGGGAGAAGTTCAATTTTGCGTCGAGAATGAACTCTAGGTACTTATATTCAGTGACCCAGGGGACGGGTTGGTCAAAAATATAGATATTGGGTAAGTTTCCTATACACCTTTGAGGTTCTTATTAAAATATGCAGTTATATTTCCACCCTCCTCTGAAATTGACACATTTTATTGGACTAAGTGAAGGCATTTTTAGACAGTGCAGCATTGATAATTAAAAAATATATACTATAAATTTGGGACTAAAAAATGAGTAGTGAAAAATCGAAGCAAGCATTGAAAATTCGGGATGGCCGTGGAAATTCGGGAATAATGTATTATTAAGTTCAAAGGAAATTATTAAAGGAATCAAACATGAGAAGAAAAAAATGCATTAGTCTTTCTTCTTAACAACCCTCAAATTAAAAAAGGTGGACGAAAAATTTATATATATATATATATATATATATATATACCGGGTGATCAAAAAGTCAGTATAAATTTGAAAAATTAATAAATCACGGAATAATGTAGATAGAGAGGTAAAAATTGACACACATGCTTGGAATGACATGGGGTTTTATTAGAACAAAAAAAATAATAAAGTTCACAAAATTTCCGACAGATGGCGCTTCATCTGATAAGAAAAGCAATAATTAGCATAACAAATTAAGACAAAGCAAAGATAATGTTCTTTACAGGAAATGCTCAATATGTTCACCATCATTCCTCAACAATAGCTGCAGTCTAGGAATAATGTTGTGAACAGCACTGTAAAGCAGGTCCGGAGTTATGGTGAGGCATTGGAGTCGGATGTTGTCTTTCAGCATCCCTAGAGATGTCGGTCGATCACGATACACTTGCGACTTCAGGTAACCCCAAAGCCAATAATCGCACGGACTGAGATCTGGGGACCTGGGAGGCCAAGCATGATGAAAGTGGCGACTGAGCACACGATCATCACCAAACGACCTGCGCAAGAGATCTTTCACGCGTCTAGAAATATGGGATGGAGCGCCATCCAGCATAAAAATCGTACGTTCCAGCAGGTGTTTATCAGCCAGGCTGGGGATGATGCGATTCTGTAACATGTCGGCGTACCGCTCACCCGTCACGGTAGCAGTTACAAAACCAGAATCACGCATTTCCTCAAAGAAAAAAGGCCCGATAACGGTAGATGTGGTAAATCCAACCCATACCGTGACTTTCTCGTCGTGCAATGGAGTTTTCACGGCAGTTCTAGGATTTTCAGTAGCCCAAATTCTGCAGTTGTGGGTGTTGACAGACCCTCGGAGCGTGAAATGAGCTTCGTCGGTACACAACAAGTTACTCAACCAATCGTCATCTTTTGAAACGCCCACACCACGAATGCCTTCCGATTCACGGAATCGCCAGGTAACAATTCATGATGCCGATGGATTTTGTACGGATAGCATCGGAGGGTACGCCTAAGTGCTAACCAAACAGTAGTGTATGGAATGCCGGTGCGACGTGTGACTGCACGGGCGCTGACTTCCCCGTGCATAGACGAACCCCCGCTACAGTCTCCATTTTATCCTTAACCGTCTCAGCAGCATTCCGCCGGGTGCTCGGTCGGCCACTACGGGGTCTATCGTCTAAACAACCCGTCGCTTCGAACTTCGAAATCATTCTCGCCACAGCTGCATTTGTCAACGGACCTTTACCCCTTCGTATGGCGATAGGAACGCAACGCTGCACTAGCACATTCCCCATTCTGATAATACAGCTTCACTAACAGTGCCTTTTCAGGTAACGTCAACATGCTGCGACTGTTGGTGCAACTGATTCTCTCTGCTGTATTGCACAAGGAACTGGAATCGATTGATTCCTCCGTCCTCTATCTTGAATTGAGGTTGGCTTGGTGTTGTGACTTGGTATTTGATGGTGGGCGGGGTTTCAGAAATAGGATCCAATGGGGTGGAAGATGGCTGGCCTGGAGATCCGAGTCAACCAATGAGATGGATGATGGGAGTGAGCATGAATTTAGATTAAGACTAACTGATTTTAGGAAAAGAAATCAATGGTGATGGAAAAATTACTTATAGTATTGAATTAAAAAGAGAAAACAATTAAAAGTTAAGAGGAAAAATTTTTGTTATTAGAGGGGAAATTAAATATCTTTCTCGTCTAGCAAAGCTTCGACAAGTAGATAGGATTTTGAGTGATCGTCTTCAGCACTTTTGAGGTTTTTAAGCATTTGTAAAATTTCAGGTGATCTTTTAAGAATTTTAGAAATTATGCTAATTAGCTCAATTACTTGAGCTAGATCAGAAGTATTGTCTTGAATGATTCCGTGAATTCCCTTGCTAGAGTTTTTACATTCACATTGTTGAATTTTTTCTGAAGCATTAGGGGTAGGAATAGGAGCGGAAGTAAAACCCCATGTCATTCCAAGCATGTGTGTCAATTTTTACCTCTCTATCTACATTATTCCGTGATTTATTAATTTTTCAAATTTATACTGACTTTTTGATCACCCGGTATATATACAGTCAGGTCTCTTTTTATGCGGATTTTTTAATGCGATTTTGAAGTTGTGCGGTTTGTATTTCAAACATTTGCGGTTTTTATTCCAAACATTTCTAGATTTTTGTTATTATTATTATTATTTTTTATACTGAGACGTAGATCGTAGTATTCCGAAAATTTCCGTATCTTTTTGGTACTTACGTCTGCGGCTCGGCCGCGACAGTCTTAGATTCGCATTCGTTATTTCAGTAGTATTTCAGTAGTATACCGATACGATATCATTATTTCGAAATTATATTTTCTCTTAGCGGTGCCTCGTTCATTTTTATAAAAGTTTCACTTTAATAAGTGGCGAATTTAAGTTGCAATATAATAAGCAGCAAATTTTGATTTCTGGATTTAAAGTGAGTGTCGTAAAGTTTTATTTTTCATTAGGAAATTGTATGTGTAATTTTTTTAAATTTCTTTTCTAAGATTTTATTTGGCGCAATGGAGAAAAAAAAACATCAAAGACAGTCAATTTCGTTGGAAACGAAAATTTCAATTTTATATCCCTTAGGAAAAGGAGAAGGATCTACGGCTATTGGAAAACATTTTAAATTAGGCGAATCTACTGTCAGAGCAATTAAAAAGAATGAAGCTGCAATAAGAAAATCGGTCATTTCTGGTACAAAATTAAGCACTAAATTTGCATCGTACACAAGGGATGTATTATTAGAAAGAACGGAAAGAGCCATCGCAATTTGGATTGAGGAACAAGTTCAAAGAAGGATTCCTGTAAGTGGTTATTTAATCCAAGAAAAAGCTCTCTCTCTTCAGTTTTATAAATCAATGAAACAGTCAGAACCATCAACTTCCACTTCCCAAGCTGGAAAAGAATTTTCAGCTAGCAAAGGATGGCTAACCGGGTTCTTAAAAAGAAATGCACTTCATAATATTAAGATAACAGGGGAGAGTGCGACAGCAGATGAAGGAGCAGCAAAAATATTTCCAGAGGAGCTAGCGAAATTTATTGAAGATGGGGACTATTCTGCTGATCAAGTATTTAACGCTGATGAAACAGGACATTATTGGAAAAAATTGCCTAACAGTACTTACATCGCAAAGGATGAAAAAACTGCAAGTGGACATAAAGCAAGTAAAGATCGAGTCACCTTATTACTTTGTAGCAATGCATTAGGAGATCGGATGTTGAAACCTCTCTTAATAAATAAATCTCTTAGACCACGCGCCCTTAAAGGTAAAGATTTAAAACTGCCCGGCATTGGATGGCTAACCCGAAAGCCTGGATGACAACAGCTATTTTTACAGAATGGTTCAATAATTGTTTCGTACCAGAAGTGGAAGCCTATATGAAGAAAAAATCTCTCGACTTTAAAGTTTTATTAATTGTTGACAATGCAGCAAGTCATCCACAATTAGAACACCCAAATGTTCAACTAGTATTTCTTCCGCCCAATACAACAAGCCTTATTCAGCCATTAGATCAAGGCATAATTGCAACTTTAAAAAAATATTATATTAAGGCAACGTACAAATTCATCTTGAATAAACTAGAAAATGAGTCCTTACAGTAAAAGATGTGTGGAAACAATTTTCTATTTTTGATTGCTTAATTCATGCTGGATCTGCTTCCGCTCAAATAAGACCTAGAACTTTAAATGCCTGTTGGAAAAAGATTAAAAGATTTGGCCAGCATGTGTGACAGACAATACAACCACTCAAACATCGACACTATCAGATGAAATAATAATTTGGCACATGAAATTGGAGGAGATGGTTTTAATACCTTCAGCCACGATGATATAGATGAGTTGCTTGTGGATGATGCATTAAGTTAATGATATTATTGATTTAACTGTAGATCTAACTGTAGACGGCGTCTTAGGTCCAGAAGGTGATAATGATGAAGAAAAATCAATTCCCCTCACTGGAAAATTAATTCAAGAAGGTCTTCAACTTTGCAGTAAATTAGAAAATCATTTTCTTATTAATGACCCCAATTCTGAACGAACCTCTAAATTACAATGTGAGCTGCAGAACTGCATGTCTTGATATCGTGAACTATATAAAAAATAAAAGAATCCTCATCGCAAAATTTAATTACTGATTACATTGTCAGAAAAGGAAGAGCTACACAGAACAAGAATGAAGTTTGTGAAAATCCGTGGCCTTTACCGCAAATATCTATTGCATAGACAGTCTCTTCTGATGATGAAGGTGATTTGGAACCACTTCGCAAACGGTGCAACCATTATCAGATAGCGATAATGATTAAAAATGCAAAACTATGTGTATTACTTTTCCATAAAATAAAATGAATTAAGGTTTGAATACAAGTTTTTTTTTAGCTTTTGTATGAATTTCTTTCAGACATTTTCGAAGTAATTTATCATGCAGCCTACTTCTTTTCATTTCTGCAATTTTTTTTTATGCGGTTTTAAGTTAATTTTAACTAGTTGTTTTGGTTTTATGCGATTTTAGAAAACTAAGGAACATATCCCTACTTTTTCCATTCAAATAATGTCTATTTTAATGCGATTTTTTTATATGCGTTTTTCGGTAGAACGTATCTACCGCATAAAACGAGACCTGACTGTATATATATATAATCAAAAATATAAAAATACACAGATAGTTATAGAACCTATGTATATATACACATATTTCTTCTTTGAAGTAAAATTTTCAGGAAAAATCAATCTTATTTTTTAAAACAAACATTTAATTTGTATATCTCAATACATTTAATTAAAATGTTTATTTCAAAATATTATAATTCAATGGAAGAAAACAGCCACTGTCGAGTAATAATTTATAAATAACAGAAATCTTATTTTTTTAAAAAAAGAATTCTGTATGAAAAAAAGAAGGGTTTTTTTTCAAAACCTTTAACAAAACCCCATATTCACAGGAATATGTGCTCCGAGAAAAATAACATCAAGGTTTTTTGAAGATATAGCATTATTTTTCTGTCATTAATAATTATTTTTGAAATACTTAAAATACTTATTTACTTATACTTATTTGAAATACTTATTTTAAAAGTATCTCTACTCAATATTGTTTAAAAAACCACTGTTTCATGAATTTTACTTTTAAAATTAAAAAACGTACATTAATATTACTGAAGATTAAAATGATTATAACACTATACTTTTTATAACATTTTTTTAAAAATATATTCTGTTTTCAGCTTTATACTACTACCGAATTGTAAATTGAATCACCTTTTAAGCATAGATGAAGTATGAATCTTATTGTGAGCAATGGTTAGAATGGATTTTGGAAAATGTAAGAACAGAACTGAAAAATAAATTATCCCCTTATATATATATATATATATATATATATATATATATATATATATATATATATGGAATTCAAGTTAATCTGTGTTTAAAATAGTCTAAGAACAATTTTAATTGTAGACAGTATATTTAAAAGGCAATGTATCTAATTCCTACCATTTTATAACAGTGAATATATAAATAAATATAAAACACAATTTTTTCTTCTTTTATCATTAATATAATATATATATATATATATATATATATACAGGGTGTTTCAGCTAAGACGTTACAAACTTCTAGGAGAGGTAGGGGACAACAAGACGACTCGAAGTATATAGGCAATGCTGGGTCGGAAATGCTTTCCTAAGGCTCCACGCACCGACAAAATTTAGGGTGCAAAACTTCAACTGGTCTTAAAAACGGGAAAAATTATCGAAATGCTTTGGGTTATGGTCAAAATTATTGTTATTATTTATTATTTCATAAAAAAAATTCTGAACAATATTGCTGCTAAAGCATCGCTAGAGGGCGCTTTAGACTTTAGAACGCTAGGAAAAAAAATTTTTCAATATTTTTTAAAGTTTTTTGATGGCTTTCATAAGTTGAAACTTTAACTTGAATTTTGATACCAGATTTGGTATCCTCCGGGGGAAATTGATGTAAAAAATCGAACATTGTTCAGGGCACTTAAAGCACAAACGGTGCTAAAAACGAGCAAAATGTTGGATTTCGGTGCGGTTTGCACGAAAAGCATTCCGTTACTGACTAATTTGTTCAAAATAAATTTTGACTTGGTAGCCATTAATCAAAGCCAGAGGGCGCTTTCAGACATTGCAACTTGGAAACTCATTTGGATAATTTTGTGGTTGGTTGTAAGCCGAATAATTACTAGCAATTTTTTCCTCCTAAATGAGATTCGAGTTGGTCTGTGTTGCAAAAAGTAATTTTATAGCAAAAAATTTTAGTAAAAGAGGGTAAAAAACACAAGTACCAAATTACAAGAAGTAAAACACAAGGAAAGATTCAAAATAGGAGGAAAAAAGCTGTTTACTAACTGCTATGCATAATCTTAAAAGAAAAAGTAAAGAAAAGAAGGAAAAACTGCTGTCAAAGGAGGTGTTCGAACTGACGCCCGTCGCATGTGATGCAGGCTTCACATCTTCGCTCCATGGAGCGTCGAACATTCGATAACATTTCTGGAGTGTTTCGTATTTCCCCGGCTGCTGCACTGATGCGTGCTACAAGTTCCTTGGCGCTGTTTAAGGGTGTTTCGTACACCAACGATTTCATTTGCCCCCAGAAGAAATAATCCAGACAGGAAAGGTCTGGCGATCGGAGAAATCAATGCACTGGACCTCCACGGCCAATCCATCGTTCACCACATACTGCATCCAAGTGATTCCGAACAGAAATACTGAAATGTGCGGGGGCTCCATCTTGCTGGAACCACATGGAAGTACGAGTCGCAGCGGTAACGTGTGCTCTGTCCAATAACTTTGGCAAAACTTGTTCCAAGAATATCAGGTAGCGTGGACCAGTCAGGTGACCAGGCAGAATGTAGGGTCCTATTAGATGATCCCCTAGAATGTCAGCCCATACGTTAACCAGGAAACGATCCTGTGCAGCCCGAGTACGTGTTACATGTGGGTTCGCTGCTGCCCACGAATGGCTGTTATGGGTGTTGAAAATACCCTCTCTCGAAAAAGACGCCTCATCTGTGAACAACACGGATGCTTCAAAAAAAGGGATTTGCAATTCGTTACTGCAAATACCACTGTGGAAAGGCCTGACGAGGTGCAAAGTCACATTCTTTTAGTGACTGGACGTACTGGTAGTGAAATGGATGCAGGGCACTATGATCGAGAATCCTCCAAACGCTACTGTATGAAATCCCGATTTCATTAGCGATACCTCGTGTACTTAAACTGGGAGTGGTCCCTACCATATCTAGTACAATTTCCTCGTTCAATTCGGTACGTGCTGCCTTCTGGAATGAACCGGTCCCACATAATTGCTGGTGTAGGCGAGCAAACATGGTATGAGCAGGAGTCCGCCTGACAGGATGCTTTTCGGCGTACAACCTCTGAGTGGCTCGACCGTTGCAATCTGTGGCCCCGTGCGCCAGAATCATATCTGCTTTCTCTGCGTTCGTGTACTCTGTCATCGAACAGCCAGTCTGTGTGCGATGGAAATAAAGCTTCCTTCCAGCGGACTCCTTCTTATCGTTCTGTCCCTCTGGCGGCTAATTCAACTCGCAACGGGGAATTTTGCATATTCTGCCTTTAACACTCTCTCGCTAAAATTTTCGCCGAGAACCCTTCTCGCTTTATTCACTGCCACGACACTTGCAATTCCTGGGCTACGTATCAGGCTTTCGATGGTATTACTGCTTCAGGAAGGCATTTCCGGACCACCTTTTTTATGTTATTCCGAGTCGTCTAGGTGTACTCGACCTCGTTGGTGGAAGAGTACACCTAGATGACTCGGAATTACATAGAAAGGTCGATCGAAATGCCTTTTACTTGTCTGAAGCACCTCTGGTTTTAAATTTGGCAACAATGTCAAAATTTGTTTTGAACAAATTAGTCAGCAAGGGAATGCTTTTCGCGCAAACCACACCGAAATCCAACATTTTGCTCGTTTTTAGCACCATTTGTGCTTTAAGTGTCCTGAACAATGTTCGATTTTTTACATCAATTTTCCCGGAGGATACCAAATCTGGTATCAAAATTCAAGTTTAAGTTTTAACTTATGAAAGCCATCAAAAAACTTAAAAAAATATTGAAATTTTTTTTTTTTTTCCTAGCGTTCCAAAGTCTAAAGCGCCCTCTAGCGATGTTTTAGCAGCAATATTGCTCAGAATTTTTTTTATGAAATAATAAATAATAACAATAATTTTGACCAAATCCCAAAGCGTTTCGACAATTTTTCCCGTTTTTAAGACCAGTTGAAGTTTTGCACCCTAAATTTTGTCGGCGCGTGGAGCCTTAGGAAAGCATTTCCGACCCAGCATTGCCTATATACTTCGAGTCGTCTTGTTGTCCCCTACCTCTCCTAGAAGTTTGTAACATCTTAGCTGAAACACCCTGTATATATATATATATATATATATATATATATATATATATATATATATACTAGCTGGTATACCCGTTCTTCGCACGGGTGAATTTAAAAATTTAAAATGCAGACTGAAGGATAAAGAAGTTTTTAATGAGTTAATTTTACGTGAATTGTATAAATTAAAAAAAAGGCTTTTTACATAACTCAGCTGGACGAAAAAACCACATTTGCTAAATTTTAAGTCTTTAGATACAATTGCTGATTTTTTTATTATTATTGTTATTATTATTTATGACGCCCCGTAACTTTCTTGTGGGTCGATTTTTGAAAACACCAACCTGCTCAGCAAAAGTAACACTTTGTTACAAATTTTGTGTAATAAACGCTAAAAATAGTGTAGATAATTTTTATTTGGATGTGTAATATGTTAATATTACTTTCTGATGCATTTATTTTATGTTAAATAGCTGTTACCCGAGACTTCGTCTACGTGGAATTTAACAAAAAAGTGTTTATTCACTTTGCAGAGTTTGCGAAAACTTTTCTTCTACTTTGTGAATCTATGTTTCTTTTTTGTTTCATTTTTTTTCTTTGCTTTCTGTTGAGAAAGGAGTAAAAGGGACGCATAACCTTTGACACTGTCGATGGGTTGAGGACTAAAATCTTTAAGATCAAAATAGGTTTAATTAGCAAGTAGGGTGAAACGTGAACACAAACGAAGCCGCAAGGAAGGAGGTGAAAGGGACGCATGACCTTTGACAATGCAGTTAAGGACTGTAAAATCATTAGGATCAAGACATGAACGGGAAATGTCGCGAGTGGCAGCAACCTAATCAAAGAAAAAAGTTTTGTAACACACGGTTTAATACTAAGACCGAAATGTAGATGGCGTGTACTTGTAACGGAAGCATTACCGACCGAAGCTCTGTATTACCGCCAGAGAGAGCTGGGATTTCAACGAGTAACCATTACTTGTCTCGCTGTCCAATCCTGGACTATGTACTATAGTTAATTTCCCCTTATTTCCTTTAAATGTTTAACCTGTATTGTGTCTAAATGTCTGTCCATTGTAACTGTGTAATTTTATGTCATTAAAAGTATTTTAATTACCCCGAGATCTTATCCATTATTTTGGTTTACCCAGTAATGACGTAAGAGTACCGTTAGAAATTGGCGCCAAAACGTCGGGCCGATCCGAACACAATTCCCAGCTTTCCCTCGCTTTTTCCACTTAGGTTGAGGCGTTGTCACCCGACAACAAATAGAGAATTCGCAACCTTGCGAATAAATAATTATTGTTTTCACCCAGAAAACCTGTGAACAGATAAGTGTTGTTTATTCTAAATAATCTTACTCTGTTATTCAGTATAAGAACAGTGATTATATATTATTGCTCTTAGTATGTATTGTGTGGTGTTACGGTATATAGTAACGTAATTGAATTTTAAGTGATATTTTCACTTATTTTTATTTGTTAGTATTCTTAATACTTTTTTTGAAAACGAAACTCGCATTCTATTGTTAATTCTGATTAAAGCTAATTGAAGGTTATTTATGAATGTATATTTTCTTACTCATTAAGAATTTAATGCCATTAACATATGTATATACTTTCATTAACAAGAAATTATTGCGATTTGTATTTATTCAAATAATTTCACTTTGATTCTTGTTTGATAACTAAAATTTTAATTAAATTTTAAGTTGAATGCAATTCTTATCATAATAATTTTTTTTTTTACTTTTTATGTCTAATATAAAAATAATTATTTCGTGAAGTACATGATTTATTACGAAAGTATTACTATAACATTTGAAAACTTGTATGTTTTGATAAAGTATAAACATTTATGCTTTTTATTTAAAAAATTTTGGAAAATAATTTCAAGTACTTCTAATTGTAAAAAAGTTTGTAATAGTGTTAATTTCGGAGTGGATGAAATAATTTATGAATGGTATTTCTATTTAAACGTATTTGAATTGCTTTTGATTAAAAACAATCTAATTGATTTAAGTTAACGAAAACGAAATTTTTCTTTGATTTAATTTAAATGATTTCATGTTAATTGTTGATGCTCTTTTGATTAATAATGAATATTATTGAAATATTATTATTTTGGTTTTGATGTACGAAATTAGAAGATAGTTGACATTGAAGAATTTGTGTTTCATTTTTTTTAATCTCATTATATAATATTGATATTAAAATTAATTAGCACGTTTTGAAATTAGAGAATTATATTGTCATTCAGGAAGAGTGTATTATTGTATAGAGTATTTTTTTTAATGTATCGGAAACTTTAAGTGCATAAGTATTGTTTGACTATAATATTTTCAGATCACAGAATTAACAGTTTTGAGTGACCTTTAATTCCTTAACTTTAATTGAACTTTACTAAATTAACTTTGAAATAGTCTAAAAGTGACGAAAAATGGCTTTTTGGGAAGGTCCAGAAAAGAGGATTTACGAATGTTGGCAACAGAATTAGGCCTGGCTCCGTCGGACAATCTCAAAATTATTGAACTAAAAGATCTCATAACCAACAGTGATAGGTATGATAAAGGAATTCGTCAAAGATGTGCTCAGCGTCATTGTGGAAGAACGTACTGCAACAGAAAAACAAAAAGCTGCGGAACTGGAGGAGAAACAGAAAGCCGTGGTTGTTGCTCAGCAACGAGAAAGAGAAATCGAACTGGAAAAAATGAAAATTCAACTTGAAATGCAGAAGCTGTCACAAGCACCTGTTACAAGCCAACAGCTAGAAAACCCAAAGCTTGAGTTAAATAGAATTATTCCGAGATTCAATTCGAAAGAAGATGAAATGGGTCTATACTTGACAATTTTCGAACGTCAAGCGAAGTTCTTGAACATCCCTGAAAAAACTTGGACAGCATACCTGATTGGCTCATTGCCAACTGATATAGCTCAGCTCATCCCAAGAGAGGAGGAAGATGATGCTCAAAACAATGAAAAGGTAAAAGAAATGCTTCTCAAAAGATTTCGAGTTACAGGGGATAGGTTTAGGCAGTACTTTTCCCAACAGAAGAAAAACCCAGATTCAACATGGCGAGACTTTTATTTCGAATTATTGAGTTCTTATTTTGAAGGTTGGATCAAAGAGTTGAAGATCACCACGTTTGACCAACTTAAAAGCCTGATAATTGCTGATCAGATAAAAAGAAAAACTCCAGCAAATATCAAAGAACACTTTCTGGATATTTGGGCGGATTTGAACGATCCTCTGGAATTGGCTGAGAAGTTGGACACATATGATAGCCTAAGGCCTGGAATGAAAAATAATTCAAATCAGACTTTCAAGAAGAAAGAATTCAGGAAATCCTTTCCAATATAAATAAAAGTCAACCTGTTGGAGGATCCCATGATAACCACTCATCTGGACCCTCTGATTCCCAAGTTACAAAACTGAAGGAAGAAATCCGATAAGGTGTTACGGATGTGGGACTCCTGGAGTCATCAAGTCAAAGTGTCCTAAATGCACGAGAGCTAATGAAACAGAAACAGCAGTGAACTGTATGACGTTATTCAACTTGAATTCAAACTTGTATCCCACAAGTGGGATTGTTTTCAAAATTTTTGGAGAAAAGATTGCTGTATGTGTTGATACCTGTGCTTCCCATACCATTGCAGGTGAAAAGATGTTTAAATTCCTACAAGAGCATGATGTCACCTTTACAAACAAGAGGATTTCATTTATGATGGCTGATGGAGTTCGACAGACCATTATGGCTCTGAGTACTGTCGTCGACCTGTACATTGAAGGCAAAGTTATTCCTACAGAATTTCTAGTATTGCCTGATGCCAAAGGAAATAAGACTTTGCTAGGACTTGATTTCCTCAATGCAGCTGGTATCGTCCTTGACGTCCAGGGTGGAAAATGGCACTTTTCCGGAAATCCTCGGAAACAGTACAAATTCTTCAAGATGACATTAGAAGATATAACACTCAGTGCATTCGAACTTCGAAAGGATGAGGATAAAAATCTATCTCCAGAACAGGCAAGAAAAATCAATATACTCCTGGACAGAAATGAAGCATGTTTCCAACCAGGGGGAGAGCACACGCCTTTCATTGAACACCGTATCGACTCGGGTGATCAACCCCCAATAGCAACGTATCCCTACACGATGAATCCCGTAAAGAAACAGGATTGTCAGAAAGAAAACTTCGATCGACGAAGAAGAAAATATTATAAACCTGGTGACAAAGTTTGGGTGACCATTCATCCCATAAATCGTAATAACAAGAGCAGGAAATTTATGCCCAAG
The DNA here is from genome assembly GCA_019973935.1 of Trichonephila clavipes. Taxonomy (NCBI): domain Eukaryota; kingdom Metazoa; phylum Arthropoda; class Arachnida; order Araneae; family Nephilidae; genus Trichonephila; species Trichonephila clavipes. The sequence goes on from BMAU01000436.1 coordinate 113,395, forward strand.
AGAGAAGGTCCTTACCTCATACTCACCTTGAGATCACCAGTAACTTATGAGATTGCCGACCCGGCCAACCCAGACCAAACCCTTGAAACTTACCATGTTTCTGCCTTAAAGGACTATCAAGAACCTGAAACAGAAAGAAACACCGGATTTGTTGCTCCTCTAAGGAAAAGACGACGCCCAAAAAAGGAATTATCTCCTGGTTCCGAGCCGAGACGTCAACGGAACCAGAGGGGGAGTCTGTAACACATTGTTTAATACTAAGACCGAAATGTAGATGGCGGTTGTAACGGAAGCATTACCGACCGAAGCTCTGTATTACCACCAGAGAGTTGGGAGTTGAACGAGTAACCGTTACTCGTCTCGCTGTCCAATCCTGGACTATGTACTATAGTGAATTTCCCCTTATTTCCTTTAAATGTTTAACCTGTATTGTGTATAAATGTCTGTCCATTGTAACTGTGTTATTTTATGTCATTAAAACTATTTTTAATTACCCCGAGATTCTGTCAAATACTTTGGTTTACCCAGTATTGACGTAGAATAACCGTTACAGTTTGATATAACTGCTAGCAATCGTTGAGACAGAAGGCTTGCGAAATAAAATAATTCCTATTAAATAAAAATAATCCCTGTTGAATAAAAATAGTCCCTATTGAAATAAATAATCCCTGTTTGAATCGGATATTGCTCACTTTTTCATTGGTTTTAATTTTATTTTCTCGGAATCCTAATTTTTTTTTTCTAAAATAAAAGTAGCCTAAGTTATTCCTTATAACATTGGCTATCTGCCAGTGAAAGTTTCGTCAAAATTGGTCCAGCCGTTTCAGAGATTAGCCGGATTAAACAGACTGACAGAAAGACAGATAGACAGACCGACGAAAATTTTAAAAATTGATTTTTTCGTGTAAGTACCGTATATACTTATAAATGCATTTAGTAAAAAGCTGTTAATTTCAAATTACAAACAGACTCTTCATTTTCATTTATATGTATAGATTAATCCTTATATTGCTCATAGCTTTTTCTGTTCTTAAGGTCATATCAACTCTGGTTGCGATAGCAACGAAAAAAATCGTTTGTTCTTACAAAATTAAAAGTGAGTCAGTAAGAATAAATTATTCTTTTTCGTTAAAAATGAGTCATCGCGTTTGTTCCATGAAGAAATGCTTTTTAAATGCCTTTGAGTATTAAAAAAATAATAAATAATCCCTATTTTTGAATTGGATGTTAGGTAGAAAAAGCCGATTCTGCTGTAAAGGCGGTGCAGGCGGTTGTAGGCGGTTGCAGGCGGTCGACGGCAGTGCAGAGTTGAGTTGTTTCGTTCCTACTAACGAGTTGAGTTGTTTCGTTCCTACTGACGAGTTGAGTTGTTTCGTTCCTGCTGCCGAGTTGAGTTGTTTTCTCCTGTTGAGTTGTTTCGTTCCTACTGACGAGTTGAGTTGTTTTTCTCCTGCATTGGCTTTGATTTTCGAGTTGAGGGGGCGAGTTGAATTTTTTTTTTCTACAGCTAAGTTGAGTTGTTTTTAAAAAATGTGCACAAAGGCGGTTGCAGGCGGTCGACGGCAGTGCAGAGTTGAGTTGTTTCGTTCCTACTGACGAGTTGAGTTGTTTCGTTCCTACTGACGAGTTGAGTTATTTCGTTCCTACTGACGAGTTGAGTTGTTTAGTTCCTGCTGCCGAGTTGAGTTCTTCGTTCCTGCTGCTGAGTTGAATTGTTTTCTCATGTTGAGTTGTTTCTTTCATGTTGCCGAGTTGAGTTGTTTTCTCCTGTTGAGTTGAGTTGTTTCGTTCCTACTGACGAGTTTAGTTGTTTTTCTCTTGCATTGGCTTTCATTTTCGAGTTGAGGGGGCGAGTTGAATTGTTTTTTTTCTACAGCTAAGTTGAGTTGTTTTTAAAAAATGTGCACAAAAAATGGAAGTATGGGAATGTTAGACTTGCTCATGGCGCCACCTATTGAATAAAATATACACTAATTATAATTTTAAAATGATTGAAGTAAATAACGCTCAAATAAAAAAAATCCAGATTCAAACTCACGGCCTCAGATCAAAATGTCTCCACAGGACAATAGTTTTTCAGTTCGCTAACCATTATCCTATGAAGGCATACAGACCTGAAGAAAACTTATATTTATAATCTCATGAATTTAATTTTGCAGGCGAAGCAGACGGCGACATGTTTTAAAATCATTTTCTTGATTAAAATGAAATAAAAAAAATATTTAATTTATATTATTTTAATAATGTGTAAATTTTAATTCAGTATAATGATTACATACACACACAGTAAAGATACAAAGTAAATTGATTATTCAGAAAAATGTTCCGTAGTATACTCGTCATCAGCGTGAACGGGTTACGATTTTACGGGATTACTTGTTTTAGCTTGTCTTATCTTGATTCTACAAGACGGCGACTGAATTCTACGTCAGAAATTATCTCAATGCTTAGAGCGGATGAATATATTGCTTTCAACCACTCAGCGAACGCCGCTCAAGTGTAATTCGGTTGATATGCGTTAGACACTTATCACATTTTAGTTCACAATTCATTTCGCTTGTTAGTATTGCGGTGGGCTGTATTCAACAAGAAAAAATATGGTGATGTCTGAAACACATAGTGAAAAACGAAAGTTTGGAAAAGCCGGGGAAGCTTCTGTAAATAAGAAAGCCAGAAGAGAAGTTTCAAAAGTAAGTAACAAAATTAAATAAATTTAATATTTAATTTTTATAATGTTTTTTACACATTTCTGATCTTTATTAATTTTGATATATTATTTTCAGAAGTATGGAAAATTTACCGAGGATTGCATACCAGATGGAGTATTTCCAATTGGAGATTATGTTTTTGTCTTTGCAAGCACCTATTATGATTCCGTATCAGTACACATAAGACGTTTCAAGAAATATGGCAAAACATACTACCCAACTCCCGAGGGAATAACATTAGACCCACGGTGGATCGAATATATCATGCGTAAAAGAAAGTGCCGGAATCACTGGAGGAATTACCAAGTGGACTTTTCCCTCCTGAACGACACATTCAAATAACTAGTGAGAACTTCATTGATTTTACTTTCAAGCGCATTAAATACAGTCCGGATAAAGAGCCCACTTTTAAAGAAATAACCATATCCCGAGAGCAGTGGGCTGAAATGATTAAAAAATATGGTGCTATTGAAAATGCTGCTATAGACAATATGTTTCAGTGTATGGACTTTTTAACTGCATATAAAACCTTCTGCGAAGGCCCCATAGAAAATACATTACCTTCTTCTTTGGATGTTAGTCTGGGTCAACAATACTTGACGCAAATTTTGAAAAAATCTATTTGTAGCCTCCTGAACGAAAAAGGATTGAAACAGCCTCAGACTTTCGCTGAGGAGTTATGGGGGAATTGCGAAGAAACATTTAATTCATATGTTTCATCACTTGAAGCTAATGAGATAGCTGATTGTTTTTATCATAATCTTTTTGAAAATGAACACTTTTTATTGTTAAAACCTGTACATTATGTAACTCAAGAATTTTTAAAAAATCTTCGCTTGGATATTATTTTAAGAGAAGTAAGAGACATGTTATGTCCACCTGATTGTTTTGAATACTATGAGGATTTTGTTTAAAGATTTTTATAAGATTCACACAATATTTTGTTTTTATAAATTTGAATAAAATTCTTTTTTTTATATGCTGAATTTGAGTTCTTATTATTTTTATTGTTTGTTAGTTTAATTTATGTTGAAATCGTTTCACATCTTAAAAATAAATAAGAGTATTTTTAAAAGAAATTATCAAAGTATGTACAAGGGATATTTTAAATGTATTTCATATGAAAGTGAGAAAATTTATGCACATGTTTTTATACATAAACTTTTTGCCTTTCCCAAAAAGTATATAATATATATATAATATAACTATTCATTGTAATAGTCATTCAATCAAGTTCTTTTCATCGGTAACAATGCATCAAGATTTAGCAGCGTTTTACGAAAATCCTGAAGTTCCAAATAGTTTTGGGGGTGTGGAAGCATTACATCGCTCTGTAAAAGGGAAATATAGTAAAAAAGATGTGAAACATTGGTTATCGCAGAAAGATGCTTACACTCTTCATAAACCTGTTCGACATAAGTTTCAGCGGAGTCGAGTGTTTGTAAGTGATATTGATCGTCAGTTTCAAGCGGATTTAGTCGATATGCAATCTTTAGCAGAATTTAATAAAGGGTATAAGTATTTGTTAACTTGCATTGATTTATTTTCAAAATTTGCTTGGGCAGTTCCTCTGAAAGATAAATTTGGAAAAAGTGTAAAGTCTGGGCTATATATATATATATATATATATATAGAAATTATTTTTAAAGAAAGGAAGCCTAAAGTGTTGCAAACAGATGCCGGTAAGGAGTTTTTATATAAAATAGTTCAAAATTATTTAAAAAATCTTAATGTAAATTTTTTTTTACAAATAACGAAACAAAAGCTAGCATTGTTGAAAGGTTTAATCGGACATTAAAAACAAAAATGTGGAAATATTTCACTGAATTTAACACTAAAAATTACATCGACGTCATTGATAAATTAATACACAGTTATAATCACTCGTATCACCGTTCAATTAAAATGGAACCTGTTTCTGTAAGTAGACATAACCGGAAGCAGGTATTAAAAAATTTATACGGTGGCCTAAGAAATGAGAAACCTAAAGCCCCTAGATTTAAAATTGGTGATGTTGTACGCATTAATAAACAAAAACTTCACTTTGAAAAAGGATACGAACAAAACTGGAGAAGAGAACTTTTCATAGTTTTTGAAATCGTGCAAAGAATTCCGATTGTTTATAGATTAAAAGATTTACAAGGTGAAGAGATTAAAAGTACTTATTACGAAGCAGAATTACAAAAAGTTGTCGACTCTGGTTTCTACCCTGTAGAGAATGTTATCAAACAAAGAAAAAGAGGAGGAATCACTGAATATTTTGTTAAATTTTTAGGCTATCCCCTGAAAAATTTAATGATTGGGTGACTGATATTCAAAAAGTATAAATAGTTAAACTTTTTTATTGCGACTCATTTTCAAAATGTCTTTCTACGTAACATTACCTTCTGATAGTTCTATGCATTTCTTTCCAGACAACAAAATATCTCATTTCAAAACTCAATTACCCTCTCCTGTTTGTTTAAAGGGTGAATGGGAAGTGGGATTGTCTGAAATAATCTACCCTCATTCTTGGCTAAACGTAAATGAAACTAACAATTATATTCTATACAAAGCTGGTGGCGGCAATATCTCTTCAACTGTTAAGCGAACAATTGATGTGGGTTGTTATGAAACAATGTTAGATATTATGTCAGCCGTACAACTTGCTTTACCCAAAAATCCTAATCGGTCCACAATAATTTACAATAAAGCAACAAAACGGGTGAAAATTAATGCAGTTCAAGGTAGCAGCCTTCACTTAGAGAATTTAGGCGAATTGTTAGGATTCAAACGCAATGCAATTATAATAGGTAACATGAAAAGCGAATTCGTTGCTGATGCATGGTCTAATTTTTCAGTTTTTTACGTTTATTCCGATCTAATTTCACCCCAAATTGTGGGGGATACACAGGCTCCTTTATTGCGAATCGTTCGCACTAAAGGTAAAGACGGGGAAACGATTAGTCAATACTATGATAGACCTTAATACTTACCTTTAGTGAGACACTCGTTTCAAACTATTCAATCTGAACTGAGACTCAATTCTAGTGATTTTGTTCCCTTTGAAAGAGGTAAAGTGATCATAGTGCTTCATTTTCGCATGAGGCAAATACTATAAATAAAGCAATGCATTTCTCATACCCTCATTTGGAGATAAAAGACCAAGATGAGTGTACCATACGTTTGCTGTACTAAAAGATTTGAAGACCATTATGCAGGTCAAATAGGTTCGGGTCTGACTCATTACATCGGCATTAATTTTCAAAAGAGTTATGGAATCGGAGGAATATTTCGTCGATTGTTTAGAGCAGCTTTACCTTTTTTAGTAAAAGGAGGTAAAACTATTGGAAAAGAAGTATTAATGACAGGGAGTCGTGTTGCCTCTGATGTATTGTCAGGAGAAAATTTTAAAGAAGCTGTAAAAACAAGAAGCAGAGAAAGTGGAAAAAAATTAGCTCAGAAAGCTATTAATAGAGCTCAGTCTATGGTAGGAAAAGGACAGTATAAAAGAAAGCGTAAAAAACAGAAAAAATTCATTTCATCCAAAGCATGTAAAGTGAGTGTACGTGACATTTTCGACTCGTAAAAATGGCATTTATTCTTAAAGATTCTCCTGAATGTGTTAAATCTGAATTGGAACTTTTCAACTTACCAGGAACTCAAATAGTTATTCAAGATGGGCAGTGCAAACAATTTCATCCTCTTTCTAACGTTTTCGATCATGCACCTGTAGAATTTCACATTTCCGGAAGTGCAGAAGATTACATAGATCTCAGTCAAACACAATTAATTATACGTAAAAGCGAAAATAGTAAAAGTGGACAATACGCCTATTACTAAAGATGATACTATAGGACCTGTGAATTTATTTCTATATACATTCACTATTTTCTCAAGTAGATGTATCCTTAAATGATCGCGTGGTTTCCAATTCCAGTAATACATATCCCTATCGATCTTATATTGAAACTCTCTTAAACCATGGATATGACAGCAAAACTTCCCAATTAACGGCTGAACTATTTTACAAGGATTCTGATGATGGTCTCAAGAAAAGAACCGAATTTTTTAAAGAAAGTGCAACTGTAGACATGATTGGTTGTATACATTCGGATTTATTTCATCAAGATCGTCTTTTACTCAATTTAGTGGATTTGAAAATAAAATTAATACGAAGCAAGCCCGAATTTTGTTTACAAGGATCTGAAGGATTTAAAGTTGTTTTGGATCATGTTTCTTTATTCATACGAAAAGTTCGTGTGAATCCTGGAGTTATTCTTGGTCATGCGAAAGCACTGGAAAAAACAAGCGCAAAATATCCCATTAAGAAGTCTCAGGGGTGTTAAATTTCACTGGAGGTCTGAAAATATAAACGATTTTCAAACGGCTATAATTTTTTTAAATTTAAATTAAATGATTCGAATCTTTTACGTGTTATTTAAAATAGAATGGGGCTTCAGAAAAGTATAAAATGTTTAAAATATAATAATAATTTTAAAAGTCATAAGCATATGAATATTCTATAATAAATATTAAGTATTTTTTGCTTTACGCACGCTATTTTCTAAAATATTAGCCTCTGATGTATAAAACTTTATAGAATTATACAATGCATCATACTCTTTAAACCCTACCTAATTTTATTATTATATATCTTTTGTATTTCAAAATATTTGTAAAATATTGCAATTTTTTAAATATTTTTTTAAAAATTTATTTTTTTTATTTATTAAAATATGTAAGTTATTATTCTATTTATATAAAAGTAGCTACAAAGTATTAAGAATACATTTGCCTTTATATAAATCAACTTATAGCTAGTAATTAAACCTACTCTTTTAGAAAATATCATGCGCGACGTAAAACTTAATAAATATTTCTTATAGAAAAATTTCTTGTTTTCATATGCTTATAATTTTTAAAATTATGATTATATTTTAAACATTTTATACTTTTCTGAAGCCCCATTCCTTTATAAGTAATGTGTAAAAGATTCGAATTATTTAAATTAAATTTACAGAAATTATACCTGTTTGAAAATTGTTTATATTTTCAGACCCCTAGAGAAATTTAACACCCCTGTGACCCCTTAACCGAGTTCTGTGCAAAGTGTATTCGATTCCTAAAGGAAGCATGTCTTTTATTCAAGATAACATATTTTCAGGCCAAATGCCAAAAAAACTTTTTGTAGGATGTGTAGTAATGAAGCTTTTCACGGAGCATTTTCAAAATCTCCTTATGAGTTTAAACATTTTAATTTAAATTTTATTGGAGTGTATGTGGATGGACAACCAGTGCCTCACAATCCATTAGAACTCGATTTTTCTAAAGATCAATACATACGGGCCTATCAAATTCTATTTGTTGGGACAGATCGAATGGGTCAAGACAGAGGTATATTTATTTCTAGAAAAGAATATAAAGATTCAAATACATTGTTTGGATTTAACCTCTCACTGGATTTATGTTCTTCAGGAGAACATTTAAGTCTGATAAAACATAGCAATTTGCGATTAGAATTAAAATTCAGCAAATCTTTAGAACAAACCGTATGTGTTATCGTTTTCTCCGAGTTTGAAAATTTAATCGAAATAAACAAATCGAGAAATATCTTGTATGATTTCGGAAATTAAAGAATGGATGGAATGCAAATGTATACAGTTTTATCTCAAGAGAAGACAACGTCCCCCTATTTTCAAGGTGTTTATTTTAGAGATACGCTCCCTCCTCTGCAAGAAAACATGTGTGCTATTGTGAATTCTGATGACTCATCACAACCTGGAACACACTGGTTAGCATTATTTGTAAATGATAAAAGAGAATTAGAATTTTAAGACTCGTTTGGACAACCTCCCTGTATTTTATAACATTAGTACTACTACCTATTTAGATGTATTATGGAATTCTAAAGTGTTTCAATCACCAACATCCAATGTTTGTGGGCAATACTGTATTTACTTTTTATTCAAACGCAGCCAAGGCTATTCTATGCATTATATTTTGAATCAATTGTATATAAATGATTTTCAAATGTATCAATTTGTAAAGAAACGATATGGTGTAAGATTTGTATTTAGAAAATAAAAAAATGGAATGAAACTAAATATGTGTGTGTCTTTTATTTTATTTAATTTTTTTTTCTATTTTCTATATTTATTTTCTTATGATAATTTTTTTCTTCTAAAAAAAAATTAATATTTTTCTATGTTAAATTTCTTTTTCTCTCAAAAAAAAATTTTTTTTTCTATGATAAATTTTTCACCCAAAAAAAGATTAATATAATTTTATTTAATTATATATTTGAAACTTTTAAATTTTATCAAATAAGTATATTTTCCTCAGCAAAAGAAAAACTGTTCAAATCATAAAGAGACAATGAGACAATTTTTTTAATCAAATGAGTATCATTTATTTCAAAGTTTCAACCATGCATTTCTGCGAGCATACATTATTGGTTTCTTGATAATTTTGTTATTCTGATACAATTTTTTATTTACATCGAGATTTTTCGGTAAATTTACATCATTCAAAGCTCTTAAAAATACACATCTTCCTTCAGGTGCTGATTTTTGATTCCGTAAAAAATCCTTCACGAGGAATGCAATATTGCTTCCTGGAATAACAGTGTTTTTGTAAATAACTTCACCATCAGAATTCAAACTGAATGATTCTTGAAGCTTTAAAAACTGGAAAATATTTTTCGCTTTTTCTTTATACCTAGCTAAAACAATTCTAAAAATTTCATCCTCAAAGACTTTTTTCTGTCTTTACTACTGAATCTTTTAGATTTTCTTTTAATGATTCAGTTTCTTGATTTTCTGATAGAGATGTTTCATTTGGAACTGGTTCAGACTCTCTTCGATTTTCGTTAGAAAAGTGCGTATATTTTTGTAAAACTTGTAAATAGAGAATTGTTTTTCTTCTTCCGTTAAATCCTTATTATGGAGAATGTTTTTCATGCGTTGATCAAGTTCCGATAAGTGTTCCGTTACTTGAACTCTTTCTTCGGGTACCAGTACAAATTTTTGCTAAATTCCATTTTGAATTAAAGAACTGATGACTGAAATAGTCGCAGGCAATAAAATAGATAAGAATCCTTCTCCTTTTTGAATTAAAATTTTCTTTTTCTCGTAAAGAGGTGTTTTTTGTTAGAAAGTTTTCTTAAGCTTTCTTTATAGGGAGATTAGCGTTTTTTTTTTTTTTTTTTTTTTTTAATTTTAGTCAACGATATGTTACCACATAAAACATTCAGCACACACTCACACAAAGTTTTTATTTCTTTCTTTGAACACTTTTTCAAAATAGATTTTGGGTGTTTTGTTTTAGAAATTAGTTTTAAGAGCTCTAAAGTTTGTTCAGAACACACCGGCATCTTGTGAACTATTGAATATTCATTGAACAATTTGAATCTATTTATATGCTTCAAAGTAATGGGTCATCGAGGTTGATATACATAAAAACATCTCCAGGAAACATACCTGTGCGCACACGCAAGGATTCATCAGCTTCAGGTTTTAAATCAATAAGTAAGTATCCGTACGGTTTTGATGTGGCATCTGCGTAACATTCTTGAAAAATTTCACTTTACGAGGATACAATTGGCGACCTAAATGTGTAATTTGGGATTGATCTCTTCGATTCTTAAATAATACAAGATAATGAGCGTTTAAGGAAATTTCTCTAATTTCTTTCCCTTTATGAAAAATATTCTGTACCACAAAAATTATACTTAAATTTCTGTGATGCGAAAATTTTACAAATAATTTTGTTAATTGGGGATCATTTCCTAACTCTCCCATAAGATCGTCTATAACAATTAACGCATCCGAATACTGGTGCAAATTAGAGGGGATACCTTCATGAAAGGAAATATTCGGCATTTCTTCATACAACGCTTGGTAAACTCCATAACACCAAATTATATTTTTAGGAAAGGGTTTAATCATTTTATTTTCGATTAATTTTTAACGAACTGACTTTTACCGCTACCAGATGGCCCAGTCAAGATTAAAGTAAATGGATGAACTAATTTGAGAGAATCCATGATTAAACTAAATAATTTTATGAATGATGTTGCTATTTATACTACGAGTCACTTAATTCTATAAATTTCATTTTGTGTGATACCGAAAGGAAAATTCATAAATTCTTTCCCTGTCCGTAATCATATCTATTGTATCCTGTATTTTCCTGTCTTGATTCGTTACCAGATAAAAGTGAGATCGTGATATACATTCAGTAGAATATTTTCTCATGGTGTTTGATAGATTAGAGCAGGTGGGGTTGGGGACAGAGCACATGGCCTTGGGCGTCATTGTTCATTGTTGGGATTCTAGTCTGCGACGTCAGTGGGTTCGTAGTCTTAATGGGCTGGACGAAACCCCGCTGTTCATCTTTTGACTGAGTTCGTCTGACTCGATACATCGGCGCCTCAAAAACGGCGGGTGGTAAGGGGATCAAGTGTTCGGGCGGACCTTGTGTCGCCAGTGAGTGTGAGAGGGTCAGAGAGAGAGCTATTGTCAGATTCGAACCAATAAGGACGCTAATGAGTCTGCGGGCCGTGTGCAGATTTCTGTTGGGTCGACCAATGAGAAATGACGAGGGGGATGTAGTGGACCCACCTCTGGAGTTTAAAAGGGGTTGGTGGGAGATATCCATTCCAATTTGCTCTATCGAATCTATATATTGCGCCTGATCGTCACAGAGTAGCAGAACACACAAAATTTGATTGCTGATTTAGTAGTGTGTGTGTGTTTAGCAACGTTCTATAAGTTCTACGTCTTCATTATGTATACTTGTAATATTTGTGGGAAAAACTTCGTTACAAACTATGTTTTAAAACGCCATACATTACAAGTTCATGAAAAGATGCTGTCCTTCAATGTGCGGATTGTAGTAAAAAATTCGTCCGAGAAAGTGACTTAAAAAGGCACAGAGACTCTGTGCATTCAACCGAGAAAATTACTTGTAAATTTTGCTATACGTCCTTTACCCGTAAAGACAACTTATTGAAACATTTGAACAATAAAAGATGCGAAAGAAAGTTGGAGAAAGAAGCGGGGAAAAGAAAGAGAGTGGATTTGTCTGTATCAAGTAGGAAAAAGAAAACACAGTTGTTCACATCTGCTGAAAACTCTACGGCTGATCCTGAAAATATCTTCTTACCACCAAAAGAGAACGAGAGTGCTTTTCAAAAAGCATATAAAACTTTTAATCTTCCCAATAACGATAGTTCACAAGGGATAAAAGAGTTTCTACTCTTAAGAAAAGAAGAGACAATCTTTATTTTTCGCAATGAACTGGAAACTTACAAAGCTATGAAAGTGAGTAAATGGGTTCATTGCATTTACTCGAAAGCGACAGATGCTGGAAAAATGATAAAGAACGTAGAATTCAAAACGCCGAATGAGGTATTACAAGAAACTAATCTCGCCAGACTTTATGACGACATGTCTGAGAAAATAGTGAAAGAAAGTGAGGATTTTGAAGGTAGAGACTCGGGCTGGACACTGGACGAAATCTTAAGACTCGAAGTCCGCACGAACCGTTATTCTCCTTTCAGAGGTTCATCATCCTTCATCGAGGTGCCGGAGCAGATCGCTGAAACAAAGGTAATCATTAATGTCATCAATAAAAAGGACTCTCAGTGTTTCATGTGGTCTATTCTCGCAGCTCTTTACCCCCAACAAAACGTCAAGTTATGTCCCCCACCTAAATAAGCTGAACTTTGATGGAATATCCTTTCCAACACCGCTTAACGAGGTGAAAAAATTTTCAAAAATGAACGATATAGGAATAAACATTTATTCTTTTGAAGAAGATTTAAAAATATTTCCTCTCCTCATTAGTGATATAGTGTGTGAGAAACATATAGATTTGCTTTACGTAAAAAATGGAGAGTTTGGACATTATTGTTTCATTAAAAGCTTATCTCGACTTGTTTCGAAACAACTCTCAAAACATCAACATAAAACATTTATATGTAAAAGATGTTTAAGTGCTTTCCAAACAGAATACAAACTTCTTCAGCACAATGAGATGTGTATACATAAAAATCCTGCAAGGGTAGTAATGCCGTCAGAAACAAGTAAGTTTTTAAAATTTAAAAATTTTCAACATTGTTTAAAAATACCTTTTGTTGTATATGCGGATTTCGAGTGTGTAACTAGGAAAACTGATACTTGCTGTTCTAATCCAAACTTTTCCTTTACAAATATTTATGAAAAACATGTCCCAATAGGTTTTTGTTATTTTATCAGTTATCAAGGGGGGCATTATAAAGATCCAGTAGTATATAGAGGTATTGATGCCCCCAAAATTTTTATTGAAAAGAACAATAGAGATTGACAAAAAGATGCAATAGAAATTGATAATATTTATAAAAAAATCAAAACCGTTATTACCTCTTACTGAATCAGAAAAGCAATTGTATGATAATGCTAATAATTGTTATGTTTGTGGTCAAACCTTTCACGAAAACAATATCAAGGTTAAGGATCAAAATCATGTTACTCAAAAATTTAATGGTCCTTGTTGCAAGAGTTGTAATTTAGCAATGAAAACCCCCAAATTTTTGCCTGTTTTCTTCCATAATCTTTCAGGATATGACGCCCATATTTTTATTAATGAGTTAGGATATGATGAAAAACAAATTAATTTAATTCCGAACACCGAAGAAAAATATATTTCCTTCAGTAAAAATATTTCAAATGATTTTGTCACAGGTGTGTTAATCTTCTATTTTTTCGAATTTTCGAAAAAAATATATGTTGTTCCTCATTTTCTTTTGAACATTATGATACCAACCACGTGATAGTACCTACAAAAACTTCGAAAGTTATTCGAAAAATTCCAAACAGCAATTTAGTAATAACAATGTTTAAATGGCTACATGCCTCACCCACTTTTTCTTGATTTCCGCATACGTTTTATTTTTCTGTTTTTAAAAAGCCTCATGAAATATTTTAAACACTTGCTTAATTGAGAAGGAAGCTTGCAACTCAACACACGCTTTTTTAATGTGTTTTGATTCTGTTTTGGTAATGCTAGCACGTTGTTTGCAATAACTTATCGAAATTAAAAACAGCGTTGTTTAAAACCGTTTATCAAAATTGAAAATTCTCGATTGAAATGGAAAATACTCATCGTAGACCTTAAATTAAACATCCTAAGAAAAGAAGATTTAGAGGGAACCAAATCATGAAGGTATGTTCTCATACATATGTTGCAGAAAGGAGAGATTAAAATGTGTGCTTCCAGTAATAAAATCTCAGGATATCAGACTTCATTAAAGTCAAATCTTGTTAAGGTAAGTGAAAACTTCAAAGGATATCGTATTTTTGATTTTATTTCAACTTTTAGCTCTATTTTATCAGTATCATGTTGTATAAAATGTCATAAACCATTAACAATTAATGAAAAGTCCACTCGTGGTTTATGTTCGAATTTTGAAATACGTTGTAAAAACTGGGAGTGTTTGTACTTTTTCAAGCTGTGAAAACACTGGGAATAAAAAATAATGCTCCAGAAATTAACAGAAGATCTATTTTAGCAATGAGATGCATAGGCCAAGGTTTAGAGTCATTAAAAACCTTTTGTGCTGTAATGAGTCCTCCTAATCCTGTTGAACAAAAATCACATGTTATTAATAATAAACTTTCACGTGTTATGAAGGAAGTTGCTGAAGAAAGCATGAAAATGGCAGCTGTCGAAGACTATTCTTCGTCACCTGATAATTTTAACGGTAAGTGGTGATGGTACCTGGGAAGACGAGAGGACATTCATCGTTGATTGAGTATGTACTGTAATAGGGGCCGAAACAGGTAAGGTTTTGGATAGGGAAGTGTTGTCCTCATTTTGCAAAGGATGCGACAGTTATAAAGGGGTAAAATTTGGTATCAAGTACAATAAAAATGGCAAAGAGCGCATAAGATTTCATGTAGAAAAAATTATTCTGGCTCTGCTGGTAAGATGGAGGTTGACGGGATGTTGAGGATTTTTAATCGATCAGAAAAGCTTCACAACCTGAAATATTCGAACTACATAGGAGATGGCGACACAAAAACATTCAATGCCCTTTCTGAAAACAAGCCATACGGCGATGACTATCTTACTCAGAAAATAGAATGTGTAGGCCATGTGCAAAAGAGAATGGGTACAAGACTTAGGAATTTTTATATTAGTATATAGTAAAAAGAAATTATCTGATGGTAAAACTATTGGCGGTAAAGGTAGGTTAACTCTGATAGTTTAATTGATAAACTTGCGCATTACTATGGTAATGCTATTCGATGCAATTCTACTAGTGTAAAGGAAATGCGGAAAGCCATTTGGGCTGTTTGGGGTCATTCTTGCAGCACTGATGATGAACCGATGCACTGGTTTTGTCCTACAAATCCAAATACATGGTGTAAGTATAATGCCGCAATTAATAATAATTTACAAAATTATAAACACAAACCCTCAGTTGCTAAAGCTGTTCGAGATGTAATTAAGCCTGTATTTGCAGACTTATCTCATCCGGCACTCCTGAAGAAATGTTTAGGAGGTAAGACACAGAATCCTAATGAAAGTTTAAATTCATTAATTTGGAAGTTTTGTCCTAAGACGATTGGTTCTAGGCTTCAGATTGCAGAGATTGCTGCAAATCTAGAAACCAGTGTTTTTAATGATGGAAATCAAATACTTATTACTATTTTTGAGAAATTTGGCTTGAAAATTAACAGAAATGTTTTTGTGCCCCTGGCTGAATGTGACAATCGTCGAATCTTTACGTCAAGACAGAGGCTTTAAGAATCATTTTTTTGAAGCTCGCAGAGCCAAGAAAATTAAAAAGAGTAAAGAAATTAAGCTGTTTCAGGAACAGGAAGGTATATATTATTATCCTGGAGAATTTTAGCGTGTAAGTTTTAAGATTTATTTTCTCAAATTCAATTTTAAAACTTTAAAGCCCTTTTCTCAGTTTGTGTTTTTTTTTTCAATTACGCGCATTGCGTTTCAAAAACTATCATACTTTGATGTATAAAACTTTACAGAATTATAAATTCTATCATAATCTTCAAATCCTAGCTATTTATAGTATTATAAATTTTTAATTTTTTGAAATATTTCAACAAAAAATTGAATTTTTTTAAAAAAAATTTTAAAAAATGTATTTTTTTTATTTTTAAAAATATTATTTTTTATTTTATTTTTATAAGATAAGCTAGCATGTAATAAGGATATATTTGACTTTATAAATCAACTTATTGCTAGTAATTAGAATTATTATTGCAGAAAATATCATGCGCGTCGTAAAACTCACTATTTGTCTCTTACAAAAATTTTTCTTATTTTTATGTGCTTATTATTTTTAAAATTATCATTATATTTTAGATATTTTATACTTTTTTGAAACTTTATTCCTTTATAAGAAATGTGTAAAAGAATCAAATTATTTCATTTTAATCTCAAAGAATTATTTCTAGTCGAAAATTGTTTGTATTTTGTGCTCTCGAAACATTTTCAACACCCCTGTGACCCCTTAAGGTTTTTAGATTCTTTCAAATTCATGTCTTCTAGTTTGGAAAATTTGATAAAAACACTAAAAAAAGATGAATTTAAATATATGAAACATTATTTTGACTCAGAAAAAATATATTTACTTTTAAGAAAGGGAGTTTTTCCGTATGATTATTTTGATAGTTTTGAAAAGTGTAAAGATTCTTGTTTACCACCTATTAGCAAATTTTACAATAAACTAAATGAGGAGGCTATAAGTGTAGAGGATTATAATCATGCATGTAAAGTATTTAATGAATTTCATTTAAATAATCTTGGTGAATACTGTGATCTATATGTAAAAACAGATGTTCTATTGTTAACAGATCTCTTTGAAAACTTTCGGAAAATATGCATGCAAACTTATAAACTTGACCCCTGTTGGTATTTTACCACCCCAGCTTTATCATGGGATGCTATGTAATTACATACTAAAGTAGCTATCGAACTGTTCACAGATTACGACATGCTTCTTTTTATAGAAAAGGGTGTAAGAGGAGGTATAAGTCAGTGTTGCAATCGTTATGCTATAGCTAACAACAGATATATGTCTAATTTTAACCCAGATAATGAGTTAAAATATTTAATGTATCTTGACGCAAATAATTTGTACGGTTATGCAATGAGTAAATATCTACCCTTAAAAGATTTTGTTTGGAGTGATAACGATTTAACTGAACAGGATATTTTAAATTTATCAGATGAATCCGATGTAGGTTACATCTTGGAAGTAGATCTTGAATATCCTTCCTATTTGCATGACAAACATTCAGACTTTCCCCTTGCCCCTGAAAATAAGCCCCCACCTAATTGTAAAGAGCCTAGACTTTTAACTACTTTGGAACCAAAAACAAAATATGTGTGTGTTCTCCATTATTCTAATTTAAAGCTATATTTAAAATTAGGGTTAGTCTTGAAAAAAATTCATCGCGTTTTAAAATTTTTTCAATCTCCTTGGCTTAAAAATTACATAGATTATAATACTAAATTAAGAACTAAATCTGTAAATGACTTTCAAAAGGATTATTACAAACTAATGAATAATAGCATTTTCGGGAAAACGATGGAAAATGTAAGAAGAGTAGATATACGTTTATGTTCAACAGAAGAGCAGGCTCGAAAGTTAATAGCGAAATCAAATTTTAATCGACGCACAATATTTTCTGAAAACTTAATGGCCGTCCATCTAAAAAAACCCCAAATCAAATTTTTCAAACCAATACAGGTAGGAATGGTATTTTTAGATATATCAAAAGTTCTAATGTATTCTTTTCACTATGAGTACATGAAGCACCGTTATGACTCAAAAGTACGGCTCATGTATACAGACACCGATTCTTTTATATATGAAATAAAAACTGATGATTTTTATAGTGACATGAAAGAGGATATTAACTTATATGATACTTCAGACTATGATAAAAACAATATTTATAATTTACCTCTTGTTAACAAAAAAGTCATCGGGAAAATGAAGGATGAAAATAAAGGAAATATGACAGAATATGTAGGATTAAAATCGAAAATGTATGCCTACAAAACAAACAATAAGATTGAAAAGCGGTTAAAAGGAATTAAAAAACAAACTATAAAAAATAAAATAACATTTGAGGACAACAAAGCTTGTCTTTTTAATGAAAAAATAAAATATGTTGACATGAACTTAATTAGATCCAAATTTCATTCATTACATTCAATAAAGCAAAACAAACTTGCTCTGTCATATAAAGATGACAAAAGGTTTACTAATGGTGATGGCATTACTACTCTTGCACAAGGTCATTGATGAATTTAGACCTATTTAATGAGCTGTAGGACATAAAATCCAATAATGGGATTTTTTTTGTGTGTATAAATAATTGATTGTAATGTAAAACGGAATGCTGTTTTTGTAAATAAACAACTTACTTTGTATCTTGACAGTACATGTATAATCATTACACTGAAATAAATTTTACAAATTGTTGTTCTCCTGTAATGTAAATATACGATTGTAATGTAAAACGCAATACAAGATGTTGATTTCTGAATAAACAATTTACTTTGTATCTTTACTGTGTGTGTGTAATCATTATATTGAATTAAAATTTACACATTAAAATAATATAAATTAAATATTTTTTTATTTCATTTTAATTAAGAAAATGATTTTAAAACACGTCGCCATCTGCTTCGCCTGGAAAAGCCGTCTTGTAGAATCAAGATCAGACAAGCTAAAACAAGTTAAATCGTAACCCGTTCACGCTGATGACGAGTATACTACGGCACATTTTTCTGAATAATCAATTTACTTTGTATCTTTACTGTGTGTGTATGTAATCATTATACTGAATTAAAATTTACACATTATTAAAATAATATAAATTAAATATTTTTTTATTTCATTTTAATCAAGAAAATGATTTTAAAACATGTCGTCGTCTGCTTCGCCTGCAAAATTAAATTCATGAGATTATAAACATAAGTTTTCTTCAGGTCTGTATGCCTTCATAGGATAATGGTTAGCGTAACTGAAAAACTATTGTCCTGTGGAGACATTTTGATCTGAGGCCGTGAGTTTGAATCTGGATTTTTTTTTATTTGAGCGTTATTTACTTCCATCATTTTAAAATCTATAATTAGTGTATATTTTAATCAATAGGTGGCGCCATGAGCACGTTTAACATTCCCATACTTCCATTTTTTGTGCACATTTTTTAAAAACAACTCAACTTACCTGTAGAAAAAAAAACAATTCAACTCGCCCCCTCAACTCGAAAATGAAAGCCAATGCAGGAGAAAAACAACTCAACTCGTCAGTAGAAACGAAACAACTCAACTCTGCGCTGCCGTCGACCGCCTTTGTGCACATTTTTTAAAAACAATTCAACTTAGCTGTAGAAAAAAAACAATTCAACTCACCCCCTCAACTCGAAAATCAAAGCCAATACAGGAGAAAACAACTCAACTCGTCAGTAGGAACGAAACTCAACTCAGCAGCAGGAACGAAACAACTCAACTCAGCAACAGGAACGAAACAACTCAACTCTGCGTTGTCGTCGACCGCCTACAACCACCTGCACCGCCTTTACAGCAGAATCGGCTTTTTCTACCTACTGATGTTGTTCATTATTTTATTGATTTTAATTTTGTTTTCGCGGAACCCTATTTTTTTTTCTAAAATAAAAGTAAATTAAGTTACTCCTTGTAACAATAGCTATCTGCCATTGAAAGTTCCGTCAAATTTAGTCTAGCTCTTTCAGAAATTATCCGGAACAAACAGACAGACAAATTTAAAAACTTGATTTTTTTTAAAATAAGTACCGTAGATACACTTTTAAATGCATTTAGTAAGAAACTGTAATTTCAAACTACAAACACACTTCAATTCAATTTATTTATTTATATTAAAATGATTTGATCTTCTTTTAGATATAGCTAAAGGGTGTATAAGTGCACTTTTTCACCTAAAACGTAATTAAAAATATTTATTTTAGAAACTACTACCCACGTACTTAACTAAATAAAATAACCTATAATAATTTATCGATTTCAAAGTAAATATAAAAATCTGAACTATTTCCATGAAAGAAAACCTAACGACGTTTAACATTGATTTCTAATTATTAGAAAACAGTGAAAATGTAAGGAAACAAAATGAATTAAGAGAACGGAACGGTAGGAAAAAAATACTTTGTGACTCGGGAAACCGTTATTCTTTGATTTCAATATAAATATTACGCAATACAAATATTATTCAATTAAATGTTATTATATTGTGTATATATTATACAGGATAAATGAAGTTATTTACAGTTTTGAATAAACTTACTTAATTTAAGGGTATAAGTGCACTTTTTCACCTAAAACGTAATTAAAAATATTTATTTTAGAAACAACTACCTACGTACTTAACTAAATAAAACAACCTGTTGGCTCTGCGATCGCCACTCCCACCGCACACTCACACTTGTAGAATCACTCTTGCAAGACAAACATTTATTGTGACTGCTTTGTGCAGTGCTTGGCAATGAAATAAACAATAGAGGTATGAAATTAGCTTACCTCTATTTAAATGCGGAGCCTTGTGAGAAGTCAAATGACGTAAAGCCCAAAAACTTCCTGATTTAAGTTTAAATGCTGTCTAAATTATAGAAAAATTGATGTTGCTCAGTGTTTTTGAGAACGAATGAAATCATTGGAATGATGCAACAGTTAGAAACAGGTCTTAGCAACAGTAGAGTGAAACGAATCTGCAAGCAGGGGGAGAGGTACTCGTGACCTTTGACACTGTCAATGAGGTGAGGGACTGGGTAGGATGAAACGAAGCCGCAAATAAGGGGTAAGTGAAGACTGTTAAAATAATTAGGATCGGATATGAACGGGAAATATCACGAGTCTCAGTAACCTCATCAAACAAAAAAGTTTGTCTAGAAACGTCGAGAAAGAAGGCTCGCAAAATAAAACAATCCCTACTGAATAAAAATAATCCCTACTGAAATAAACAATCCTTATTAGAAACGGATATTGTTCACCATTTCATTGGTTTTAATTTCATTTTCGCGGAATCTTAATTTTTTTCTATAATAAAAGTAGCCTAAGTTATTCCTTATAACATAAGCCTATCAGCTAGTGAAAGTTTCGTCAAAATTGGTATAGCTGTTTGAGAGATTAGCCCCAACAAACAGACTGACAGACAGACAAAAAAAAATTTTTAATTGATTTTTTCATATAAGTACCGTATATACTTTTAAATGCATTTACTAAAAAGCTGTTAATTTCAAATTACAAACAGACACTTCATTTTTATTTATATGTATAGATTCATAAGAATTGCTCTAAATGAAAATATGATTCAATTTCAACTGCAAAAGTGTTAAAATGATTTTGTACCAACAATCACATAATTTTTAGGTGGCTCTTTAGAAAAAATTTGCTAAACCTGATTCAAATGTTATAAGGACTAATAAAATTTTACTAAAAATCGCAAGTAATCAAAAATATATCAATATTCTAAGAAATTTTACTCTTATATTTTTTGTTTGCAATATAAAGAGTGTTTTTTTCCCCCAGGTATAGAAGTTTAAGTTGGCATTACTTTCCAAGATAGCGACCGATTTAACAGCTGTCAAGTGATTTATTCTCAGTTTGGTTTGGCAATTCATCAAAACGATCATCAAGCAAGGCGTAGATTCGTCGAATGGGCCCAAAACGAGATTGCCGTTGTTCCCGATTTTCATAAGCGAATTTTGTTTAGCGATGAAGCGCACTTCCGGTTGAATGGCTACGTCAGCAAACAAAACTGCCGCATTTGGAGTGAAGCTAATCCACAAGTGTATGTCGAAACACCGTTACATCCAGAAAAACTGACTGTTTGGTCTTTATGGGCTGGTGGAATCCTTCTTCAAAAACGATGAAGGCCACAACGTTACAGTCAATGGTGATCGGTATAGAGCCATGATTACTAACTTTTTCATTCCTGAATTGAACAATCATGATGTCCAGGAGCTATGGTTCCAACAAGACGGCGCAACATGTCACACAGCTCGTGCCACAACAATCGATTTATTGAAAGACACGTTTGGTGACCGCCTAATTTCACGTTTTGGACCTGTGAATTGGCCTCCAAGATCTTGTGATTTAACACCGCTAGACTATTTTCTGTGGGGCTATGTAAAGTCATTGGTCTATGCGGATAAGCCACAAACGCTTGACCATTTGGAAGACAACATTCGCCGTGTTATTGCCGATATACGGCCATAAATGTTGGAAAAAGTCATCGAAAATTGGACGTCCAGATTGGACTACATCCGAGCCAGCCGTTGCAGTCCTATGCCAGAAATCATATTTAAAATGTAATTCCACAAGATTATCTTTCGAATTAAAAAAAGTTCATGTCAATCGAATAATACATTGTTTTATTGCAATTTAAAGTTCTATAACTCTAAAAAAACACCCTTTAGTTGCAGTTCAATATTTGTTTTTTCAGTTTCATTTAATGTTTTTCAAAATTTAATCTTAATTTGGTGAAATTGTCGAATCGGCTGCCTTTCCACCGAATTTTGAAAAATCGCCAATTTGGCGCGTTTTTGCGTGTTGTGTTTTGGAATAGCAACCCTACCCCAACACGCAATGCTGGAGCGCGAACTTCAAGATGGCGGAAAGAAAATCATCTAAAATTAGCATTTTAAAGTTTTGAAACTGAAAATCAGTGCAACAATTAGGCATTTAAAAATGGAAATAATTTCACTTACCTTTAAAAAATGCTGCTTTTACCGATATTTCTGATGACGTTGAGTTGCCTACTGAAATTATACCAGTGTGCGACCGCATATTTCTGAGAGCACCTTCCAAAACATTTTTATTTTTCCATCACTAACAAAACGGTGCACACACAAAAATTCATATTACTCAATTCAAACCAAAACCCTTTCCTTACACTCCAAAAAACACATGATGGGTATCCTCTTTCACACTGGATTGAATTTTGCAGTACCATTAAAAAACCATCATTCACTTTCTTACCCGTGCTTTCTCTCAAAAAATTCCACACTTTTTTCACATTTTGGATATCCATACGATGATCCAATCAAACCTTCTTGCATGCACTATTCTAAAACAGCTTTCTTTCCAAGCACAGGCAATATGACAAAAAAAACCTTTCACAATATTAATCGTAATTTTTCATGCATTATTCAAATTCTCTCTAATCACATCGTGGCAATCTGTGAAAAATTATGCGGAGAAAAAGAGTAACATTATCTGTTAAAATGATTCCACAACGAAAAAACGAATCGACAGAAAACTTCTGGTCCAACGGAATTTCCGGAGCAAGCGAAAATTATACCGTTGAGAAAGGTTTCTAAAGTTGTTAAAAAAAGAAAGCTGCGCAAGCGCATTAGTAATTATCGTTAATTTTTAAAGTAATAAAAGTTTTCTACCCATGTGCGAGAAAGATCGTTGAAGAATTAAACTGTTAAAATAAAAAAAAAGAAATACGAATGCGCTAACTTGCCGCGATATCGTTAAAACTGTTAAAATTATACTGCTAATGCGCAAAATTTCGCCCAGACTACTCCTTCACTGGAAAACAAATTCAGAAGGGTTACCAGATTTGGCGCATTTATCGATTTGGCGAGAAAACACTTGGCGCGAGGCGGCCAATTCAACAAATCAACCCTTAATTTTTATTTTATAAACATACCATATTTCTAATGAACTTGTATGTAACAAATAAATAATGAAAAATATTTATATCTTAAATTTTAATTAAATATTGAAATTGTTCATTAATGAAGTTATAAACAATTAACGCACATTATTTATAATAGGTTATTAGATTATTCTCAACGAAGCATATCGTGAAAATATAATTTATTGCATTTATAGCAACCCCGAAACAGAGGAGTGGATCAAGACAGCGCGCTACTGCACCCAGTTAGATTTTTTTTAATGCAGTGCTAGTGTCATCTGTTACGAAATATGGAAACTAAAATAATTGATTGCCTTGCTATTTTTGCAGCCCTGTATTAATCGAACGATTTTTGCGGAAGTGCTTTACATTTTATTTACATTTTAAATAACTTTTACTTTTGGTTTCTTTTTTTGCTTTATTTTGTTAATTGTTTTGTTATCTTTCTTGTTATTTTAATTAGTCAATCTGTATTTTCATTTTCTGTAATCAATTTTTGCATACTTATTGTTTTCTGAAATGAATGTGCATAGCAGAGACTTAATCTGCTCATTTTGTAATCAAGTCTTCACTCGTCTTTGTGTGTTGTTTGAAAAGACATTTAAAAAATATTCATGATCACCAACAGTGTAATGTAAATGGAGAGATTTTGAAGGAATTCAATACTTTCAGTGGTAGGAATAGTTGCATTTAAAAAAAAAATTTAGTTTATAAATTTTCACTGTAGTAGACTGAATTTTATACATTTACGTATAAATGTTTCCTACTGAAGATTGCTTAATTTTATATTAGTACATGTAAACCTTCTTTTAATTAACATTATTGAATTTGTTACATGGAAAGAAGAAGAAAACAAGACTATGTCAAAATATGTTAGACAGCGAGGTTGTAAAACACTTAAAAATGGAGACATAGTGATGAATTATCATTGTTGTCGAAGTGGGACATACAAACCAAAAGGGAGAGGTCTCACGAATTTAAAGTCTCTGGGCTCTGCCAAAATTGGAAGTAGTTGCCCAACAGTAATAAAAGTTAGACAGGGTACTGAAAATGTAGTAGTACAGTATTTCCCGAAGCATCAAAATCATGAAACTCAATTGGAGCACTTAAGGTTATCAGAGTCCGATAGGACAGCTATTGCTGGTATAGTATTTTATTTATATTAGAGTTTCATTATTTTTAATTTTATTATTATTAGTTACTATTGTTAGTTTTGTTTATTTATTTTTAGGAAGATTAAAAGGTGTTAGTGAAAAAATTTTTTTTGCAGGATATTAAAGAAATTACTGTTGACAGTGGCAGAAAGAAGCTCATTGAAAAAAAGGATATCCATAATATTAAGAGACTTCAATATTAATGGTTATGTTAAAAGGCATGAAGTTGATGCAGTGAGTGTCAAGCTATGGGCTCAAGAAATGAAAAATAATGGAGAAAATTGTACTGTTTTTTCAAAGAGCAGGGATAATCGGAGAATGACTATTGTTTAAAAGATGAAGATTTTGTCCTCGTATAATCATGACAGATTTTCAGAAAGAAATGATTACAAAATATGGAAAGGACAAAATTTGTATTGATGGAACACATGGGCTAAACACACAGCCATGACTTTAATTTATACTCAGTTCTTGTAGTTGGTGAACATAAAAATGGAATACCTGTGGCATTTTGTTTTTCCAACAGATGTTCTGAAGATGTATTCAGAATTTATTTTAGTGCCATTAAAAATGCTGTGGGTAAAATCGAAACTACAATATTTATGACTGATGATGCTCCAGCATTTTATAGTGCTTGGAGTTATGTGATGGGCACAGTTAAAAATATCTTATTGTGTGCTTGGCATGTCACAAGAAACTGGCACCAAAATTTAAACAAAATTAAAAATCCTGAAAAGAGAAAAATTGTTCATAAAGCATTAAAGGCAGTGAAAGATGAACTATGTTTAGAAACATTTTCTAACCTAATGAAGCAATTCATAGAAGACTTATTAAATGACCCAGATACTTCTGAATTTGGAAAATATTTCCAGCAAAATTATGCTCAGAGACCAGAAAAATGAGCCTATTGTTACAGAAAGGGTATGGGCATAAATACAAACATGTATTTGGAGACCCTTCATAAAAAAATTAACTATCATTATTTTGATGGAAAACATGTCAAGAGATTAGATGTTGCAATAGATGGTCTCTTAAAACTTGCAAGAGACTTAATATTTCAACATTTAATAAAAATTACAAAAAAACCCCTCATTTCCTCTGATACACTATCAAAAATTGTGAATAGCCACAGATTAAGTTTAGAGATTCAAAGCAATAGAATTGAAAAATTAGCAGATAACAAGTGGAAAATTCAATCTAATCATTCAAACTATTTAATATGCAAGAAAGAAGAAGAATGTCATAGATTATGTAACATTAAATGTACTGCCTGCAAAATTTGTATTCATTCCTATACATGCACTTGTGTAGACAGTTTAATAAGATGAAATATTTGCAAGCACATTCATAAAGTTGCCCAAATGTTTTTAAATGATGATACACGTAATGAAGAAATACAAGAAATTTATTTAAATCAAAATGATATTTTAAAAGAAACATTCGATGTTTTACCGTGTAGCTCTAAATCTGCTAATAATGATGTCTGTGAATCCAAAAAAAAGAAAAATTGAAAGCATTCTTGCTCTTATTGATGAACACGAGTGTACACCAGAAGAAAATAAAATTCACAGGAACCTAGATAGTATATTAAATGTTTTCTATAACAAAAGGACATTAATAAAATAATTAAAATGAGGGAATCTTCAACTATATATATATATATATATATATATATATAAAAAAGAAGATTGAAAAACAACCTGGATATTTCTCTACATGAAGAAA
Source organism: Trichonephila clavipes (assembly GCA_019973935.1). NCBI lineage: Eukaryota > Metazoa > Arthropoda > Arachnida > Araneae > Nephilidae > Trichonephila > Trichonephila clavipes. The sequence goes on from BMAU01000436.1 coordinate 139,674, forward strand.
AAGACGCACTGCCAGTACATTCAAAACTCCAGCTAATGAAGAAGCGAACAGTATTAAATAAGGATTACTCTGTTAAATTCACAAGAAAATCATCCATCAATACAGATTTTGACCATACTTATATTGCAATCAAAATAATTCCTAACTGGTGGTTCCTGTGCTTAGTTTAGTTAATAAATAAGATTAATTTATTTTCATTTTTGTGATTCTTTATTCTTTCAAGTCGTACACATTTAACTACTGGCATAAATATGCAATTAAAGTATGATATCCTGGTGATTGTATTTTATCTCAATATACTATAATGTGTGTTTTGAAAAGAAAATAGCTTAAATATTATTTTAACATAATATTAATACATGTCATATATATGTATTAATATTATATTATATTGAGAAAGAGTTATTCTTAAAGGATACTTTTAAAAAATTACTAGATAAGTTGACATATTGCCTAATTAATTCTTCTTCTTGAAAAAAAAATAGAATTTAAACCTAGGTGAATCAATTTACATGTTATATATAAATTAAGGTTTTATATTTCTAATATTTTACATATGCTTTAATTTTTCTTCATGCAAAGTAAAAGTGTAGATATTTTAATGAAATTTACATAATTCAATATATTTAGCTTTTTCAGTCATATTTATTTTATAATACAATAAATTTTCATTAACTAAATAAATTGCAGGTTAAACTGAGGTTTGATAAATAATAATGAGATATATTCACAAAAATAAATAATATTTTGGACAACAGATGGCGATAGCACTGCATTAAAAAAAAATCTAACTGGGTGCAGTAGCGCTGTCTTGATCCACTCCTCGAAACAGAGGGGTTAGAATTCCAACACTGCAAATAGTAAGAGTACTTCCCTCCAACGAAATCGAGCATTACTTGTCCGGCCTTATTTGTTCCTCTTATCTATTAGACTAGTAATCCTCACGCTTCATCATGTTTTAAAAACACTTAGATATTTTACCGAGATATTAGAAAGTTATATTTTCCCCTACAATCATCCTTTCTTTTGCTGATCGAGCAACTATTTCAGCAAAATAAGATATTTTAGAAAGTAAAATGTAAAAGTTTAAGAGCAAAATATTTTAGAAAGTAAAGTGTAAAAGTTAAAGAGCAAAATAACCGTAGCAATAGCTGTAATCAAACGACAGCACATTTACATGCCCCAGTCATTACGTGATCGTGACGTCACATGAATTTAGTCCATTATAAAAAGGATTCAAATTAATTTCTTGCCGTGAAGTACTTTTTTTTATGTATGATAATTTTTTGCACATCTAGGTAATTACATAAGGTAATTTTTTTTCGTTACTATTGTTATGATTAAGAATAAGAATCAATTTAGAATTAGAATAATGAATATAAAATTAGAATCAATCATGTTAATTGGATGCCAATGTATTTCGACTTACCGCGGCTGATGTTTCCATGCTGGACACCTAAAAACATTTTTTATAGAAGCTTGAGGAAAAAGTAATAATTTACGATGAATCATTGAGCAACACGCAACGAACTTTTCCAGTCTATATTTTGCTACAAAACACACAAGTACACTATTACATGTCGAAAAACATTGCACAACACAATCACAAAAGAAACGATGTTTTCATCACACACGAAACAAATCAAATGGCATTTTTACCGCCAAAACAAATCCTTCTAGAATAAAAAAAAAGTTCCAGTTCGTGGTGCCATCTCTGGACGGAGAAAGGAGTCAACTGTTCTTAACATCCTCCGGGGGGCGAGAAGATGTAGTCGATGGTGGTAGGGGTAAGACTGCAACTTGAGAGACTGGTCTTGTCATGACTCCACTTGAGGTCTGGATAGTGACGACACGACATATTCCATCAGCTCCAGGATGTGTGGCCGCAATCGGTCCGGGAGTCCACCTGGTGCTGAAAGAGGCTGGATTTTTGATGAGGACGAGGGATCCTACCGTTAGGTCTTTCTGGCCCTGCATCCATTTGGTTCGGGACTGCAGGGTGTTGAGGTAGGAGAGCTGCCAGCGAGACCAGAGAACATCCTTTTCAACTTCATCAGAAGAGACCACCTAGAATGAATACTCAAAGATTAGTTAGTCAGACTGTGATCAGGGAGTTCGAGCAAGGGACACCCGATAAGAAAGTGTCCAGGTGTTAACACCTGGAGATCCTTAGGGTCTGATGATAGAGGATAAAGAGGATGTGAATTTATGCACGCTTCGATTTGGCACAATATTGTATCTAACTCTTCAAAGTTCAGCACAGCCGCCTTTAACGTTTTGAGCAAATGTTGCTTTGTGAGTTTGACTGAAGCTTCCCACACACCTCCGAAATTCGGTGCATATGGAGGTATGAAGTGCCACTGAATGCTCTTGCTTGACGAATAGTCCTGGACATTAGAGTTGTGAAGTAATTGAAACAAGTCCTTCAAGTAAGCTGAAGCACCAACGAAATTGGTACTGTTGTCAGAATAAATGTCTGATGGATAGCCACGGCGTGAAACAAATTGACGCAGTGCTGACAGAAATGCTGCTGCTGATAGCGAAGATACGAGTTCAAGGTGCACCGCTTTAGTACACATGCATATGAAGAGGCAGATGTAAGACTTGAAGTTGTTCGCCTTGCGAGTATGTTGGCACTTTGTCGTGATAGGTCCAGCAAAGTCAATTCCTACTTTTTCAAAAGTAGGACAAGGGGGGGGTTGATTCGTTCTATTGGTAGATCACCCATCATTTGAGAGACAGGTTTTGCCACAAGTTTAAAACAGTCTATACAGTTGCGCAGTTCTTTCTTGACAGCTGATTTACCATGCAGGATCCAAAATTTTTGACGAATGAGGAATAAAACTAGTTCCTGTCCAGCATGGAAATTGACTCTATGAAAATGTCTAATGACTAAACTTGTAAAATGATGCTCTTATGGAATGAGCATAGGATGCTTTTGTTCAAATTTAAGAGTTTGTTGGAGACGAAGACGTCCTCCGACACGAAGAATTCCCTCAGAATCAAGGAATACATTCAAAGACTGAAGTTTGCTAGATTTGGGAAGATGCTTGTTACATTTCAAGAGAGTGAGTTCTGTATGGAATTCTCCATTTTGTAACAATTTGACTACCTTTTTTATTGAAGTTTCTAATTAATGTGTGTATAAAGGCCTAGTAACTTTGGACACTGATTTGGAATTATGGTAGAATCTGAATATCCATGCAACAGTCCTAACTACTTTCATGTATGAGGAAAACTTATCCAAGAAACTAAGAGAATAATCAACACCAGTTGAAAGAACAGCAGAGTCACTTAATGATTCAGACTGATCAATAGGAACAAGTGAAACAGGTTGTTCAGAGAAAGGAATAAAAGAATTGGAAGAAGGATGGAAATCATGAAGCCATTTTGGACCAGCTACCCACTCTGAATTTTCAAGTTGTTTCGGGTAGAGGCCTCTTGTTGCCCAATCTGCCGGGTTTAATTTTCCTGGAATGTGATGCCAAGATTCTTTTGAGGTTAGCGCGTGAATTTTCCCAACCCTGTGTTGCACAAATTGATTTCCTTTTACAGGTGGATTATTTATCCAACTCAGTGTAATTGTTGAGTCACACCATAAAAATGTATCGTGAGTGATGTTAAGAGATTTCTTAAATATATCTAGAAGTTCAGCCAGAAGCAGAGCACCACAAAGCTCCAATTTAGGCAATGATATTGTTTGTACAGGTGCCACACGAGTTTTTGAAGCCATTAAGAATAAGTGTGGCGAATCAGAAACAACACGTAAGTATATTACGGCTGAATATGCCTTTGAGGAGGCGTCACAGAACCCGTGAATTTCACAGTATTTAGCATTTAGTGTTTGAACATACCTGGGAAATTTTATTTGTTTCAGGCATGAAATTTCTGCTTGAAACCGATTCCATCTATTAAGAATGTCTGGTGATATCTCATCATCCCAGTCAAGCCCTGCCTTCCACAGGTCTTGAAGAATAATCTTTAAAATTATAGTTGAGGGAGAGACAAACCCCAGAGGACCAAAGATGCGTGCGATGATTGATAGCATCTGTCTCTTGGTGGATATCTGGTCTGATAAGACTGCTCTTACTTTAAATGAATCCTCGTTTAAATCCCAGAATAAGCCAAGAATTTTCTGGGTGGACTCATCATCAAATGAATGTGAGGAAATATTTGTTTTTAGAGTGTTTGGCAAGTCTGACAAGACTTCTGGATGAGTGCACGACCATTTCCGCAGCTCAAATCCACCGGCTGACATCAAATTTTGCAGTTCGTGAACAATTTTCCTAGCCGAGTCCACTGAGTCAGCACCGGCTAACAAATCATCAACGGTAAAATCCTAGGAGGACCCACTGCTGTTTTTGGCGCCAAAAATTTTTCGCCAAAAAGCGCCAAATTGAAGGTTTTCAAAAAGGCGTCAATGACGAAAAACTCTTGGGAAGCGCATGCGTCAGCGGAGGGGAGGAGGGGGATGAAATGGGCGTTTCGCAAAGATGAAATCGAATAAATACATTAAATTAATCATTATATAAAGAAAAAAAACGGAGAAAGCAATGAAATTCATTTAAAAAAGTATTCTAAAACCAGTGTGTACAACATGATTTACATTTTTAAAAAGGACGAAAGGGGCGTTTCGCAAAGATAAAATCGAAGAAATACATGAAATCAATTTTAAAAAATGTTAAAAAGCACTTACCTTACGCTTGCATTTCGTCATGATCTGTTGGTGGATACACCCTTGCGATGGATGCAAGGACTTTATGAAAATTCTCATTCACCAACTTGTGATCGTAAGATCGCCGCTACATGTCTTATTAACTTTGTCATATTCTTAACTTTCAAGTCATTCATCACGAACTCATTCATGCTCTTGCCAAACCAATATCTCGTCAAACGCAAGATAACAGTTATAGCAAGTTTGCTTTCGCTAAACCAAGTGCCCTTTCTCACACTCCGAACACGTCGTGGCGATTATCTTTCGACTGGTTGCGGCAACGCCATTTGCTCAGCCGTCAACCGTTCCCTTTCGCAAACGTATATTTTTTTACACCTCGAACATTCATAACGAGAAGCAATTAAATTAGCTTTCATACACCATTCTAACGTCTCTTTCTTCCCCTATGTGCCCAGGAGCACAAAGAAACCTATCGTAGCCTCACTTTAAAGTAATTTCCTTTCACACGCCATTCTTAACAACCTCCAGCGAAGTCAAATGTCAAAATGACGTTTTTTCGGAAAAGGCGAAAAATGTTGCACTTTTTTTAGGGTTGCCATTTTTTTCGGTGATTTGAAAATCCAAATTTTTTGATGAAATGGAAAGGTTACCATATTGTAACCTTTATCGCTCAAAATTTGGCGACCAAAAGTGGGTCCTCCTAGGATTCAACCAATTGTTTCAATGTTCGGATGGCAAGAAATGGGGCACAAGATGTACCATAGGTAACTGTATTTAATTTGAATATCACTAATGGTTCCTCTGGAGACTTCCTCCAAAATATTTGTTGAAAGCATGCATCATCTTGTGATATTAATATCTGTCTATACATTTTTGCAATGTCAGCAGAAAAGGCAATTGGGAAGAATCTGAATTTAAGTAAAGTTAGAAAAATGTCTGACTGTAGTTTTTTACCAGTCAGCAGAATGTCATTTAAAGAATTTCCATTTGTACTTTTGAATGAGCCGTCAAACACCACCCTTAATTTGGTTGTGGAACTATTATCATTAATCACACCATGATGTGGTAAGAAATAATGTGGAGATTTTACATCTGATGCGAGAGGAGTCATGTGACCAAGGTTTTGGTATTCCTCCATAAATTCTGTGTATTGTTCCTTTAATTTATTATTAGAGTGAAGTTTTCTTTCAAGAGAATAGAATCGTTTTAATGCACCCTCTTCACTATCTCCAATACTTGAATCATCTCTAAATGGCAGTTTTAGAATATATCTACCGTCTGCATTACGAATATGAGAATTTACAAATATAGACTTACATAGCTCATCCTCATCCTTTGACGGAATGTCCTTAGGAACAGATTCAAGTTCCCAAAATTGTTTCAAAGAATGATCTATGTTTAAAAGAGTGTGACAGATTAGGGATGAATTTTGATTATATTGTGTGTTTATGGTACCTGACAATAAATGACCTAATTTTGTTGGCAATGCTGATGGTGTATCTTTGGGTCCCATTATAGGAGTCCCTGAAATTAATGTCATAAAAACATCAGCACCTAGAAGAATGTCTATTTCATGGTTGAATCCTAGGAGGACCCACTTTTGGTCGCCAAATTTTTTTGTCGCCAAATTTTGAGCGATAAAGGTTACAATATGGTACCCCTTCCATTTCATCCAAAAATTTGGATTTTCAAATCACCTAAAAGAATGGCAACCCTAAAAAAAAGTGCAACATTTTTCGCCTTTTCCGAAAAAACGTCATTTTGACATTTGACTTCGCTGGAGGTTGTTAAGAATGGCGTGTGAAAGGAAATTACTTTAAAGTGAGGCTACGATAGGTTTCTTTGTGCTCCTGGGCACATAGAGGAAGAAAGAGACGTTAGAATGGTGTATGAAAGCTAATTTAATTGCTTCTCGTTATGAATGTTCGAGGTGTAAAAAAAATATACGTTTGCGAAAGGGAACGGTTGACGGCTACGAATGGCGTTGCCGCAACCAGTCGAAAGATAATCGCCACGACGTCGTTCGGAGTGTGAGAAAGGGCACTTGGTTTAGCGAAAGCAAACTTGCTATAATAATTATCTTGCGTTTGACCAGATATTGGTTTGGCAAGAGCATGAATGCGTTCGTGGTGAATGACTTGAAAGTTAATAAGAACAGGTCACAAGTTGGTGGATGACAATTTTCATGAATTCCTTGCATCCATCGCAAGGGTGTATCCACCAACGGAACATGACGAAATGCAAGCGTAAGGTAAGTGCCTTTTAAAATTTTTTAAAATGATTGATTTCATGTATTTCTTCAATTTTATATTTGCGAAACGCCCCTTTCGTCCTTTTTTAAAAATGTAAATCATGTTGTACACACTGGTTTTAGAATGCTTTTTTAAAATAAATTTCATTGCTTTCTCCGTTTTTTTCTTTATATAATGATTAATTTAATGTATTTATTCGTTTTCATCTTTGCGAAACGCCCATTTCATCCCCCGCTGACGCATGCGCTTTCCAAGAGTTTTTCGTCATTGACGCCTTTTTGAAAACCTTCAATTTGGCGCTTTTTGGCGAAAAATTTTTGGCGCCAAAAACAGCAGTGGGTTCTCCTAGGATTTTACCGGAGTATCTGCTGAAGGACTGACTGAATATATATGTAATAATGTATGGTGTCTTTCAGAACAGTTTTTGCAAGAGAATCCTATTCTACATGTGTCAAGCCTGTGGTTACTCCTCAAACAATTGGTACATAAATTATTGTTCTGTACCACTTGCCATCATTCATCATTTTTTCTCACAATCATAGAATTAAAAGTTGGACATTTGAATAAGGCATGGCTTTGATAACATAGAATGCAATTGTCACCTTTAACAACACCTGGTTTTACACCTGATTTTACTTGGTTACATTTGACAACAGTAGTATTTACATTTGATTTATTAAATGAATTTAATGGTTTAACATTACCTTTCTTAATGTCAGGTTTTACAAATTTTAACTCATTCAGACCACGAGCTTCTCTTTCAATGAAAACTCTAAATTCCTCAAGAGTAGGAATTTTATTATTTTCCAAAGATAATTCCCACCGTTGACTAATACATGCATCCACTTTTGAAATGAGAAAATTTATTATGATCAACTCTGTTAATGAATTTGTTTCTAAATCCAAAGTTTTCAAATTTCGAATGACTTCATTACAAATATCTATTATTTCCAAAAGCAATTTTGAAGTATTTGCCCTGGAAATCTTAATACTAAATAGCTTATTTATTTGGCTAAGAGCTAATTGTCGTTTGTTTTCATATCGACTGCACAGTATATCCCAACAATTCTTAAGATTGTCCACAGTAATTGCAAAACCCCGAATTAATTTGGCTGCATCCCCGCGAACAGAAGCCTGTAGATATTGCAATTTTTCAAGATCACTTATTGATTTGTTATCTAGAATAGAAGACTTAAATAACTCTTTGAATGAAATCCAGTTCTCGCAATTTCCATAAAAATGCGGAACTTCAAGCTTTGGTAGATTAACTACTGAAGACTTTACATGAATACTACTATTTACTTCCTCAACCTGAGATTTTTCTTCAAGGTCAACAACCCAATTGAATAGTATATCTTTATATTTCATATAAATATCAAATGATTCATCACTTTCATGCGTTGACAATTCACTGAATATTTCAGTTAATCTAGTTTCGTATTGCAACACTTGTGTTTTTAAAACACGTATGCGTGATTTATTATCATCGCATTCATTTATCCTACTTCCAAAAGCTTTTAATTCTTTTATAATTAAATCAAATTTACCAATATTTTTCGACTGTTTTGGAGCCATGATTTATGAATGAAATTTTAAAATGCTTATAAAAATGGAATTTTAAAATTCTGCACAAAATATACAACTGTACCACAGTAACAAATGCCAACACAATACAAACTATCAAAAAATGTTTATACAAAATAGAATAAACGGATAAATCTAGAATCAAATAATAAATAATATCATCAAAATGTATAAGAATACTTCAAGAATTCGTATCAGAGTAAATGCACTAGAATAAGAATATCGAATATGAAACGAATAATTAAAATAACAAAGAATAAATCACATCAACAACTCTGAACTCGACGGACCACATGTTATGATTAAGAATAAGAATCAATTTAGAATTAGAATAATGAATATAGAATTAGAATCAATCATGTTAATTGGATGCCAATGTATTTCGACTTACCGCGGCTGATGTTTCCATGCTGGACACCTAAAAACATTTTTTATAGAAGCTTGAGGAAAAAGTAATAATTTACGATGAATCATTGAGCAACACGCAACGAACTTTTCCAGTCTATATTTTGCTACAAAACACACAAGCACACTATTACATGTCGAAAAGCATTGCACAACACAATCACAAAAGAAACGATGTTTTCATCACACACGAAACGAATCGAATGGCATTTTTACCGCCAAAACAAATCCTTCTAGAATAAAAAAAAAAGTCCCAGTTCGTGGCGCCATCCCTGGACGGAGAAAGGAGTCAACTGTTCTTAACAATTATACTGACTTAATTTTACCAAAAAAAACCATTTTATGGTTAAATAAGAATATTCTGTTTGTTTATGCATGGAAACACTAGCGGCTCTTAAATGCACCTAAAATGGGCTTAGTCTACTGAAGAGCAGGTGGAAGGAAAAGGAGGGCTTAATGAAGTAGGGATTAGGGAAAAATTTTTATCCCGCCAAAATCGAATGTTCTAGAAAAATCATAGCGGGTATATATTACCAATTTCGCTCGCCATTTTCCAGTCTGGTAATTTAGAATACTCTAACTGAGCCGGATTTTTTTCAATTACTTTTGTTAAAAAAAAAATGGATGATAACCATTCCCTAGAACAACAGTCCTTTTCAGTGCTATCGGAGAAAGAAATTGCAGTTAATGCTGGGAAACATGTCTGCGCGTTTTGTGATGAAAAGTTTAGAACGTTGAAAGAATTGAAGAAACATTACGAACTATCACATGATGAAATAGAACTGAAACACGAAGAACATGTGTTTAATACTGATGAAAGTTTTCAAAAATGGAAAAAGGAAGAAGAAGTAAGAACGAAGTCCTTATTTGTAAAAAATGGTGGTGTCAGGAAAAGGGCAAAGAACAAGCAATTTTTTTACTATATTTGTAACAGGAGCGGTATTGCAAAGTTAAAATCGGAAAGAAAACGAAATGAGAAAATAGGAGGGTCTGTTAAATGTGGAAAGACATGTCCTGCCTATATGACGGTTATCCGAGAACAAAAAGAAGAGGCAATTAAAATAATTGTTCAGTACCAATCTGTGCATGGTGGTCATGAAATGCAGGTTGGTAAACTGAGACTTTACCGGGAAGACAGAAGAAATTTAGCAGCTCTCCTAAAAGTTGGGGTGCCATATACTAACATTATAGAAAATATCAAAAAGAAATGTCCCCCTACTGAACGATTAGGACTTTTAACCAAAAAGGATCTTCATAATGTAAGTCGGGATTTTGAAGTGGATGAAAGTATTTTACATGGTGAGGATTCAAATCGTTTGAGGAGAGAAAAGGAAGCGATCTTAAAAGAAAAGGAAAAGTCTGTTCTACATGAGGAACCTACAGAGTTAGTTTATGAACAAGTAAAAAGAGATGTGCAATTGTTAAACAATGTAATATATATGGCAAATGCAGAACAAATTAAAAGGATTGGTCAAGATGTGAAAAACATACTTCAGTATATGGGTGTTTCACCATTTTGCTCATCTCTACCAAGTATTCAAAATTTTCAAGCAAATAAGAATATTGTTCAACAGCAAAAATCCAGACATTTCAAAAAGCAAAAGCTAGCCAATGATACGTAAGTAGACTTTATAAGCATTTACACTCGCATCATTTCTTGTCATTGCAATTCTTGAGATGCATAGCTAAATGATGAAAAGTCTTTCTTGCAGAACTCGTCAAGAAGATTACAACTGCGAGAAAAGAGAGTCCTTACAGAGAGATGCCACCGTACCATGTAAGTATGCAAGCTTACATCCTCGATACATCTGCCATTGCAATTCTTGAGATGCATCACTAAATGATGAAATGTCTTTCTTGCAGAACTCGTCAAAAAGATTACAACTGCGAGAAAAGAGGAGTCCTTACAGAGAGATGCCACATTACCATGTAATTCTTGAGATGCATAGAAAATTGAAGTATATATAACTAATTTTTTGCAGAATAGTAATATTGACAAGAAACTGTTGATTATGCCACATATATTCATAGTTAAAAAGGGAATTGCTAGCTACTTTCTATACTTAAAAAGGAAATTTTCCTAAAATTGTACTGTGGTTATGTTTATCTGCCAAGTTAAGACCATTTTTGAAATGAACAGCTCTGTTCCTTTCATTTACAGGTAATTGTGGGTTTGTCTCTTACTTTTTAAAAGTATTCTGTAACTTAATGTTCTATTAGCCGCGCTACTTCACAAAGCATTTCCATAATGTTGAACCATGGTTTATGTTTGAGGATTATTTTGAAAGAGATGCACCCCAAGTCAGTGTGTTTAATTCTTTTACTTGTGCAATTTTTACTTTAGATTGTCTTTATCAGATGTACAAAAGCTTAATATAAATGCAGAGCACATTTTCAGCCAAGGAAATATCGCAACTTGGAACATTATAATTCATATATTTGTTTACAATAAAGCATTTTTAAAATTTCAAAATATTCCGTAAATACTTATTTCCTGCTTTTAACATGTAAGAAAACTCATTTAGCATTATGGTCTCAGAGAGGGGGAATGTGAAGCACATTTAATACCAGAAAAATGGATTGATAAAAATATGCAGCCTTCTATAGGATAGCAAAGCCATAATATTTTTCAGTTCTTTTATATTTGATAAAACATTCCTATTTAGGATCTTATTTAACATAATGCAAATATAGCCTTAAAGTAATACATAACTAGCACCAGAGTTTGTATTAAATACTTCTGATTTAGTTTTGGAATAAACTAATGTAAACTGCATTAGAAGCAGGATTTAAATTGAAAAATTATTTTTTTTAATGATTTTTGTGACAAATGACCCTTATTTTAAATTAAGTAAATGGTACAAATCTTTTATGTTTCTGTTTATTTCAGTTATTGTATTTTTATCACTCTTTTAGGTGGTTAACTATTATTATTCTGGATAATTAGGCTTAAAAGAAAGTTAGCCACACTTTGCATATGAAATAGACATAAAAGGTATGTTTTAGTGCTCTTATATTGTGTAACAAATTAAAACCTGAAATTTTATTTCTTACTCATTACATTTTCATAAAATGTAATTGTTCAGTTGAGATATTTTACATTAATAACATGTAAATTTCTAATCATCTTGGCCCTGTTTATTTCTAAACCATTGAATTTGAATTATGAATTAAAAATCTGGTGGATAGGAACTTACTTTCAGGGAACACGCTGAAATTGTAGGTATATATTACTCTTTTAAGAGATAAGAGCAACACAGCTCAAAATTTTATTAACGCAATTTCTGAAGTTTTGTTTTAATACTGCTACTAACATCTTCTGAAATTGAAATTACCAATGTAAACAAGTTTCAGTAAACAAAAAAACTACTGATGCCAGTTCACTTATACTGTGAATTTACTGCTTCTTATATATTATGAAATGCTGTCTCCCAACAACATATTTTAAAATTCAGCTGCAAGTGATAATTCTTTGACAGTGTTTATAAATAAATGTGTGCATTTTATTTCAAAATATTTGAATAGTTGGTTGAATGCTATATGTGTCTTGTCAAATGCTTCTTCTCGATGTAATGGAAAATAAAAGTTATATAGGGAATTTAATTTTAAATCTATAGTTTAATTATCCTTACATATATATTATCTTTGTGGGTGAAGGTGTTATGTAAAATGACTATTTTTTGTTACAGCTGTATTGTTCAACCTGAAGTATTTTGCAACTACATCTTTATAATTGTATTTACTGTAGGTGAAGCTATTACAGGGGTGAAATTGTCGAATCAGGCGCCTTTCTGCCAAATTTTGAAAAATCGCCAATTTGGTGCGTTGCGTGCTGTGTTTCGGAGTTGCAACCCTACCACAACGCCGGAGCGCAAAATTCAAGATGGTGGAAAGAAAATCATTTAAAATTGGCATTTTAAAGTTTTGAAACTGAAAATCACTGCAAAAATTAGGCATCTAAAAATGGAAATAATTTCACTTACCTTTAAAAAGTGCTGCTTTTTCTGACATTTCTGATGACGCTGAGTTGCCTACTGAAATTATACCAGTGTGCGGCTGCATATTTCTGAGAGCACCTTCCAAAAGATTTTTATTTTTGCATCACTAACAAAACGGTGCACAAAAATCCATATTACTCAATTCAAACCAAAACCATTTCTTTACATTCCTAAACACATATATATGATGGGTATCCTCTTTCATACTGGACTGAATTTGGCAGTACCGTTCAAAAACGATCATTCACTTTCTTACCCATTCTTTCTCTCAATTCCATACTTTTTCCACATTTCGGACATACATACGATGATCCAATCAAACCTTCTTTCATGCACCATTCTAAAACAGCTTTCTTTCCAAGCACAGGCAACATGGCAAAAAAACCTTTAACAATAGTGATCGTAATTTTTCATGCATTCATTCAAATTAATCCTAAGAGCATTGCTGGACATCATGGCAATCTTTTGAAATTTATGTGGAGAAAGAAATAAAAATATTACCTGTAAAAAGTAATTCCCAAAACGAAGCCGAACAGCTGACCCAACCGGAGCAAAAGAAATAACCGTTTCCTCATTAACGGAATTTTTAAAGTAATAAAAGCTTTCTGCTCATGCGCGAGAAAGACCGTTGAAGAATTAAACTGTTAAAATAAAAAAAATTACAAATGCACTAACTTGCCGCAATATCGTTAAAATGAAAGAAATCTACTGCGCATGCTCAAAATTTCGCCTAAAAACAACTCTCCTTCACTGGAAAACAAATTCAGAAGGGTTACCAGATTTGGCGAATGCATTTAATAAATGCATGTTTAGTTAATGCATTTTTGTATTATATGATAAATGATAATAATCGGGAATATATTTCTTTTGCAGGCCCTCAACCGGGCCAATTAACTTATTGTTCAGAAATGTCTTATGAATTATTTTTTATTGTAAACTTTTTATTTCTCATTTTTATTTATACTATCCAGAAAATTACATTGTATTTAATTAGATTAATTCGTTTATTTTTTAATTTATTAAATTTAATTTTTGTTACTTTTATTACTATTTTTTAGCATAAAATCTTAAATTTTTTTGTAAACTAATAGGTAATACCGTATTTTCAAGTATATAATCCGCAAAGCATTTTTTTCGAGTAAAAAAAAATTAAAGACTTATAATCCGCGGCAATTTTTTCAGCAAATAATCCAAAATACATACTGCTGATAATGTAGTGTCAGATAAATAAAAAAAAATACACAATATGATCAAAATTATATGTAATGAGTTGTACAGAACAAAACTTTTTTTGTAAAATTATTTTTTCCATTGGACATCCATTGTTCCCATAATCGAACGTTCGATTTAAATATCTAGTTATTCCGACATCTAAAGGCTGTAATTTCTTTGTCAGTCTTGCAGGTATTAGTCGCAGGTGCTGACTTCAGGCCATTTTAAACATTCTCCCTGAGGTGTGCTTCATCGTCCATAATTATAAAGATTTTGGTTGCATTTTTCAAAATCAGCCTTGTTTTTTTTCTCCACAATTGAATATTTCGTTCATCAATGTTGAACAATCATGCAGTTTCCCGATTGCCTCCTTCGGTAACCTTTTCTTTTACGTTTAGTTCAAAATCAGGACTATTTCTTTCAAAACTTTGTCAGCGTTTCGGATGGAGAATGTTTTTTATCACATTATCTGCGGCAGTGTATAATACGTGCAATGAAATTTTAATCACAATTCACATAATCCGCGGATTATATATGCAGGAAAATACAGTATGTTTAATGTCATGTAAGGAAATATACCTACAGGGGAACCCGCCTTTCCTATTTGGATAAAAGGGGTAATGCATCTCTGCGCTATACCTCCAGGGTGATGTGGAAATTGGTGCGAATAAACTTAACTCATGCAATGTCATATGCTACATTTTATTACATTATATTTTAGAACATTTCTGCATAGTCATATGTTAAAATAGTGTACAACCAAAAAAAATTGTATATCCAAACATTCATTCATTATACATACATAAAAGAAGAAAAATAAAAGTATACAAGCTGTACACAATCCTCTACTCAAAATAGTGGTAGTTCTTTGTTTATCTTGAGTATTTTGTTTACTTCATTATGTCTCTCCCTAAGAATTTTGCTCCTATCACAATTTGCAAACTCATGTATGCATATGTATTAATATTGTGAACACCACCTCAGTCAACTGATTTAAATACCAATAGATCATATTTTAAGAGAGCTTGAAGTTAGATTAAGAAGACATAAAAACAAAATGTGAACATAATAAGGTGTCACAATAGAATTATTATTAGTAAAACATTACTTTTGAATATGTATAACTGTTACAAATCAGCTAGATAGAAACTTACTTTCAGGGAACACATTTAAAGTGCACATATGACTTAGTCCTTTGATAGTCATCAGCAAAAACAATAGCTCATAAATATATCAGTTTATGAATTTTAATCTTTTATTGTAATGAGGACAATTTTCTAAGAGTGAAATATATTTAGATTTATGTTATGATTTCCACTCAAATGTACAAAATTTGAAATTACCTGTGTAAATAAGTTGATCAAACTTTTAGTAAACATGAAAGCTAATGATGCCAGTTTCCTTATATAAATGCAAAGTGTCAGTTTTTTCTTTTGTATTGTATTTTTGCTGATTCCTCAGCATTAAAAATAATACAAAAAAGAATTTGACTGTTATTGGAGCTTGTTTTTTTACCTGGTGTACTTATGTACTGAGTTTTAAGCGTTGATCTAGAAAATTGGGTAACTTCCATCATTATTATTGTGTTTCAATGTGCTCAGGGATGGTTTCCACTATTGGCTATATATTGTGGCATTTGGCAGTCTTTTAATCTGATGAATTTGGTTACCGGTATATGTAAGTATTTATAAGTATATTGTATGTATTTATGTTTAATCCATATTATAAAACACTTAATATCAATTGTTTTTGATTTAGCAATAATAAATCACCAAATGCTGCAATGTACAATAAAAATGATAAAACTTTCCTGTGCATACTTAAATATAATAATCTTATTCATAAGTTGTCTCGCCTTTTTTCAAGTTTATTTCAGAAATTATTAAAACTTGGTACCTTCTAATAAAGATAATTTTATTTTTTAAATTTCTATTTGAATTTATTTAAAAATTGAGGTACTAAAATAAAAATTTTGTTACTTAACTAAAATTTTATAAATCTATAAATTTGTATTGTTTCTTTTTTCAGTTGTATTATAAGTGAGAACATTTCTGCATTGCCATTATTAAAATGGTGTAAAATATGGTAAATGGGATTCCAGACAAAAAACAAACAATTAAGAATCAGATTATTATAACAAATTTTATTTTTGTGTTTGTATTGCTATGTTGTAACAGGTAACATTTATGGCAAAAAAAAATGATGTATTGAAACATTCATTATTAAAAAGAAAAACATACAAATCATGCATGCTTTACCATCCAACATACTCATGGTAGTACTTTTTTCATCATACAAGTGTATTTTGTTTACTTCATTGCATCTTCTTTCCCAAAGAATTCTGATTAGATTAAAATATGTTCATATAAAAATTTGCAAATTCGTATATAAAACTTTAAAAAATCTATAATTTTGAATTACTGGCATTGAACACTTATATCTTGAATTTAAAAAAAATTAATGTTATTTGTGCACTTTGGGTTAGTGTTCAAGGATCAACAGATTTTTCTTTTGTTTACATTAGCTGTACTAAAAAGTTTTTTGCCTTTCACAAAAGTTTGACAGGGGTTAACAAATATGTATATGATATTACTTGTTTACCATGTACCCTCATAGTAGTTTACTGCCAGCATTGGACCAAAACATTACAAAACTTTCTGTTACCTTTATTTGGAAAGAGTATGAGTAAGTATCTTCAGAGTATGTATCTTACTTTCTGTACATTTTTACAGCAGAGGTTTTGTAAACAGTTTCAAGGATGCGAGTTTTAAAGTATTGATAATTTTATTTTATAGGAAACAAAACAAATAGGCTATATTTATTATGACACTTCAGGAGAGAACAAATGTTTTAGTATTAAATGTTTTTGCAAAAATTTAATAATTTATTCATTTTGAAATTAATACCTAAAAGTGTTTCTTATACTTTTTATAAAATTCCATTAGTTTATTTCATAATTTTTTTGTTGTTCTCATGACAGAGAAAAAACCAACTGTTTTATAACTTACATGAATTAATCTGTATAAAGTAATTCCCTATTCTACATTAGAAAATATAAAACAGCCATCGAAATATGTATATGAAAAAAATGTTTTTTATTCCTTTTATGTCAATGTTACGTTAACTGATATATAAAGAAATGGATTTTCCTTCAACTACAACAAAGATTTGTACTCCACTGAAGAATTAAATGCTTACACATCAAGCTTAAAAAAAGTTTACATGCTGTTGGTTTTGTCTCAGTTTTTGCTTAGATAAGAGCCAGCAGAACCCCTTTTCCTCATTTGGTTTTGACTGATAGAATGAAACTTATACATTGAAATCAATGAACTACACTACTTGGAAAATATATTTTACTTCATAAGAGGAGAAAATAATAAAATTTAACTTCTTTTATTAACTCAGGTTAACCCTTCCACTTTTCTAAATATAGATACTTGATACATAAATATATACACTAGCTGAAATGCCCATTCTTCGCACGGGTTAAGATTGAAAAATATTAAGATCACCTATTGTAGCAATTATAGTATTTTTAGGGAGAGTAAAACCCTGTGTAAGGCAGTTGTTGCTGTTACTTATGCCGCCTGATAAACGGTAACATCAGATCAAGGCCCACGAAATTCATCGTGGCAAGTAGTATCGTAGTTTTGAGCACACTACAATATTGACAGTACAATTGGCTCGGTTCCACCTCAGTTTAGAGAGAGGACACCCTGGGAATAGTCAGAAGCTTCCCACCTCTCTTCCCCTTCCAACTACCTCACCATGACACAAAGGCAGTATACATTTACAAACATCCATGCCTTCCCCGGGATTCGAACCCAGGCCCTACGGCGTAGCAGTCAGCGTCACTAACTACTATACCGGATGCGTAGCACGTATAAAGCAGTACAATAAAAATTAAAAATATTTTTTAAATGAATGTTCGCACTGTAAATAATCTTAAACTAACTGCAATTTGAGAAAGTAAAGAAAAATTTATCAAATATATATATATACTAGCCGACATTGCACGGGCTTTCTCTGCTTTTATAAATTTTCTCTTCATTTCACAAAATCCCCACTTGCATTATTCTTTTTCGACGTTCCGTCCTCGTCACTTTACAATGGTTCAAAATTTCGAGGTGTGTTGCCAAAAGCTCTTGAATAGGTGAACAGTGCGGCTTTAAAATTCACTCACTCACTTTGCAATTTTTTAACCCTCTGAAACGAAAATGTACCTTTTATAAAATTAGTTGTAGATTGAAGAAAGACAGAAAAGTAGAAATTTTTAAATTTACAAAATTCCATAACTAAATGTTTAACATATGTCAGTGTTAAAAAAACACTATGGGGGAAAGCCTACTTATATGTTTACATTCAAAAAGGAAATATTACTACCTGATAAAAGCATTTTAGTATTTTATTTTTATAGTTTTTCATTCCTCTGTGTTGATTAAATAACTTAAACACTTATCTGATGAAAAAGTATGTTATACAGAACTAACATATTTTCATTATTTTAAAAATAATTTCCTTCTTGGGTTTTGAAATAATAAAATTGATTAAAAATCTTCATTTAGGAATTAATTTTGACATACTGCTTGCTTAAGAAGTGGTAGTAAGAGATAAAATATTGTTTATTGATAAAGACTTATTAAATGTTTAAAAAATTATAAAATAAGAGCTGGTTTACCCGTTCTTTGCACGAGTGAATTTAAAAGTTAAACAATACAGATTGACGGTTTCAGAAGTTTTTAATAAGTTATTTTTAGGTGAATTGCAAATTAAACAAAAAAAGCTTTTTGTATATCTCAGCTTAACAAAAACACCCATGTTTGAAAATTTTAAGTCTGTAAATCTAATAGCTGATAAAAAAAAAGCTTTTTTTATTAATAACTCCCGTAACTCTCTCGTGAGTCAGTTTTTGAAAACACCTTCCTAAGCTGATCTCTGCTCAGCAAAAGTAACATTGTTACGACTTTTGTATAATGAACGCTTAAAATACTGTAAATAATTTATATTCTAGGAGTGTAATACGTTAATATTACTTTATGTTGTATTTATTTTATGTTAAAATTGTTATCTGCCTCACACTCCGCCTGTTCAAGCCTTCGCAGATCAGATTGTGGAAACGTTTCGTTAGGTCTAGCTACTTTCATAGCTTGAGCTTTATTAGAGCTTTGGGAAAGATTAGACTTATGTTTTCGTGGCACAATTTTTAGTAGGTACTTTTTCTACTCTTGCAAAAAATATATACGGTAGTTATTATTTTTATTCTTAAAAAATGCAATACCTGCCTATTTAATTAAAATTATAGTGTTATAATTAACTACTAATCACTAAAAAATTATGCATATTTGTCAAAATGATGTAGTGGGAAAAAAAAGACAAAGTATTTATTTTGATATAAGGATCAATTTATTACTACCATATGTGCAGAACAAAATTAAAAAAAGGGCATAGAAATAAGTTATCAATTTTTACTGTATTTATGGTTCACTATTTTGGCGAAAGCGCGTGGCCTGGTGTAGACAAAAAAAAGGTAGAGTTTTGCTTCACACATAAAAGATAGATGTATGCTGTCGCCAAATTTTGACAAATTACCAATTTGGCGCATTTTTGCGTATGTTTTGGAGTAGCAACCCTACCACAACATTCAACCTTCTTGACTAATAAAAAAAAATTCAGGTGGGTTACCAGATTTGGTGCATTTATCAATTTTGCAAGAAAAACCGTGGCAGGATATTCCTACTGACTTGACAATTATAGTTATATTTTGAACACTTCACTCAATATCTTTATAAATTATAGCCTATGTGTTATTCTGATGTATAAGCTATGTTATTGTAAAGTTTCATTAAAACCCATTCACAGTTGTTTTTGTGTGAAAGAGTAACAAACATCCATCCAAACTTTCGCATTTATAATATTAATAAGGATAGTTTTAGTTATTTATTGGATATATCCCGGTAATGGATTCGCGACTGTTCTGAGTTGTTGATAACACAGACATTAGCAATATCCAAAATGATACAGTCAGCACAAGCACTGAAACAGAACAGAACTTCACCTGTTCCTCACTATGGCTTCATAGTCCCTATAATCACTAAGTACCAATACATATATACAGAGTGTTTTTTTTTTCCAGGTATAGAAGTTTAAGTTGGCATTACTTTCCAAGATGGCGACCGATTTAACAGCTGTCAAGTGATTTATTCTCAGTTTGGTTTGGCTCCATTATTTCGAAAATAATGGTCGCGCGCGCGCGATTTTCATAAGCGAATTTTGTTTAGCGATGAAGCGCACTTCTGGTTGAATGGCTACGTCAACAAACAAAACTGCCGCATTTGGAGTGAAGCTAATCCACAAGAGTATGTCGTTACATCCAGAAAAACTGACTATTTGGTGCGCTTTATGGGCTGGTGGAATCCTTCTTCAAAAACAATGAAGGCCAAAACGTTACAGTCAATGGTGATCGGTATAGAGCCATGATTACTAACTTTTTCATTCCTGAATTGATCAATCATGATGTCCAGGAGCTGTGGTTCCAACAAGACGGCACAACATGTCACACAGCTCGTGCCACAATCGATTTATTGAAAGACACGTTTGGTGACCGCCTAATTTCACGTTTTGGACCTGTGAATTGGCCTCCAAGATCTTGTGATTTAACACCGCTAGACTATTTTTTGTGGGGCTATGTAAAGTCATTGGTCTATGTGGATAAGCCACAAACGCTTGACCATTTGGAAGACAACATTCGCCGTGTTATTGCTGATATACGGCCACAAATGTTGGAAAAAGTCATCGAAAATTGGACGTCCAGATTGGACTACATCCGAGCCAGCCGTGGCAGTCCTAGGCCAGAAATCATATTTAAAATGTAATGTCACAAGATTATCTTTCGAATAAAAAAAATTCATGTCAATCGAATAATACATCGTTGTTTTATTGCAATTTAAAGTTCTATACCTCTAAAAAAAAACACCCTTTACAAGCATAAACCTGCAGTAAGCTTTTAAAACAAGTAAAGGGAGGAGTTTTTATTTAAGTATTTAACTACTGTCTCTCAGCCCTATATACAGTTGGCAAAATGTTTATTTGTACACTTAAAATTTTGTATGTTTTTCAAAAATAAATTAAGTAATATTACTAAAAGTTATTGAGATACATTTAAATTGTTTTAAAAAATAAGATTTTCAAAAATAAATGAATTTTTAAAAAAAAAATTATACAAAAGATTATTTGTATACTTGCTTAGAAAACATTAACAAAACATGCAACAAATGTAATGAAATTCCAATACTTTGTAAACAGTCCATTCGCTTTTATAACTGCTTCAAGACGCCTTGGCATTGACTCAATTAATTTCTTTGTGATTTCTGTGTCAATGGAGTTCCAAACTTCTTGAAGTTTTTCTTTTAAGTTCTTTACTTGTTACATTTTTTTCCCCGAACTTCAGTGTCCAAATGCATCCTTAAATTTACTATAGGATTAAGATCTGGAGATTGAGAAGGTGTTTCAAGTCGCCTTGGAGCATGATAAAGCAACCAGGTCTTAGTAACTATAGCGGTGTGTTTCGGGCCATTGTCTTGTTGGAAAATAAAAGTGTTCTCCATGCTCAATTTCTTAGCACTATCTAACAAATTATGCTGCAACATGTCGATATAAGCTAAAGCATTCATTTTATTGTCAGTAAATGTTAAGTTACCCGCTCCATTATGAGCTACACATCCCCACACCATAACATTTCCACTACCGTGTTTTAAAGTGGGAAGTACATTTTTGGGTTCAAGAGCTGTTTTATTTTTTCTCCAAATTTTTCGAATACCTGGTGGTGTAAAAATCTCAAACTTGCTCACATCAGAAAAAATAACCTTTTTCCAAAAATCCATGGGCTTATTTTTGTACTTCATGGCAAACTCTAGACGTCTTTTCCTGTTTACTTCACTAACATAAGGTTTCTTTCTGGGAGTTCTAGCTATCAGACCAGCGCTGTGCAGTACATTTCTGACTGTCTGAGCAGACACTGAAATGTTACATGATGACAGAAATTCATTGGCAATATTTTGAGCTGATGACTCATTGGTTTATTTGTTACTGACCTTACAATCATTCGTTTAGCTCTTGAAGTCAATTTACTCGGACCACCACGTCTGGGCTTATTTTCAGCACTGCCGGTCTCTAAATACTTTTTTACGATGTAACCAACGGTTGTAAATAACAGTTATAAAATTTTTCCTATTTCCCGGAAAGATTTTCCCTCTTTATGGAGCTCTAAAATGTTTTCTCATATTTGAAGAAATTTCTTTGGCTTTAGGAGCCATTTTCAAGATTATATCTCTGTAAATTTACATATAATCTGAAACTATTTAGATATTATTGATAAACTAAGAAAAATGTAGGAAAAACTAAGTTGAATCTAAAAAGTTATATCAAAACTTTTGCCATACTTACACCAAAAGAATTCTGTACAAATACTCTTTTTGCAGCGATTTTTCACTCTTTTCCAGATTACAATTTTCTTTTACACTTAAAAAGAAAAATAATTTGCATACAACAATTAGAAGCATTAAAGAAATGCATGATTAATTCGCAACTAAAATATGGATAGTTATTTCATCAAAAAAGAAGAAAAAAGGGGTGTACAAATAATCATTTTATCAACTGTATAATGAACTCCTATTTTACAAACTTTTTCCTAGATCTAGTTTATAAAGTATATTATTGAAAGATGAATGTAATAAATTTCCTACATCAAGGGTGGCCAACTTTGCGCCAAACAAATCTAACAATGATTCAGCATGCCACACTATAGGGAATATTTGAAACTTCAATTCCTGTGGCAATACATATACATTTAAAGATATTAATAATAACATAAATATATATATATAAGCTACATAAAATATATATATATATTCTTTCAACGTAGATAAAAAAAAAATTCAGATTGTATATATAAATATGCATCTTCTAAAAACATTGATTAAAATAAAAAATAACAAAATATAAGTATTGCAGCAATATAATTAGTATACCTTCAATAAAAATTTTAATTTAAATATGAAACTTGTCCCTGCAAAGCTCTACTTGATATCACAATATAAGTGGAATAATTTGTAACTTACAATCTGACTCGCACATCATTCTGAATGTTCAACTATTAAACAATTTCTTTATGGACTCAAAATATATTTCATAAGAGAAATTTCTTCATATATATATATATATGGAACCAAAAGTGGAAAGCAGAGTGCATGCAATTTTCTTCAAACAATTAAATCACTCTGAAAATTACATGCAGCAGTCAGAAATATATGTCAATTTATTGATAGTTACCTTGCAGAGAGATTTTTTCATAATTCAGTAAATACTGCTTTGAATAATTGTGAATCTTTCTTTTCATGACGCAGCAAGAAGTGATGTTTCATTTTAAAAGTATTACACCATCTTGTTGACATGATGTGAATATTTAATGAGTCACATTTAAACAGAGGATGTTAGTGTTTTTTTTTTTTTACATAAACCATTTACATACATAAACATTTTTACAAACAAAATTTTTACCTCACATTTCTCTGTTACAGATTATTATCTATGTACATTTTTATTCTTTTATTACTTTTTAAATGTACAATAATATACTATTACTTAAAAACTACTGCTATTCAAATGTATGTACATATTCGATTTTATTTTTAATTAAATACATATTTCACACAAATTGCAAAAACTTTCATATACAAATCTTAAATTCTTAAATGTGACGTCACGGTCATGCGATTCCGTCAACCGGTGAATATGGCGTCGTTTGTTAACTATTGTGTACGATTATTTTGTTCTTAAAGATTTCCATTTTACTTTCTAAAATGTCTTATTTTGCTGAAATGGTTGCTCGATTAGTTATAGAAAGGATAATTGGTAAGAAAAAAAATCATTTTATAATATTATAACTAATCAAAGTGCTTTGGTAGCATGGTGAAGCGTAAGGATTATATACCATTTTCCCAGTGTTAATGTGTTTGACCACTCTTTGAATAATGTTTTCAACACCGTAAGACAAATGAAACTTCTTCAAAAAGGATTTTGGATAGATGTAGACTTACTTCTACAAGAATGTAAATATTTAAAAACAAATATTTGTTTGTTTTACATCAAGTTATATTGAGAACATATGTTTAGTTAACTTAAATTTTACTTATGTTACACATCTTCAGAGTACTTAACAGAGGTACTTCAACATTTAATTATCTAAAATTAGAACACAAGAATCTGATATGTAACCATACATTTATCAAAAATAAGTATATATATTTATAAAACTTATTTTACTTAGTAATTTTACAATATTACAGGGATAAAGAAATGGAAAAATATCTTACTTTATTACAGCTCTGTTAATGTTTATACTAGTTGATGAAATAAGAACAACTTTCAAACATTAGAAATCAAAATTATTTACCATTTGTAAAATTACACGTAAAAAAAATTGTGCTACATTTTAAAAATCTTTATTCGCTGCACTACTTAAGGTAAAATATGATTTATCGAGAATTGAATTCCAAATATGGTAATAAATTAAGGCATTAAAATTTTTAAATTAGTATGTGTATATTGTAGAATATAAATTTGTGTCCATATATTAAATATAAAAGTCCTGTTCACACACACACTCCTACATGACCAAAATATAAAAAAAAGTAGTTTTTGAATTCATAATTCTTTCAGAAAAATAAAAATTGTAATATATTTGCGTGGTTTCAACACATATGTTTTTCAGAGTTTGACTGTATGGTATAAAAACCTGTCTCACATATATACAAATTTTTTTACTACATATGTATAACAAATATGCATTTATTGGTATTTGCACAATTTGTAGATTTATCATTATAGAGATTAGATTTATTTTATACTTTTGCAAAAATAAATCTCATGATATATATCCTGAATAAATTTGTTGCAAATATTGACCTAAGAAGAGTACTTTGATCAATTTTATGATATTTATCGAAGAGAATTACAGAGAATCTTTTTTCAAAATTATTGTTAAGAGGATTCAACCTAATGATCTATTTCTTTTTCTAAAAGTATAATTATATATAAAAGGACACTTTAGATACATATTAGTGATAACAAAATAAAATGCCAACACATTTCTCCAAGTAAGTTTTAAGTTTGCATGAAATGAAACTGAAGTGTTTAACACGAAACATAAATATCTGGTCAAGAGACATAACTAGTAGAAATTGTGAATGGAAATTTTATGCAACTATTTATTTCCATATTGTATTAAATTGTTTCTATCTTATTTGCAATTCATTGTGTTATAAAAATAAGATTCATTTTCATCAAAGGATAAATATTTATTGTTAATCAAAAACTTTCATATTAACTATCTAATATGAGATAAACAATAGCTTAAAGAAGTATGCAATTCAATTAGAAATTAAATTGAATTTGTGAAAATTATAGTATTTTTTCTGATGAAATATTCTTTAATATTATACAATTATTTATAACAAGTTGTTCAACATGTTATAAGCACTTTATACAAAGGCAATTAAAAAAATTATTGAATTTGTAACGTAAATTTTTAATATAGTTCATACTAGCATTAATAATCTGAATTTGTTCCAAGTATCGCATATTAATGCATAATATTTAGTAGCTGAGATATAAAGATGAAGTTCATATTACATTGAATATTTTTTAAAAATTGTATATTAATATGATTTATTTCTTTAACTTAATAGTGAACTTGTATTTTCTTTTATTACTTTATACAATCATTTCTAAAAAAATTTCCAAACATTTTTAAAGCATAATTACTAAGTAAATCAGACAGTCAAAGATAGGAATGTTATTTTATTAGAAACATTTTCAAATAGCTTTAATTGCTTCATAATATTGTACAAAATATATATGAAGTATTTATAATATGCAATACATTGTGTAAGCAAAAAAAATTCATTTTCAACAAATAACTATTCCACAGTGAAATAAAATATTCATTTGAATTTTAAGTGTAGGTAGGTAAACTCGAATAAAATATATATTTTTTAGAAAATTATTATTTACAATTTCTAAATAATGAAGTACTGTGGGGGGAAGAGAAATTTCATGTATAATATTATTTATATATATAAATTCACACCTGTGTGAAGAACAGGTTTATCAGCTAGTAGCATATAAGTACAAAGGGAAAAAAATTAAGAACTTCCCCTATAGTATTGATAAATCAAACCAAAATTACGGGATTATTTCAAATGTCTCACACTTATAATGCTTCACATAGTGTTTAATGTCCCCATTGGTAAGCCATATTATTATAAAATTTGCAATTCATGAAGTTGTAAAAAAAATTCAATTTTCATCACAGGAGACATATATGAATCATATACTGGCATCCTTAATTGCCTTTACATGCATAATACTGAGTTTTCAGGAATTAAACTATTTTAAGGATTTGTGCAAAAAAGGAAAATAGTTAAATCATGGATAAACAAATACTTACTTCTTAAGTAGCCACTAAGATTTCAAAAAAAAAAAAAGATGGAAAAAAAAACA
Organism: Trichonephila clavipes; assembly: GCA_019973935.1. Classification (NCBI taxonomy): domain Eukaryota; kingdom Metazoa; phylum Arthropoda; class Arachnida; order Araneae; family Nephilidae; genus Trichonephila; species Trichonephila clavipes. The sequence goes on from BMAU01000436.1 coordinate 166,358, forward strand.
CTTACCAAAAGATAATTCTCTTCATTTATCTAAAACTTTCATATTAACTAATGTTCTATGTATACAGGCTTCAAGAAATAAACTTTTTTGCAAGTTTGATATGTACTTCAAAAAAATAAGATAATAACATGTAATCATTTCTAAAAATTGTTACCCCTTTTGTAATGGTTTCATTCCCCTTAAGAATATTGTATTTTAATTTAAAGAAAGAAATGACATTAAATTTTAACAGCAAAGAATAATTAGAAATAATTTAGAAATCGATTATTTGTGTGGAAGGTAAAAATCAAAGAAACATTTCTTTAATTTTTGTAAACATTCCTCCCACAAATTATCATCAAATTGAAAAAATTCAGAATAAATATTTTCTCCTGACTTTGAATTATTAATTAAAATTACAAACAGACATTTTTTTATATTATTCACACCTAACTGACACTGTGTTGTATAATAATAGGTGTGAGCTCTTTTTAAAGAAATGATATCAATGTTATTCGATAATCATACAATTTTAAAAAAGTAGTTTTAATTCTATACTGTCAACCATTCTTGCGCAAAACTATATAAGAACTAAAATAACTAAGAGTCATACCTAAGTGTACCATGAACTATAAATAAATGCTAGGATCCAACCGAACTAGGATAAATAAATATGCCAGCTAACACTAGTCGGAAGTAGACAATTACCTAATTAGATAAATAAATTAGAATAAAACAAAAATTATATAAAAGAATTGTTAAGATTATTTCCTAACAAATATATATACTAGAATAATGCAAAAAATACAATGATATCATAGGTTTTTAATTAGATAAAATTAAGATACAAGAACGACGTCAACAAACATATAGGAAAACCAATGCTATGAAATTGCACATGCTGTTTATTGACGTTGGAATCACGTGATTACTGACTGGCGTCAGTCTGTCCATGAAGTTGCTCAAAAGTGTTACACATAAGTAGAGTTAATTTTTTTTCTTCATATGTACAGTTAAATACATTAATTTTTCTTCTATTTGTATTTAGTCAAAGGCGGACCCAACACCAGCAGAGACCGCAAGCTAGATGGGCTCCAGTAAAAGTTCAATGGGCAACAAAAAGACCTTATATCGATATTGAACCCTGATGATTGCAGCAGATTTGAGTTGGGTAACAATCTTAGCCATCTTTCTTCCGTATATCTGCATTGTTGAAATTAGTACAAAATATTTGCTTCGTTTTTTTACTCAGTTTGTTTTAAATGTACGAATACTATTCAAGTTAAACATGTGTGTTTTCTATTTAGCCCTGCTTAGTTACTCTCGGATACATCTTATTTTACTAATAAAGATTAATAAAATAAAATGAAGTTATGTGATAAATGATGTTTCGTGTTCAAAGCAAACTATTGCAAGCTGGTTGAATTTAGGCCTTAATAACAAGATTTATTATTAAATACTTCTATGAAGTCTGAACTTTGCTGGTAATTTTTAACATTATTCATCTTAATTTTGATTAACTTGTTTTGTATGGTATGCCAGTTCTCATTTGTAAAGTTAAATTTTTAGGTGATATGCTTTTTTTTTGTTGTATAATCTTTTTTTTGTTTTGTTTTCATGGGATCATTTTTTCACTATTTGCTTCCCCATGTTTAATTTTTAAGAAAAACAAAGCCCTTGGGGTGTCTACAGTTTGATGTTTTTGTTTTAGTGAGTCTACATTTTAAGTTTTTCTGTTTTAGAAAAAGGGAACTATGAATGTAAAATTAAGATATAAATTTTGAACTGAAAAACTTTTGGATTTCTTTTTTGATGTTGTGGCGTTTGTCAAGAAGGCTTGGGCTATCTTGGAAATTTCAAGTTATTTTACACTTGATTTATTGTTCTGTTCCAAAGTATTAAGATTTGTTTGTAAAAAACAATAAATTTGAGATTTATTTGACACAACTACTGAACATAAGCCAACAGTAATGTGCCAATGTGCGTTAAAATTACCATCAAGCCAAACTAGAAATGTGTATGTTGTCTACCCAATAACTGTCATAGCCTTTAAACCAGGTGTAGGGCCCCTTTGCCAATATCAATTGCAAGCAGGTGAGCAATTCCTTCAGAGCCTCTAGACATGTGCTCGGTCATCAGAATACTGCATGCAGAACTGGGACTTGTCTGAAAAGATGACAATGTGCCACTCCTGCATGCAAGTTCGTCATTCTGCATTGTAGAGTCACTGTCTCTCTCTATGCTGCATTGGCAAGGGAAACCTAAGTAATGGTCACCATGCTGACAAACCAAGCTTCTTCAAATGTCATCGCACTGAATGAGCGATACTGGGCGAGTTCTAGACATATCCCTTTCCTGACTCATGGTAATTTGATTGTACGACTTTACAGGATGGACCTCACAATATTTCTGTCCTCTCAAGTGTTAGTTATGGGAGGACGTAGAGATCTAGCACTATTCATTATAACCCTCAGCACACCTTGATTCCCTATTTGCATGACAGTGGTTGGACTTCAAGCAATACTTGTGATGTCACTGAATGATGATAATACACAGACTTGATAGGCAATGATCCTGCCTCTATCAAATTCTGACACTTTCTGGTAAACATTTCTTCTTAATATTCGAGGCATAACACGATATTTTGAGCAAACTCTGACCTTACAGAACACTTTCAGAATGAGAAATCTACAACTTTTCTTTTATGTATTGTTTCAGATGTCATTTTTCCCTTCTACGTCATCTAAATGCGCTGAAATACTAATCATTTGCATATCCTAACCTCTTCATTTTATGTGATTGTGATGTTCGTCACATCATCCCTTCCTGGTGTTGCAATTTTAAAGAACCCAGCTTTGTAGATACCGCAAAAATAATTAATGAATTTGCCAAAGAGAAATCATTATGTAGCAAAATTGAAGCTCTTTAGTAAGGTTTTTAATCTTTGAAATTATAGGTAAGATTTTTCTTGAGACATTGAGTTTTATTATTAGCTATTTTATTTTGAGAATTTAAGATCATCGAATCTTTTCACTATTTTAGTTTTTTGATTCTTGAGCCCATAAGCTTCAAACCTTTAATCATCAGGGGCCTCCAGCTAGCTTAATCCACCTTTGTATTTAGTTTTTTTTTACTATTTATTTTTGTTTTTAATAATTAATCTTTGAAAAGTTTTAGGAAAAGATATTTTGCTTTTTTTACAAATATTTTTCACATTACATATCTTGTCAATGCAAGGAGCTCAATTCTATTTCTATTTCCCTAACATAATTGATGTGAAATGTTGAAAAATTGTTAAAATGCATCAAAATTATTTTTTATTTACTTAATTTTTTTATGCAACACAGGTAATTAGTTTAATTAATAAATGCTTAAAATTAATGAGTATTTAAGTTTTTAAAACCACAATTCACCACAGTTTAAAATTAAGTAGCTCTACACCTGCTGGCAAAAACACATTTTAGTTCATGAATTTGCAAAAACTCAATATTCAGTAAGCAGTGGTCCACACGTAACTGGAAAACATGGCAAGTGCTCTGCAACCTTTTTATCGCTGCGGACCGGTCAACATTTGATTATTTTAATGCGGCCCACTGAGGGAGGACACGTTGATTGTTTATATTTTAGATTGTTTTGATTTAATAATTTTAATTTAGTTACATTTAAATATGCCTTCAGAATAAAATATAGTTGCACCACAACAAAAAATAAATAAAAGTGATTTAACGTGGAAAGTTGCACAAATCCAAGAAAAATGGACAACTTTAAATAAAATGGCAATAATTTAATGTGTTCTTTAAGTGGACTGGCAACCCTTGAACCACGGACAGGGGTTTGCGGATCACTGGTCTAAGAGACAAATAAGTTAGGAACCCTTGCTCTATACAGATGGGGTTTTGATCTCCCCCCAAACCCCTTCTTATGCTACTGTCCCTGACAAAAAAGGATTTTATTAAGGTATCCCACTATGTGCAAAAGATTTTTTTTTTGAAAAAAATGAGATATGTGGATATTTGAAGTGGTTTGCAGATTAATATAGAAAAGCTTATGGAGAGAGAAAAAATTAAATTGTGAAAACAGTACAAATGGTAGAAATTTATATAAAAAGAATACGTAAATGAAACCTACTTTGCACAAAAAGTTAAACAAATTTTCAACACTGTTGTGCTTCTTTTCTGCAGAAAATAGCTTAAGTTTTATTAATAACCTAAAAGATTAAATTAATAGAGCAAAAAAATATGATACCTATTAGTATCATAACAGTGCTTATGTTCAAGATAAATCTCCAAGTAGGCAATCCTGATTTTGCATGTGTTGCACTTGCAACCATATGCTGTATTTAACAACTCAGTGGTGCAACAGCCCATGAGGACCAAGGCCTACTGTGCTCATCTCAGTATACGTGACCGTAGGCCCTCAGGTGCATGAGCAGATGTTCCAGTCAGGTGATCAATCTGAAGGGAGACTTCCAGTGTTAAAAGTCCCCTAGCAAGCTTGGTACTCATTTATCAACTCACTGCAGTAGGAATGAAAGGCTGAGTCAAGCATGGCACTTATTTACCCCCTTACTGAAGGAATGAAAGGCTGAGGCAACCTTGCCCAGCCCAGGGTTTTAACCTCGGACCTGTGGTGTGGAAGCCCGATGCACTACCACTCAGCCACTGGGCTTACATGCTTCGTTTAAGTAGCAATATTACCCAAGTACCAAAAATACATGTGCACACTAAATGGACTAAAAATTTTGTAATGATGCATTGATTGTTAAATGAAAGTCAAAAGTTACCAATCAATTATTCATTTAGGTGAAAACAATTTACAACACATGCACAAAAATTTCCAAATAATTATTTTCAAAGCATTTTCAGCAATTCCTTTCCCTCTTTTGAAAATTTTCTAAAAAAATTTTTTTTTTATATCTAAAACATATTTTAAAGTTTGAAAGTGTTTATTGCAGGGGTTAAACAGAGCTTCATTTTCCTCATGTATTACACAATATCTTTTTAAAGCCTACTGATTTTTTTTAATAAAGATTCAGCAATTGACAATAAAAGTATCTTAAGTAAATAATACTTTTTCATGTTTTTGAAATTTTTTTATAGTAAAATGATCGACAAGAATTTAGATACTTATGTATTAACGTCATCACAGAAAATTTACGCATCATGAATCGTACCCTAATATATCAGCAAAAGACCCACACACACACACTAAAAATATCCTTATGCAATTTATTTGAAAAAAAAGCAGTCACATATTAGTGAAAAGTGGCACGATTCATATGATGTAAATTTGACTACGGTGACATTACAGGAATGTGTAACAAGAAAAATAGCAAAATTTGTAAATGTTCTGGGTTCCTTTGCAGGGTTGTCTCATAGGTCACCAAACATCTTTGTGAAGAATAAGTCACCAAGATATGTTGTAAAATTTCTCCAGTTGAAAATGTTAGGAAACCTTTCCATTCCTAGGAGATCTTTTCTGTTTTCTAAAAGTGGGACATAAAAATCAAAGACAGGGATTTTCCCCTAAAATAGTGTCCAATATTTTTTCCCCCAGAGATTGACAACTGTGTTGAACTTTCTTTTCACGAGAAAAAGCTTTTGACACTTTTCCACAATTTAGGATAAATAGCAAGTGTGTCTTTTTGAAGCCAAAATTGCTCATATCCAATTCTAAGCTCTATTTTAAGATCTCCATTAGAGTCTATTCCGATAAGTTCCTCTTGTAAATATGACATTTGCTTGTTTTTTTTCAATGTGGCCATATGAATTAAGTGCATAGTGTAATATTACTGTGGTCAAAACATTCTCCAATTAAATTTCAAAATCTGAATCGAGGGCATTTAAATAGTAGTTTGTAGGAATGTAGTTTGAAATGTCATGTTCCTGGCAGATTGACTGTGACAAATTGAGAAACTGGGAAAATTCATGACTTCCAATATTATACTCCTTTAGCTAAATTCTGACAAGAAATAGTGAAATGATGCTCCTTGGCTTGATCAAATTTAAGCTGGTGCCTTGTAACTGCGAATTAATCTCATTAAAGTTAGTAAGTAAATCTGTTCAATAGATAAATTCTAGCTTCCACTTGATTACATTTTTTCTAAAAAATTTGATTTTAAACATTGCAAAATCTCAAGCAGTCATCAAAAGTACTAAAAAAATTCTTTACAAATATAAGCCTTTCAAGAACAACGTACTTTAGTGATGGAGTTAATAATTGAAGGTTCTCATCATTTTTCTTCACACGTTTGTGCAAATAATCACTTATTCAATACATTGCATCCGATTCAGCTTACTGCTTTGATGGCTAATTGAAAAGATTCAATCTACCATTTCACTTTTTTAACATCTAAATGAAGGCATTGGATGATGTACTGTTTTGCTAATACATACATTGCTAATATGGTTGACATTGGAAATGCATTTCTATTTTAGAAAATACTTTTGTCTTCAGTCAAAACACAGAAACTTAGATTTGGCACTGGGAAAAAAAAGTTTTGTGTGATTATTTTCCAAAGTAGGGAAGTTTTTAAATGTATTCAAATGTCAAAAATCTTTTCAAATTTCGTAGAAAAAAAGTTATGTGCAATCTGATATTTTAAATCACAGGGTCTATAAAAGAATAAAGCATGCACTTTTTGAGGACATAGACTCAAATCATGATGATGAGAATGAGATACAGAGCAGTTTGAATGTTTTGTCCCTGAAAACGTCAAATTTGACTCCTTTTAGAAAAATTTGCAAAATATCATTATTTTGAACAAGATAATAGTATTTCATTTTTAAATAAACAATGTATCCCATTTTGGATTTATGAGAGTTTTTTTTTTTTTTTCTGAATTTGGTATGGAAAAAAGGAAAACGGTTTTAAAAACAACAGAAATGTCAAAAATTTTACCCCTGCCTTCTTTTTGAATCTCTGAAGTTGACATTACAAGGACATGACAATAATTCATTTTTAATCCATATATTTTTAACTAAATGTAATTTCAGAATTTAAATTGTCAAAACGGATTCTTCTGATTATTTCAAATCTTATGGTACCTTCGGTGCAGTTAGTGGTTCGTTTAAAATAGTCACATAAATATATGCATTCATTTGTTTACCCTCAAATTTTAAAATAGATAGATAAATATGTATTTATACTATAGTAAAATATTACATAGATAAAATCTGTAAGTGAAATATTCCATGCATTGAAAATTAAAATGATCATGGACTCCATTTTATCCCCTATCTATGTGAAACCCCTTGCAGGCCATCATAGACCCCTAGGGCCGATATAGACCATTTTGGGAATCAATGATATAGAGCAATAGACTTTTAATTTTTAGTATAAATATATCTCTCTATGGCAGATTGGGGTTACAAGTTTAAAAAAATTATTCTTTATCGGTACTTACCTACGAGGAAGAAATGTTCTGCAGTATCAATATTTGCAGAAAAATTATTTCAAAATTTAATATTGCCACAAAAACACTTGTACAGTATGCCCCCCAATTTTCTATATGCTTAATTCTTGAGTACCATAAAACTTCATAGTTATCTTCCAAGAAGGTGTTCATATTTTGTCATGATATTCCTTCAGTTTTCGATAAATTGCTCATGTTAACCAGATTTTCATGAACAAATTTTTAGTAAATAATATTTAATACATATTTGCGATTTTGATTGATTTAACAAAAGTGTTATTTAAAACCTACCAATTTCTTCAGATATTAGAAAAAAATTTCTTAGTTTATTGTTTGAAGCTGATAACTAGTTGAATATTTTTATTTCAAAAATTACTATCCAAAATAAAATTCTGCTTATACATGTTCTACATTATATTGAATACATTTCTTTCTTTTTTTACAGAGGAATGTTAATATAAATCCATTTACTGAAGTGAGCAAGAGTGCAAGACCCATTTTCTTCATTGCAGCATTTAAATTGAGATTTTCTTTGTCACATCTGTGAAAAAACTTGCACATTTGAAATTAGGAAAATGGCTTCCACTCAAGGGAACTCGAGGCATCATTTACATTTACTTGATGATAAAAAGCCTTATGTTTGTGAAATCTGTAACTTGGGGTTTTCTCAAAATGGTGATTTAAAAAATTCATATATTCATGCCAAAGAAAAATCTTATGCTTGTGAAATGTGCAACAAGGGCTTTTCTCAACCGGGTAGTTTAAAAACACATTTACTTATTCATACAAAGGAAAAGCCTTATGTTTGTGAAATCTGCAACAAGGGTTTCTCTAAAACTGGTAATTTAAAAGTACATTTATGGACTCATACAAATGAAAAGCCATATGTTTGTAAAATGTGCAACAAAGGTTTTTCTCGAAATGATAATTTTAAAAGTCACTTATTTGTTCATACAAAGGAAACAACTTATGTTTGTGAAATGTGCAACATGGGTTTTTCACGAAATGGTAGTTTAAAAAAACATTTATTAGTTCATACAAATGAAAAGCCTTTTGTTTGTTATGTGTGCAACAAGGGGTTTTCTCGAAATTATGATTTAAGAAGTCATATTTACGTATTCATACGAAGGAAAAGCCTTATGTTTGTGAAGTGTGCAACAAGGGGTTTTCTCGAAATTATGATTTAAAAAGTCATTTACGTATTCATACAAAGGAAAAACCTTATGTTTGTGAAATGTGCAACAAGAGTTTTTCTCAAAATGGTAATTTTAAAAAACATCTATTAGTTCATACAAAGGAAAAGCCTTATGTTTGTGAATTGTGCAACAAGGGCTTTTCTCAATCATGTAATTTAAAAAACACATTTATTAATTCATACAAAGGAAAGGCCTTATGTTTGTGATGTGTGCAACAAAGGGTTTTCTCAAACTGGTAGTTTGAAAGCACATTTACGTATTCATACCAAGGAAAAGCCTTATGTTTGTGAAATGTGCAATAATGGTTTTTCTCAACTAGGTCATTTAAAAAAACATTTACTTATTCATAGAAAGTAAAAGCATTATGTTTGTAAAATGTGCAACTAGCGTTTTTCTAAAAATGGTACTTTAAAAAGACATTTATGAATTCATACCAAGAAAAAAATTTATAAAATTCGCTATTACATGTTTTCTGAAACTGGTAATGTAGAGCACATTTACATATTCAGAAGGAGAAATCTTAGGTGTTTATAAAATATGCAACATTGCTTTCTCTGAAGACATTTCTCTTAGACATCTTATTTTTAAGACCAATGGAAAAACTTAACTGTCTAATATTGTCGCATTTCTTTTTTTATGCCTTTAATAATGACTTACGCATTTCTAATGGATGGAAAACCTTTAATATAGGCTTTTATAAAAGTTTTCTTGATCTAGTTCGATATTTTACTTACACTATTTTAAAAAAGACATGGTTGTTTTTTTTTCAAAAGATTATTATTGTTTTTTTAAAAAGAGGTAATTACAGGACCAGTAATTTATATGATTTTGTTTTCTATATTTTACTGTGTAAAAATAAAGTAAAACAGTGATAATTTTTATTACACTGTAATTTTATGTGTAATATTCTCATGTAGCATTAAATGTAAAGTAAAAGAAAGTTATAAACCAATGGTTGGCGACCTATGACATACATGCCAAATGTGGCACATGGAGCAATTTTCAGTGGCACTACACTACTATAAAATTAAAAGAAAGTTAAATTGCTCAGTCTCTACGACTCGCACATTTGATTTAAAAACTATTTCTTTATTCCTTACTTTAAGCATATTTTGGATTAAAAATAAATTTGTTGAAGAAACGCTTATGAGATGGGAAGTGAGTCTAATTTCACAACAAATGCCCTTTTAAATAGATATTAAGAGCAACTGCAATTTTTTGAGTTTTGTGTTAAAATAGTCATGATTATTTTATTTTATACTTCTGCTGCAAGCTCATAGAAGTAGTCATTCAAACACAATTTTTTTAAATATTTTTCTTTATCAGTTTTTAAATGGATCGAAATTGATCATTTTGGAATAAAGTTTATTGAACCAACTGAATTTTGGAAAGCAAAATTTATTGAAAAATCTTTCAGGATACTCACACTGATAATGACTTCTATTTTAAATTGCTGGATGCCATTGCCGGAACGATTTAATTGTTTGAAGAAAACAGCATGTGCTCTGCTTTCCGCTTTTTGATTCTACATATCTGTTTTGAACAAACCTTTTCGTGTATGAAATATATTTTGAGTCCATGAAGAAAGTGTTTAACAGCTGAATATTCGGAATCATATATCAAATTGAAAGTCGCCAATTGTTCCCTGATATTACTACATTAAATAGAGCTTTTCACACACACAGGCAAAAAAAGTATGCATTAAAATTTTAATTTCTTATTTAATTATGTTGTACGAACACTCATTATTTATGTTTATTTCTTATTTTTATAAATGCATAATTTATGTACAATTTTAGCGTTTTATTTATAATAAAGCATAATCATAGTTTATGTTTATTTCTTATTTTAATAAATATACTTAAAAGATGTATAGTTTTAAAGCTGTCTTTGGTCATTTTTAAAAAGTAGGACCCGAATTTGGGATATTTTTTTAGATACAAAGGAACTAAAACATTCATATATTCTGGCTTCACTATCCTATTATAGATTAGGCGTAGCAAAATTTTTCGAGAAGAGTGCCACTATTTGATAAAAAAAAAATATGCATTCTACTTCTAACTCTTAGAGCAAGCAAAAAAACATGAAAGGTTAAAAAAAAGTTTACTTGTGGTCTTATTATGAAATTTTTACGCAAATATTCCTTTTTTTTCTGCAAGTGTAAATTTTTCTAACTTTTAGGTTTTATTATTAACTTTTTACAGTCCATGAAATCAATTTTAGACACAACAATCAGAT
>BMAU01000437.1:0-95000 GCA_019973935.1 Trichonephila clavipes
TTAAAGCTGTATAATTTTTTTATTATTGTTTCCTGGAATGTAAATTTTGGAGGAATAAACAAATAGATATTACTTTACTTAAAAACATAACCAACAAACACAGTGCTAATTAGGATAAATTTTTAATTAGATAATTACAAAAAGAGATTTTTGTTTTCTTTTCGCAAGTGATATGCATTACGCGCTGCTTTATAAAAAAGTTACCAATATTTTTTGATGAAATTTTTGCTAAGTGTTGGAAATTGTGTTATCTTTAAAATGACGAAGCATGAAACACTGATTTAAAATTTTTTAAACTATAACAATTTAAAATTTAACTATAAAATTTTTAAAAATTTTTTGCTATTTTATATTTGTAATTTTAAATTTTTCATTAAAAATTCAAACTGGTTCGTTATTTTAAGTACAGATATGATCAGAATCTACAGTAAAAATTTTATCATTTTCCATGGCACGGTTTTGAAAATATCATGCGCGTAATGAGTAAAAATGACGTTCTGAGAAAATTTACATCAAACGTAAAAATTTACCATAGTTTTATATATATATTATTCTGGTTACTCAAACAACAACTAAATTTAAATTAAAACTAATGTGAAATTTTTTAGTCAATAAACTTCAATTTATTAAAATTATTATAACTAAAAACATATATTATACCAATGCAGTACAAGCATCGAAACGATATCAAAAGCTACAAAATAATCAAAATGCAACAAAGTGATTCACATTTCTCCAAAATAAAGTTAAAAATTTATAAATATTACTTAAAAACAATCAATACCTTAATTAACAACTACTTATTATAAATATTAAACAATTTGTGATATGAATGCAGTGTATTACTATGATTCTAAAATGCTAAAATTCGCCACATGCATATGATGTTCCCTCTTTTTCAGTTAATTTCTTACAAGTAGTTTTAAATTGCATTCTTTTAGCCTGTGTCGTACTTCTTTTGTGTGGAGATTAAAATGTACTTCTTGCAGTCTGAATTCTTTTTATATCTACATGTGTAACAAATTTATGCGCAAATTGACCAACAGTCAGACCAAGCGATTGCATAATTTTTAGTCTGCCTTGATTGCCATCATTAAAAATGACAATTGCCTCATTTGTAGATATGTCAACAATCTTTCTACCACAACCTAAAGTTTTGGGTATAATTCCCATATTAATGAGTTAATGGATTCATTATTATTTTGGGTTTACCCCTAGACATTTTGTAGAAATTTAGGTTGTGATAGATCATTAAACACAGGTTTTATGGCATCCATTACTGCCACTGGCAATTTGTTACTGTGTCTAAAAGTTTCCACACTGCCCTCTACTACTTGATTTTGATATTTACACCAAGAATTAGGACCTATGGACAAAAACTGTGCAATGGTTCTTCGTCGCTTGAACGTATATGGAAATATACAGCCCAAACAGCTTTTCGCATATCGGACAGGCATGTTTTATTTTGTCGGATTGCATTTCCATAGTACGTTGTAATTAAGTCGATCATTCTGTCGGTCAACCTTCCCTTTCCCCAATCGACTTCCCATCATTGAGTTTGGAGCTCATTTGTTTTAATTTTCGTAAACGAGTTCCCATTCTTTTTTAACATGTCCAACACATTCAATTTTTGAAACTGTGATATCTTCTCCATACGGATTGGATGCAGTAATAGATGAGAATGTTTTGCAATCGCCATCCCCGATGTAAGATGTATATCTCACAGAACGATGACTTAATGAACGCTGAAATATACGAACCATTCCCACAGTCTCCATCATGCCAGCTGAACCATTGTGGTTCTTCAAACATTCTTTAACGTGAAGAATTTTCCACTTTTTGTAAGCAGGTGACCCTTTCGTCGTTTCCAAGAATCATATCCTTTACAGAAAGAAGACATCACTTCCGCGTCAATACACTTTCCTGTTTTGTCTCTCTATAACAGCACACACACCAACACGAGAAGAATAGCCACGGGGTTTCCATGTTCCATCTCCACTAATTATGATATCGGAAGAATTTGTCAAAGTTACCTCTTCCAAAGCTGCACTTTGCATTGAAGCTTCTGCGACTTCTTTACAACACAATTGTAGTTTGTTTATAATGTTATTATAGGATTTTTCAGCAACTGGAGGAGGAAAGTCCATGACACCACAGAAAGATTGTTGCATGACCCTGTCCAATTGTCCTCATTGCGTATACAAAACGTCTGCTTATTTCTGGAATATTTTTACCCAGCATTTTTGAATTTCTAAACGAACACAAGTCTTTACAGTTCTTGCATTCAATCGAAAAACACTAGACAAACCTCTAACACATTTTTTCTGATAGTTTAATATCAGGACCACATTTTGCAAGAAGCAAAGTTTTGAATGTTTGTAAACATGATAGTTTTATCAAACACTCTATAGCCATCAAAATAGTCATCATGTTCAATAAAAGATGAATGAACATCTTGCAGCCGAATCTTTTTCCAGATGCACTGTTGTTTACTGATTCATCCACACTGTGTACAGCTTTGCATCTCGTATGCATATTACCAGTAAACTTCCTTTTCTTAGGACGTCTTTTAGCAGATTCAGTCGAAATCATCCTTCAATAGTTTATAAAAAAATAATACTTTTCCTAAAACTTATCTTAGAATAAGATACGGTATGAAAATCAAAAACGAGCGAGTATAAATTCAAGATTCACTATATCAAAACAAAGTAGAAGTAGAAGTTTATAAAGTTAGTAGAAGTTGTAGTTAATATTCAGAACAACAAAAAATAATATTTGAGGCTTAGATTCAAGCATTTGATAATAATTAGAATGAAAATATTAGAAACAGAGAAACGCAGCTGTCACCAGCGACATGACAGCTGTCACCCTGGAGCCAAAATGTAAACAATATGTAAATCGCCTTTTCTACTCTTTTTATTTTCTTAATAACGTCCGTTCTATTGGGAATATCTGCATGCGGTTTCTTTTAGAACACTCAGAAAGGTTTACTCTATAAAATAAAATAATAATAAAAAAATCGATTTTCAGGAAATTTTAAAAGGTATATGACCCCTTAAAGAAAACAAATAAAAAAAACGCAGCTGCTCGAGAATGACTGTCTAGTCAAAAAAGATATGATTCTTTTGGCGCCGTGGAAGAGGGGAAAAGTGGGGGAGAAATTCTAAAAAGAATTACTACGGAATATACGAATAGGAAATTTAGCACACAAGCGAGGTAAAACGAAACTCAAGTTTCTTGTTACTAATGATACAGGAATGACAATGGCAGAAACACACAAATAATTTACCACTTAAGGCTACAGTGGACAGTTAAAATGTGGAAAATTGACTAAAATATCGAAAAAATTTTTTGACTTATTTTAATATTATATTAGCCTCTCTATCAAACGCAAAAAAAATTTTTTTGGTTCCATGCATTTTTTACTGAGTTATGGGGTAGTTCCGATTCAGTCATTCATGATCACGCCCCTTTGTTTACATTCTGATGTCATGCTGACAAAGCTGTCATGTACTTTGACAGTACGAATTTTATTTACTGCAGACATAGCCTCTCTAATTTTTATTTTTAAATGTTAATTTATCAAGGTCTGGATGGCAACGATTTGTTTTAACTGTATCTGAAACCTAAATCGGCATTATTTGTTTACAATTCGTTCGAACTTGCGTTTGCATTTTTCGTTCAATTTTATTCAAACTTTATATTGATTTTACCAAAACAAAAGTTCTTTTCAGAACTAAAGTTCATTTTAAATTGCCTTTGTTATTTAAAATTTTTATAATGGATCTTATATATCGAGATATAGAAAACCTAAAGGTCGTCCTACCAAAAGGAGAAAGAAGTTGGCTAAAAATAGCAAGAAGCGATGGCAGAAATCTTCTAAAACTGTTGATGAAAAAAACAGTAATAGTATGGTATTGCAGAGAGATACATTGTCTGAACCTTGTACATCTTCCCAACCTGAGGCAAGCTTTATTTTTACTCACATAGCTGTGTTTTCTGAATTATTGCAGAAAGTTCCTTGTAAATATTGTACAAACTGTACCCTTGTTATAAAACAACACCATTCCATGGGGTATTCTACAAAGATGGAACTTTTATGCGAATCATGTCATGAAAGCTATGGAAGTGTTTTTCCAAGATTCCAAGAAGATACCAAAAACTCACATGATATAAACAGCAAACTGCTGAGTGCCTTCCTATCCATAGGCAGAGGGCATGCTGCTTTGGAAACGTTTTCATCTGTGCTCCACATGCCAACAATGGACCAAAAAACTTTTGCCAAATGCCTGCACAACTTATCCGTGAAAAACAAAGAGGTGAAGAAAAAAATGCTCGAAATATCACGTCAAGCTGCTAGAGAAGCTCACTTAAAAGTTGATGCTTCTCTAAAAAATAAGGAAATAATTGATGTGAGTGTGTCATATGACGGTACTTGGCAAAAGCGAGAACATACATCTAACCTAGGATTAGGGATAATCATCGATATCCTTAGTGGACTTGTCCTTGACTTTGAAGTATTGTCGAAATACTGTCATAATTGTGTAGTTGCTGGTCGAGATATGGGAGTCGATAGTGCGGAGTTTCACATATGGCAAAAAGGACATGCGGATGAGTATGACAAAAATTTTGATGGAACTTCTGGAGCCATGGAGATGCACGCTGCACTAATTATGTGGAGGCGATCAATTAGTGATTGCCAAATGAGATTCGTTTCCATGCTGAGTGATGGTGAGTCAAAAACTTTTCAATTTTTGTCGGACAATAAAATATATGGTTCTGATATAAAAATCGAAAATGAAGAGTGCCTGAATCATATTGCAAAGAGGCTAAGCACATCGTTACGTAACAAAGTGAAAGAATGGAAGGTGAAAAAAGTGACTATTGGTGGGCGTAAGCAGGGAAGCCTTACAGATAAAAACATCACAAAGTTGCAAAATTACTATAGAAAGGCAATAAAAGATAATGTCACTGATACCGATAAAATGAAAACTGCTATATATGCCAGCCTGATGCATTGCTCGTCAACAACTGACAAAAAGCCTATGCATGGTAAGTGTCCTTAAGGGGAATCATCACGGTGTTTCTATAAAAGAGTTATAGCCAAAAATGAAACCCCAGGGTCACACAGTTCCATGAGAACTTACTTGTCGCCACAAGTAGTGGAAAAAATTATGCCTGTTTATCAACGTTTAGCTTCAGACACCATTCTTGAAAGATGCGTAGCAGGCAAGACGCAAAATTCCAATGAAAGTCTGCATAGCTGCATTTGGCGAAAATGCCCAAAAGAGGTATTCGTCTCCAAAAGGAGGCTGGAAATAGCTGTAACAGATGCCATCGAAAAGCACAATTTGGGCTATGTTAAATCTCTTGAAGCGAAAGAGGACTCATGTCTAGATGACAGTTTTTCTTTTACTATTGCAGAAAGACAAGATAAACGACGCATTTCTCAGAATATTTCTACGAAACAAAAGAAAAGGAAAAGAAATGCCACGAATACAAATGCAGCCAATAGTGCCGGTGCTTTTTAAATTTTTTTTTTTATCAGACTTAGCAAACAGTTTTCTTGTTATGTGTAATTAGATTTGTTATTTTTTGAATTTTTGTAATTTAATTGTATTGAAATACTTTATTTTTACTCATTGTGATTAATGAAATATGTAATATATTATCTGGTTGATGAAATAATAATGAAATACATTCTGTTAATTTACTTTAGATTTTATTGGAATGTTCTTGCTTACTTCAATTTTTATCACTATATATATTACATATCAATGTGACTGTTACAATAAATATTGTAGAATCTTATACATATATTCTGTGTTTATCATATCTTTATGATAATAGTGTTTTTCAAATTTATATGAATGTCTTTAATTGTTTTAAAAAACTAAGTTTTTTTCCTTTAGAATAAAAATAGCTGTTTTTCTAAAAATGAAAGCTTCCTCGAAAACATTGAATTTTTGTATTTTAATCCCTTTGAAATACTTTATTTTTACTCATTATGATTAATGAAATACATAATATACTATCTGGTTGAGATAAAAAAATAAAATACATTCTGCTAATTTACTTCATATATTATAAGAAAGTTCTAGCTTACTTCAATTTTTATCACTGTATACACCACGTGTCAATGTGACTGTTACAATACATATTGCAGAACCTTATGTATATATATTCTGCATTTATCTTATATTTGTATGATATTAGTGTTTTTAAATTTCAAATTCATATTTATTTCTTTAATTTTTTTTTAAAAAAATAAGTTAATTTCCTTTAAAATAAAAAAAGGTTTTTTTTTCTCAGAATCAAAAATTTGCCTCGAAACCAAAACTCAAAATGTTCCATGCGTTGCAATTTTTGTCGAATTATAACAAAACTTTCCAAAAGTATTCATCTAATGTATACTTATAAATTCTTGGATGCATTGTAGTAATAGTGATAGGGTGAAAGAAGAAATTAAAGTTTTTTATGTAGGAAATCATTAAAATTCTTGAAATTTTTATATAAAAATTTTCGTTTACCCATATTTTGTAAATTATCATATAAAACATTACATTGTATGCATATATTCGTAAAGAATTGCTTAAAGAAGTTAAATCAGGTAAAAATATAAAATTTAAAAAAAAATCAAAACGCATGGAACGTTTTGAAATTTTGAAATTTTCGTTAATTTTTTTTTTATTTTAAATTTCTTAAAAACTAATCATTTTTTTCTCACGAAATTTTTTATATGGTTTTAGTTCTAAGTTACATACAGACAGTAAAAATTTGGGGCATGTTTGTAAAAAATTAAATTTTTTTTACTGTCCACTGTAGCATTAAGAATAATCGCACAACAATCAATTAAACATTGAAATAACCATATATATAAGAAGATTAAACTTTTGAATATACATGAATTTGAAATATTTCACTTCGAAAGTTTCTTTTTAAACTTAGTACACACACAAAAAAAGAATTAGAATTTTTCATCAATTGAATTATGACAATATCTTTTAGAAAAATATTGCCGAAAGAACAACAAGCCAGAAGTTTTGAATTAGAATGTTTCACAATATTGAACTACGGCTACGGTACGACCAAAATGTTGGAATAAGAAATGGTTCGATATTTTCTTACCTGACTTGTTGTTACTTAACTCGATTTAGAAACGCCATCTCTTGCTGCACCTGGAAGTAGTTACTTATTTCTTAATAATTGAATTGGTCTGAAAAGAAATAATATCTTGAAAGCACAGAGACGACCACACCCGAACGAGTTTGAACTGAACTGTTTATTTACGCTAACGAATATTACAACGGAATGCGCAGAGCGTCATCTGTGGACTGTAAGATTAAACAATTATAATAATTAATATGAGAGAATCTACGATGACTCAATGCACAACCCACAATATATATATATATATATATATATATTTATAATATGATCAAATCTAATTCAGACCAATCTCAATAAGCGAACCGCCTAACCCTCAATTTTAATAAAGTGTAATCAATCCTACCTTATATTATTCCGTAATGCTACTTGTCTTTATTTGCAATAGGATGCAGCTTGACGGTTAACTTCTAGTCGAACACCAATATGTTTATCCACGACACGTAGAACTTAATTAATCTTGAACTATGAACTGCAATAATCATCAACTGCCACAACGCACATCAATTGTCTAACATTCCTTTACATTGCCATCCCGCTTATTCTAAAATCCTATATTTAAAGTCCGTTTATTTGCATCTCTTCTTCACATCTCGTTTCTTGGATTTGGTTGGAAAAGGGTTGCCATTCATTCTGGCCCAAAGAACCCAAAGAACTTGTTAAAGGAAGACGCGTAAGACATCACAAAATGTTCGAATTCTCTAATATGAGAAATGAATATGAGAAATGTGTATTAATTTAATTATAAAAATATACAAGTAATTACTAAAACGTTTAAGCTTTTTAAAAATTATTAAAAAGGGATTTTTTTTCAATAGAAAAAAAAGATTATGAGTATCATTTAGTTTATAGTAATGATTTTCAAGAAATGCATTATAATCCTGTATTTTTGCGACACAATTTAAAAATATGCTATTAATTACAGAGATAAAGCATTATTATCATTAATAAATTAATACAGCCAAAAGTAGAAAGTAATTTATCGAACTATTAATTCTGTGTTTTAAATTTAATTACGAAAAAATATTTTTTTTAAAAGAAAAATACAATTACTGAAAAGCATATTTAGAAAAAGTATTTTAATAAAAATATTCTTATTCTCTTTTCATTTTTAACATGAATTATATGCTTCATCAATTAGTTTTAAAATTTTGCCAACTTGTTTGAAGCAATTCTTTTTATTATCATTTTAATAATGTTGTTGGATGATTTGAAGTTTTGCTTAAATGAAAATAAACACATATAGTTCCATGACATTGTTCTTAATAATCTAAAGAGTATGCTTTTTCGCACTCCCTTAGCAAATCATTTTATTTTTGTAAAAAGTACTGATGCTCAATACCGTTTTAAATTTTACTTAATTTGACGTTTTGTTCTTTAATTCTACGATAATTTCAGCAACAGAAATCCAAGAATTTTGAAATGAATACATTTCTACAGACATTTTATAGATGCATCAGATATATATCGTGATAAATAAAAATTCCTCTACTTTAGCCAAAAATATTACTTCTTTTTATTAATTCTATGTACCAATTCTTAAACGGGATAAAAAATTACGTTACTATTAAATAAAATAATGATGTTCAAATAAAAATTTTTCTTATGTAATTCTTCCTTTTTTTTAATACTATTCTCAGAAATCATGAGTAATTTTAAAGCCTACAAATAAAACTTATAACATCTGCTCATCTTACTAGATGCAACGTAAAAAATAGTTAATGTCCAAGATAAACTTATTATCAAATTAACAAAACTATATTTAATAGCTAAATTTTGGGAGAAATAAATCTCTATTTGCTACAGTAACAAGAAATCTAATCTTGTTAAGATAAATATTATTTGAATTTCATATGTTAAAACATATTTATAGAGAAATGCAAATTTGGAAGAATAAATAAATGAAATGATGAAAAATGTATGCTATTTTTCTATTATATCCTTCCCTATTTTCAGAAAAAAATCCAGAAAATACTAATTTTTAAAATTTAAAATTTCTGTTGAGAGACTCAGTTGTTCTTTTTTCTCAAGTCTTGATTACTTCTTGCTTTTTTCCCCGAATGCACTTATTAAACAGAAATAATTATCCGAATTTATCAGTTCTAAACATTTCTATGTTTTTAATAGCGATTTCTTCCTTTTAATATTGCATGCATTATCAAATAGATTATATTTAAATATACTTTACTATTATTTATAGTATAATTTAATTAAAAAGAAAGAAATACTCTGGTATCAGACTTTCTTTTATATAAATATTCCTTCTTACATGTGTTTGCCATCCATTGAAATAAGCAGGCAACAATTTTTCAGTTTTATTAACGGAAAAATGCTCGTATTTTCAAAATACCTTCTTTAAATTACTTGTAAAAAATGCTTCCACCAAAACCATTTTTTTTAGAATTTTTTTTATTTCCTTTTTTTTTTAATTTGAAAATACTGTGCCTTATGTATAATGTTGGTTATTTCTTTCTTCAACTCACAATTCGTAAGTAAACTCCGAGGGAATTTTGAAATTCATGTTATTCAACAAAATAATTATGACCCTTTTGTAGAGAAAAACAGCTGCAAGGGGCAGCATATTAAGCATCAGGGTTAAAGGCTGCGAGAGTAGCTGCTCTGCCACTATATATTGATTTTTTTGTTAAGATTGCGATAAATTATTTTACCCGGGGTACCTGAAAAAACTTACTTTTCGCGATCGAGTGTGCACAAAGTTATGGGTACTCACAATTTACCGTAATAACATAAATAGTTTTTATATCTATCAGAACAGGAGAAAAAAATGTTTGCATGTTCACGGAGTGCATCATTATATTTCATTTTGCGAAATTTTTGAAGTGATTACTAGGAAATAGGCCTAAAGTCCACGTAGACTTTTTAATAAAGTTTAAATATTTGAAAATGTTAAGAAAAAAAAATCCTGAAATTGTTTATGTTACACAAAATATAATTTTTACATCAAACTGACAAATGTAAATCTTCACAGAAAATGATAATAAGTTTACGATAATTATTTTTTTAAATTGAAATTCACACTTTTAAAAAAGGATTATCCATTCGGCGAAACCGTAGCGGTATCTTAGAAAATAGGAAATAAACCTTTTAAGGAAATATTTAGATTGCGCTTTTTCATAATTGTATTAAATTTCGGCTCCATCGTAAACTGTAGTAAAAAAAAGTCCAACAAAACACACCCATGTACAAGGTATGTCAGTACAGCGGTTACAAACTGTCACGACAGATAAAGTACTCCGAGACGGTGAAAAATCACATAGAAATACAGGGCCGAAAACGCTTTCCTGGTGTGGAAGTGACGACATAAAACACAAGAAGGACAGGATAAGTATAAGAGGAGAAAACGCGTAGTGTACAATAGTACAGCAAAATGCTAGGATACAGCAAAAATGCTAGGGAAGTATTTGATTAGTGTACGCGATAGATGGTACCACGTAAGTAAAATCATCAAATGCCGAAGACTGTCTACACGCGGTATTGGCTGCCACGCTTGCTATGACGTATCATTTCGCCATCCGACAAAGAGGTAATAGAATAGAAAATTGCACGAATGTTGAGCTCGCTGATATGCATCTGACATACAGGGTCACTGATTGTAATGTGCATGCCCCCCATGGGTTGTACGCCCAATGTTACCCAAAAGAGGCAAACTTCCAGCCACGCCTTTTTTTGCACGCTTGCACCAAATATTGTCCGACAATGGATCCTTCTCCGTGGACTAACAGGAACGTCTCAGCGAATAGTAAACAATGAAGAGACTGCTGTGGATCAGGTACAGAACAAATTCGGTACCCGTATGCGGACTATTGGGAGTGCGATTTCCCATCTGGCGGATCCAGTGCACTAATGACGTGCACTCCTTCTACCCAGACATGTACCCCTATTGTCCCTTTAATGCTTTTTCTTCTTAATTTTTCTGTGCTGCTCTAAGATTAATAAACATCCTATTATTCCTATCATTTCTTTTTTGTGCTTTGTGTTGTCACTGCTGAGACAGAAATCTGTTTTTGACCATGCATTCCTATGTCATTTCCTATCTTTTAGGTTCACTATACCTGTCCATAAAGTTTATAACTACTGTATTCATACACACTGTATTGTTAGATGAGCTATTAAAAATTATACCACAACAATTATGAAATAAGCATAACAATATATCCTAGTTCAATAAATGTTTAGGTAAAAGTTTATTAATATGTGCTACATTTATGCGTTGTGTGGAAAATTATTTACCTTAAGAAAAATAAAACATTTATATACATATAATATATTTACAAATTAAATTTAAATGCTTGAAATTATCTGGGCATTTATTTTTTGTGACAACCTATTTACTGTATCAGAAATCCACTTTTTTGGCCAAACAATTATGTTTAATTTTTGTATTGAATGTATCCGAAACTATAAAACAAAGAATTGTGTACGTAGCTCTAGTTCCCATTTTGTTTTCCCACAAATGACCACTTGATGATATGACGTTATAATGGCTCTCCCACAGTGCCACATGCAGCTCTTCTGGCAGGATAAAAAGTTCCGCATTGAGCTTTTCACTTCCTGCTGGTTGTTAGGGTTTCGATGAAGCTGTCTGAATTATTTTACCCAATCGCATGCGAACTTGTGTATTATTGTTTCCATAATGAGTTATTTTCAGAAAAATACCTAAACAAGTTCTTGAAAACATTTACTTTAATATGAAACAATTGGTATGAATTAACACTTCAATTAAATGTTTATTTGTTTATTTCTTCCTCAACATGTTGTCAAAAATAATATTATTATGTCGCAATAAATGTTAAAAGAAAAGAATGGAAAGTTAAAGTTCTTCAGAAATGAGTAATACATACAATAATCACTATTATAAATTAAGAGATGAAATAAAATTTCCGCATTACATTTATTTCTAACATAATTTAATTTTATATAAAATTAAGAAAACTTAGGAGATTAGTTTTACACTTCATATATTTAGGCAAAATATGCTAGTTGTTAATTAAATGTTCTTTAGTGTTGTTAAATTTTAAATAAAGGAAACCAAGAGTAAGATTTAATTTCAATTGCTTTCCATAATATAATAATTCAATAATCACGCTAATTCAATAAAAAACTGATAAATTGTTCTAAAAAAGATCTACCTCTGACTTCTATTACCTATGCCCATGATTCCCAAATTTTATGTTAGAGGAATGCAATAAAAAATAAGTACCTCTTTTAATACATATATACAGTAATATAACCATCCCATCAGCCATTTCCTTCGTTTAGTCCTTAAAGAATCGTTCTGGTCAACGTACCACTTTTTGAAGACCACTGATATATGGCATTTAAAATATTTATTTAAATTCCTTAAAATTAATTATTGCAATTAATAAAAACCCCAATTATCTAAATACAACTCTTATTTAATATTTGTATAAAAGTTCTATATTTAAAATCGATGAATAAATGCCTCGAGAACATTGATATTTGCTCATATCATCCCTAAAGCGATAAATACATAATTCATGAAGTTTAATTAGGCTTATCAAAATATTTTTGTTATTTTTAATACATAATTAGCCTGTGATATATATGTATATTATGGAAATCTGATTCTGTTAATTTGGCATTTATAAATAGTATTTAAAGAGTATAATCTTAAAAAAAAACTTGAAAATCCAGTTTAAGATGAAATAGCGTTTAAATATCCTTAAATGGTAATAACATTTCGGTGGAAAACAAGTGAAGTGATTATTTTACTCCAGAAACTATAACGTAACGAAAATTATCTAAGATTGAAGAAGGTACGAACGGCAAGATATGAGAATACATCATAAATTAAAGTAGGGATTTGTAAAATAAACAAGTTTTTAGAGCCAGAAGGCCTGATGTTTCTTTTGAAGGTAATCCCATAAGAGATAAATTGCACACCATCACGGTGTATCTTTATTTATGTTATCTGTAGTTTCAAGAAGTAAAATATAGAATCGTCTTCTGTGCGTGCATATATATAAAATATCCAAGATATTTTACAAAGCATTATTTGTACAATAACTGGCTATAGTAATGGTGTGCTTTCTTAATAAATATTGAGATTAAACAGAATTAAAATGCATGATTTATGTGTTACGTAATCTAATTTGTTGCCAATAATTTTTAAAAAAGTATTTTGTAAAAAATGGTTTTATATTTGTGAAAAGACTATTTTTGAAGATATGCTTCTTATTGCGCGTTTGGGAAAAAGGATGAGGGTAAATGTTTACGATGCGCGCGCACACCGTTGTCTAATAGTTTACGATGCCACTTTTTTGGTGCTAGGGAACTGATATTTGGGGGATCGTAATAACTATTGTTATAAGCCATACATCTGTTGGGACACCCCCTCCGGTAAATACCCGGTAAATATCATGCTCTATAGCTTTTTGGCCAATATCTCGGCACCGGAGCCTGACAGTCCATTCGGAACTGGCTAATTCAATCCCTCTCTATTTGCTCTTTCAGTTATTATAAGTTCATGCTCGTAGGACTA
This sequence comes from Trichonephila clavipes, assembly GCA_019973935.1. NCBI lineage: Eukaryota > Metazoa > Arthropoda > Arachnida > Araneae > Nephilidae > Trichonephila > Trichonephila clavipes. Next base: position 13,691 of record BMAU01000437.1, read on the forward strand.
TTCCTTCCATAGTTTTGTTTTAAACTTTTTAAATTTGTTTAAATTCACAATATCTTGGCTCCTGTTCGAGTCTCGGACTTGAGATTTGAACTAACTGTTCCACTTTTCGAGACCCATCCAGTCATTTACTTCATTCCCATTGTGTACGCATGAAGATGGCTTAAGCAGAAAAATATCATGCTCTTATGTTAATCCTATGGGTACTGGAAAACATTTCACCCCCTTTACGGAATTGAGCTTGGGACTTGATTTTGGAGGTCCACCATATTTTCGTATTAGCGTGAGCTTTACGTGGAATTGGTCCCCTCCGTTGCTTCCCCCTACAGAGCTTCCCCAGTAATATGAATCCTATACCACCTTGGTCGACTACACCGGCTGGATTCCATTTTTCTCCCTGTGAGTCTTCTAGATATATTTTTTCAGGACCATAGCCCCATTTCACCACCAAAATTTGACATTTTAAAATTATTTTAAAGTTTTAGTTATTTTAAACCCCACATAACTCCGAGAACTTTGAGCTTCATAGATGAAACTCGGACCATAGGCTCTTCTCGTTGAAATCTTTCATCTGTTTTAATTCTTGTGTAGATAGTGGGGGCGTTATCACTAAAATTTAGAATCCCCATGTTATTCCTATGGGGTTCGATCTTTTGATGACGTCACGATTTTTTGATTACGCGAGCGATAGAAGGATGAAACTTTGGGATCACCTACTACTCTGTGTATTGCTGACGTGTACGTGACTATTTACGTCACAGTTGTCACCCCGGGGAAGTTAGTTTCGTTTACCTTTTCCGAGCTAGCGCCGCCCTATTTGCAACTATAGACTCCGCGCCGGTTCGAATGGAGATTCCTCTTTTTTCATCACTAACAGACCGAGTTTCGAGTTGCTGGGTGCTCTTCTTCGACTTTATTTAATTGTTTTAATTATTTTTAAATGACCATAACTCTTCAGGCGGATGTCTTAATTTTCTCAGGAACGATTTTTCCCGCCGAGACATTCAATATGAGATCTCGGGTGCCACATTCGGTTCACCTCATCTCCAGATACAGTCTTCCTACCCCTCCCCCTCCCTTTTTATTGGTCCTATCGGTTCTGTGTGTGGGTGTTAATATTTATTTAAATCGTGATTAACTCGGGTTTGGCTGATCCGATTGACTTAAAGTTAGTATCATTCAACTCCGCTTGTGACCGCCTTTCGGCTTTGGCCCAGATTGCCCTGTTCAAGATTTTTAGAAATATTTTAATCTTCTTACGCCAAAGAAGTATAAATTCTTACGTGTTTTCATGAGTATACACACGCACTTTTTCTTTGAAAAGTTTCCGAACTGTGTGTTGTTATAATATCAAAAGTATAATTTCTGTTTATTTCTTTAAAAATAACATTCATTAGTAACATTAGTATTGTTATGAAGTATGGCTCAATATCAACATTAAAAAAATGTAAAATTATCTCTTCAAATATAATATTATGTATACACTGACAACCCACAAAACATTAGACATTTCCACATTTTTTAATTGGCTCACCTGAATGACGGGGAGGGCCCTTGGTTAGGTAGAAATAATATTTAATTGCTCATGGAGAACGTAACAAATCCTTCTTCCTCTTTATTTTACGAGTAAGGGGATAGGATGCTGTGATTTAAGCAAATATGGTGGGAGGCAGATTGTAATGGTCCTTAGAATCGGAGCGAGTATCTCTAAAATTGCATCACTGATAGGTTGTTTACGATCTACAATTGTTATTATTTATGCAAAGTTTATGTAAGAAGGTGAAGACAGCAACATATGTCAATCTCTTGGATATCCACGCGCTATCAAAGAAAAAGGATTTGGAGACTGCTCCGATTGATAAAGCAAAATTGGCGTCAGATAGTTGCGCTGCTGACAGCCCAAAACAGTGCCGATAAAAATACCACATAAAAACATTAATTTATGTATCAAAAGCAAGAATAACAAAAACAAAATAAATGTATATTTTTATATGCACTAGCGAACAAAATTTAAGCAATATATAGGGGGGAGGTAGGTCCATAAGTGTACGAGTAATCATCTCAGAAACATAAAATTCAGAAATGAGAGACAACATTTTTTTACTTAAACGATGACGAAAGCATAGTTACGCAAAAATGAATACAATGCATATAGAAAAAAGAAAACAAGTTTTACGCATGATTGTATATAAAAAGGGAAAATAATTGGTTCTTTAGAATGATGTAAATACTGTTTGTCTTTTCTTTATACACTGAGGTGCGAACGTTGAATTGCGATCCCTTAGAACTGCTAGTGCAAATGAGCCAGAACCAGTTTTTTAGTTTTAGTTGTAACTCAATTCCTACGATTGAGACATATACCCTCCCCTTACAGCAATGGTTGCTTCGCACCATCTCTCCGCACTCAGCACTAGATTGTCCAACCGTTTTTTAGGCGATAAGGCTTATCTATCCATCGCATCTGTTTCAGTTGTTAGCTGCTTCCCGGGAAATGTAATCATGTCACAAGGTGCCTCCCTAAAGCAACCCACACGCATTCTATGGGATTTAAACCAGGGCGAATTCGTTCGAGTGATATCTTATTTTTACATTAGCTGCTGAGCATCAGCAGTCCGGTGTCACTTTGCACTGCCGTCTATAAAAGCTAAGCTTGGTCCAATAGTACCTCGGAACATACAACATGAGGAAGGATCACCTTACAACAGTGATTCCCGGTTATAAAACCTTTGTCGAAAACGTGCAGCATAATCCAACCGTTCAACATAATGCCTATTCAGACAACACCTGGATCACCGTGATATTACTGGGATGAAAATGTGTTCGACCTCTCTCAAAAGCAAGCGTTGAGAATCACTTGCGGTATTGAAACGACTTTCAACCGTAACGAAAAGACACGACTTCATGGATGAGATGTCCATTTTTTGTATTCCTTTCACCGCTCTAAACGATGCAGCGTTCAAGACGGCGAGGAAATACGCCACCATTGTAATAGGTCTAGTCCCAGCTTGCTACCCTTCACCTTTCAAAGTGGCTGAGCATTTCTGCTTGCTGATTAGTATGAGGCTCTTTTCACCTGCATTACTATATTTCGGTCATCCAGTGCAGTTTTTTTCCGAGATAAGCCACCATCAATCTTTATAACAGATGCACCTATGGTTTGGAAGGCTTTCCAAGCGTGAAACAACACTTTTGTTGATTCTGAACTCTGCTGCTACACTGGTCAAATTGCACTCCGTGTAACGTCTTCGTTTCACAGCTGTGTTTGGCGTCTTTGTGGAAATAATCAACACCCGGACAGGGATAGGGATGCAAGTTTGAATTATTGTATAGTATGAGATTGGATCGCATCAAACCTATTGATATCACGAGAGATCCCTTCCCATCGCTGGCAGGATGCAACTAGAGCTACAAAAGTGCCACCCTCATCCCGGAGATAGGGAGATGCTGACCCCTCGAAGGAAGCAGAGAAGGAGGGAGTGGGAAGGGGAGATGCTATGACCCGTGGGAAGGAAGGAAACGTGCGACGGAAGATGATGCTTTGACTTTCCGGTGAGCGGTTGGCTAGAGGGTCCCTAATCTCACGAATCACTTATTGAGCTCTAAAAATCTTTTAATAAGTTTAATAACTTCAATGTATAATTCTGTAAATAATAGAGGCTACGTGAAGTCTTTAAATGCGCTTCCGCTGTTCTTTTTATTGTAGCCTTGAGTTCCGTTCGCTGACAGCACGCGTTTCTCGTACTCTCACGTTGTCTATGATGCTTTGTTCCCGATATTTGCATGCGCTTCACATTTCTGCTGCGCATTCTACTGATTGCAATAGCCTCTTTTCTGCAGTTTCTTCACTATCCGTTTAAAATTTACACTCTTGATTGAGTTTTACACACTAGTGTACTTATATATGTTATTATTAATCTAATATTTAACACTAATTTATAGCTATTCTATGAAGGAAGCATGGGAGTTTGTACAGGTTGAAGTTAAACCTAGATTTAAGGACAAACACTTTATTTGCATATACCATTAGGCTTGACGGAAAAGAAAATAGTGAATGAAGAATAATTAAGTTTCTCTAAGTCATTAAACCTAAATTTGATAGAAAGAACATTAATCCCCACACCATATAAAAGGAAAGAAAAAGCTATAATCTATATTTTATTATATATATATATATATATATATATATATATATATATATATGGGATTATGGTACAGTTTTAGGGGTATTCAATAATCACACTCTCGTTTGTTTCTAATCTAACGTGTAATGCTGGACAAAATACACAGTTCTATTCACTAAGACAGACGTTTAACACATATAATACAGTATTTACAATTCGATTAAGCCCTCGTGCTGAGAGCGACCTGCGCGTCTCTCTCGTGGACAACGGGTTGGTGGGTCCCTACACAGCCACTGTTCTCGTCCCTCTTTCTTCAGCCCCGAATCATCGACCTCCGCGTCTAGCGTCCGCTCGCTGAATTCTGGTCTTCATAATAATACTGAGGTACAGGAGTGTTGAGAGTGACCTACGCGTCTCTCTCGTGAACAACGGATTGGTGGGTCCCTACTTGGCACCGTTCTCGTCCCTCTTTCTTCAGCCCCGGATCATCGACCTCCGCGTCTAGCGTCCGCTTGCTGAATTCCCTCTCCTTCGTTAACTCCTGGTGGCTGCCTTGACAGTGCCCTCTATAGAATGTTCATGTGGAAATTTCCCACAGCTCTCGGCCATCCACACAAGCAGTGTCCTCACTGCTCACGCACTAAGGATCTCAAATAAACAAACTAAAAAAAAAAAACAAAAAAAGAACAAAGGTTAATTTTACAGTTACACAAACATTTGAAACAAGTTCATTCCTCCTCTCTCATCAATGCCAAGTCCATGGCTTCATCTGGTCTGCTGATGCTGACGTAACTTTGGGCTCCTCATGGTCTCCAATTTTAGCCACATCATATCGGTCACGGGGCTTCACTTTGGTCACCTGGTATGGTCCAAAATATTTTATTCGCAGTTTCAATTTGTTTCCAAACTGAGTCCTCATGATTGCCACCAAGTCACCTTTCTTATATAGATGCGCTTCTTTCCGTTTTCGGTTGTAAGTTCTTCTGTTTTCTTCTTGAATCTTCAAAATGTTCTGCTTTGCCTCCTTCTCAGGTTATCTCGATGTTGGAAAAGTTGCTCTTGACTCTCTTCTTTAAGCAGATTTCTTATCATGACATCTTCAGGATTCTTCATTTTAGCTCCTATGAGCAATTCATATGGTGAATACTTTGTACTGCGTGAAGGCACACTGTTCAGCACACGTTGTAGTGAATCTACATGCTTAAACCACTTAGTCGGGTCTTCGATGGACATCTTGGTCAATACTGGAATTAGTACTCCATGGATTCTCTCTCTCAACTTGTCCATTCCTACTCGGTACTCCCGTTGTTATTTGCACATGGCTAATTTGCTCATCAGCACAGTAGTCTTCGAATTCTTTAGATCTGAACGCTCCTCCTTTGTCATTAATCACTCGTGAAAGATTTCCCAAAAGTTTTCTGTTGCAACTTCAGTCTTTCGATGCCTTCTTGAGCTGTAGTGCTTTTGGTTGGATACAACCACGTAAACTTTGTAAATGCATCAATAACAGTGAATATGTGATTATAATTTTTATTGGTCGCTGGTAATGGTCCAATAAAGTCCACGTGAAATGTCGACAACTGTAGATCTTCTTTAGGAATAGGGTTTAAAAAGCCTTCTCCCTTTCCCATCTTCTTATTGACTATTAAGCACTCAACACAGTTCTTAATAACGTTTTCGATACACCTTCTCATGTTCGAAAAATAATAATCTCTTTTCACCAACTCCTCAGTTTTTGTCACTGCAAAATGTCCAAATGAGTGAGCTTTCTTAATCACATCTACTTGCATCATCTCTGGAACAACTAGCAACTCCTGATCCTCACTTATCTTGTACAAGATTTTATTACTTACGATGAAATCAGAAGTTTTACCTTCTTGCAACAGCTTCTTAAGAGTCCTAATATAATCCACAGATTCTTGAGCGTTCGCGATCTTGTACGTTAGTTCACACTAGTCACTAGCATAACAGGATGTCTGCTCAACGCATCTACATGTTGCATTTGTTTTGCAGGACGATGGACTACCTTGTAATCAAAATCTGTTAGAAAAATCGACCACCTAGCCATCTTTGGTGTTAATTCCTTCTTGTCGAGGGTTTTCGCAAATGCTGCACAATCCGTTTGAATTCGGAATTTCCTTCCCAGTAGGTAATTTCGAAATTTTTTCAGAGCCTCTATAACCGCCAGTACTTCTAGTTCATAACTACAAAGTTTCTCTTCTTGTGAATGGAAGTCTTTTGCTCATGTAATGGATAGGATAGAAACGTCCATCTTTACCTTGTTGTAAAAGTACAGCACCTAGCCCTAGTTTGCATGCATCCGTATGTAATTCTAACTTAGCACCTTCCTTAAAAAGATGTAATACGGGTTCACTGGATAAAGCGTTCTTTAGATTTTGAAAAGCTATTTTTTGTGCATGCACAAATTCAAAATGATTTGTTCCTCTTAACAAGTCACTAAGGGGCCTAGCTATCATGGCGTATGAAGGAATACACTTTCTAAAATACCCTGTTAGCCCAAGGAAACTTTGCACATCTTTCGCGTTTTTAGGCTCTGGAAAGTTACAAACTGACACTGTCTTTTACACCGAAGGTTGAATTATACCGTTCTGGATCACATGCCCTAAAAATTAATCTTCCCCTGAAAAAACTGACATTTTTTTAGATTGAGCTCAATGCCGTATCTGGACGCGGTTTCTAACACACGAGCTAATTTTTTATAAGCCTCTTTTTCATCAGTAGCCGGAATTATTATACCATCTAAATAAATAATTAATGTACCGTCTCTTAGCAACTCTTTAAACATGTAATTAATGTATCTTTGGAAATAGTTACTGCTAATAGACAACCCAAATGGCACTTTTAAAAATTCATATTGGCCAGTTTCCGTTACAAATGCGGTATATTTTCTACTGACTTCATCAACATCTACATGAAAAAATGCATTCTTTAAGTCAAGCGTTGTGAATATTTTCCCATGCCCTAACTTATCTAAAACCTCTTCAATTATAGGAAGTGGATATCTATCCTTACCTATTTTCTTGTTTAATTTTCTGTAATCTATATAGAATCGCATTGTTCCATCTTTCTTTTTACACACCACAACCAGAGATGAAAAATCGGAACAACTCTCTCTAATTATTCTCTGCTCTAACCACTCATCTATTTGCTTTTCTACCTCTCTCTTTTCAGGCAAAGATAGCCTACGTGACCTCTGAGCAATGGGTTTTTCATCCGATAGAATTATTTTCATTTTCAGAGCAGTTGTCTCTGTTTTATTTAGACTGTAATTTTCTATTAACGTCTGGACTTTATCCCTTATTCCACTATTCGAAATGTGTGAAACATCCTATAAACATTCATCAAACGTCTCCGATACCTTAAGTAAAAACAAATTAGACCCATAAGTGATCTTCCCCGAGTTAGCTACACCCCCTGTCAGCTCCACGTCATTTTCTCCCCCTGTTTCATTTTGTAAACACACCGGCTTGCACGACGCGTTCGTCGACCCCGCTTCCTCTGGCTTACTCTTTAAAAACTCAAAAACTTTCGAGGGTAACAATATTGCTGCCTCGATCCTGCACACTGCCACTAGTATTTTTTTTCTTTTCCCCACCCTTCAATGAGATCGTAAATTCTGAAACATTCGCACTTCCGAAACGTACTTTGAATTGATAATTACTGAATTCGCGCCTGAGTCCAAGGTTGCCCTTAGTGGGGTATCATCAACAATAACTTCTACGTACTGCAATTCATTAAATAAAAAGTTATTTTGATTAGAAATAGAAGTTTCAATTTGATTTGCGGCATGACCTGTATCCTTATTTCTCTTTTCTGAGTTCATCATTTTCTTCGTGCAATTCCTTGCGAAATGCGGGCCTCCACAAATATAACACGATACTGTTTTGTCTAATCTAACACTTTGGTTATGTTTTGGAAACTGTCTTTGGAATTGATTTGTATAACCCATGTTCGCGCGTTTCTTACTATAAACATCATCGTTTTTACTCTTAAAAGTATTTGGGTTCCGAGAGTCATGTAGCGATCTGTTTTTCGAAATGAAAAATATATCGCACGCTTTTCCTAATTCATCTGGCGTCATCCATTGATCCGCCTGCATAATTTTAATATGTGAAGCAGTTTCTGGCTCTAAAGTATCTAAAAATTTATCACTTATCATTAAGTCAACTAAGGATTTAAAATCAACAACATTCCTAATTTTTAAGTAGAATTTAAACATCGCACTTAAACGTGTGGCGAATTGCACATGGGTTTCATCTACTTGCCTTTTCTAAAATTAAGTAAACACTCCTGTGCAGTGGGCTGGAACTCTCTTATAATTAATGATTTAACTAAATCGTACTCTTTTATTTCGTCATCTTTAATGTACAGTAAAATATTGTGTGCTCTCTCACCAAGAATATTAATAAGGATTTCTGCTTTCAAGTTTTCGGGGACGATTTTTACTCTAAATGACCGTTCTAGGGATTGGAAAAAAGACCAAAATTTTCAGTTTTCGTTGGGATTTGTATAGTCAGCGTTTTTACACTCTTAATTAAATTTTCTAAATTATTTGTATCTCCTTTTGAACTTTGTTGCGTTGCTTGCCCTTCTGCCAAAGTTTTCTGAAGTTCAATTTGCTGTAGTTTAATTTTTTCTAACTCTAGTTGTGAGTTGGTCTCTTGCAGCTGCCGTTCGGTTTTTGCCTGCCTGTCCTCGACGGACAAATTTAGCAGATTTATCACAAAATTGGGATAGTCTTTAAAAGCTGCGGATTTTTCCAATTTGGTTTTCAATTCAATTATTGTTTCTTTAGATGTAGCTTGTTCTGCAATTTCCTTCAGAACATTTATTAAGTCCTCCTTTCTTGTATTTTTGTGGAACGACATATTATATACAATTACACTTATTAAAATAGAAGGATATTAAAAGGTATCTTACTTTTTTTTTTCGTGGAACTCCCTTCTACATGCACAGGCAAATAGGTATCCAATGAAATGCACACACAAGTGTTCACAGTCCAGATCGCGTTAGTTGCAGTATTCACACACACAGTCCTTACAGTCCATATTGCGTTTGTTGAAATATTAACAGTCCTCACAGTTCATATCGCGTTGGCTGCAGCATTAACAGTCCTCACACTTCATATCGCGTTGGTTGCAATATTAACAGTACTCACACTTCATATCACGTTAGATGCAATATTAACAGTCCTCACAGTTCATATCCCGGCCGAGCCCCCATATTTTGTGGGATTATGGTACAGTTCTAGGGGTATTCAATAATCACACTCTCGTTTGTTTCTAATCTAACGTGTAATGCTGGACAAATTACACAGTTCTACTCACTAAGACAGACGTTTAACACATATAATACAGTATTTACAATTCGATTAAGCCCTCGTGCTGAGAATGACCTGCGCGTCTTTCTCGTGGACAACTTGTTGGTGGGTCCCTACACAGCCACTGTTCTCGTCCCTCTTTCTTCAGCCCCGGATCATCGACCTCCGCGTCTAGCGTCCGCTCGCTGAATTCTGATCTTCACAATAATACTGAGGTACAGGAGTGTTGAGAGTGACCTACGCGTCTCTCTCGTGAACAACGGATTGGTGGGTCCCTACTCGGCCCCCGTTCTCGTCCCTCTTTCTTCAGCCCCGGATCATCGACCTCCACGTCTAGCGTCCGCTCGCTGAATCCCCTCTCCTTCGTTAACTCCTGGTGGCTGCCTTGATAGCGCCCTCTATAGAATGTTCATGTAGAAATTTCCCATATATATATATATATATATATATATATATATATATATATATATATATATATATATATATAATGCATGTTTCGAGTCAGACTTAAATTTAAAAAGGAATTTTATTCAATGAATTCTAGACATCATATGACGCTAAGAGAAAAAGGATGCCAAAGTGAAAACTAAGTTTTTTACCACTTAATCCCAGATGCGAGAAGGGCCACTGATTTTATGAGTGTACTTGAAAGTTTATGCTGACATATAGCGCTAAAAATATAATGATCTGGGATAAAAAAAATTAGTGGTTAGGCCATATGTTTCGGAAATATAATTCTGTGATTAATTTAATACTTGAAGGTGTAATGAAAAATAAATTTAAGTGTTATGTAGGTAATTTAATTTTAAATCTAATTTTTAATTATCCTTACATATACAACAATTACAGATGTGAAAGGTAATAATATAATTTACATTAATTTATTGATTGCAAAGGAAGCTCAAAAATTACGTCCGTAAAATATTAACTAAACCCGTAATATTACTTCACTTTCTTTTGTTATATTTCAAATCATATTACTCAAGTGCCTAAATACCTTTCTTTAAAAAATGTCACCATCTGCTACGATTGTAAGTGATTAATGTTGAAATTAAATAAGTTTGCAATTATTGATCAGTTTATATTTATGTTTCGGTGACTAAGAACGTGAGATCTGCAAAGCTTTTAACAGTTATTTTAAAGGAATCACATTTTTGATTACTTAGGAATGTTTCGAATTTAAAATCATGAAACAAAGGTAATCATCTTTAAAGATTAAAACCAGTTAGTAAACGAGATGATTTAGAAATATTTTTATTAATTTGAAGAATAATAAGATGGTTATAAAAGAAAGCTTATTATTCATTTTTTAAAAATATATCCATACACTTTATTTGAATTGAAGATAAATTTACATCTCGCACACATATTTGTAGTTTTTCAAATATAAATGCATTAATTTTATCATGTACTTTATACTGCTAGTATTTTTAATTGTTTGAAATCCTTTTATGCTAGGAAAAGTTTTAATATCATAAATAGTGTTACAAAAATTGAAGTATCTCCTAAATCGTTTTATCATCTTCTGTTTTAAAGTATTCAAAACTAATGATCGATTCTATTAATAATTAAGTAACACTTTTCAAGAAATATAACTATTTAAAAAATGTATTAATCTTTTATTTAAAATTTTTATGTGATTTAAATATTTTATCCTTCACACACATCACGTAAGCATACCAAGTAATTTTAAAATATCAGATATTTTAAATGAATTCAATACATCATACATGATTAAGTTTTAAATAATACCTACAGTAGCATTAAGCAGACTTGGCACCCTTTGAGCAAACTTCTTTATTTACGTATTTAAAAATTATATTTTAGCATTTTATACAATGTTTCTAATCAAGAAAATGTTACCAGATGAAAATTTTCATGTATTATTCACACAATTTTAAAAATTTTAATTTTTTGAAGAAATTTGGGGAAATTTTAAAATCCTACTCCTTTTGTAAAAATTAATTTTTTGACCTGAAATTTTTTTATAATACTCTTATGGATGATCTAAACAACTTTAGGGATCGATTTTAGAATAACTTCATTCGTTTTTGAGAAAAAAAAATAAAATGTTGATATACATGCTAAGAATCAACGAAAAAGTCAACATGTCTTACATTTTATTTATTTTTTAAAAAAGTATTCAGTTTATAGCAAAACGGATCCCTAATTTTATTACATGCTTTAGTGTCAACACGCAAGAAAAAAATGGAAGTGATTGGTAAATAATTGTCGAAGGAGTAGCATTTTGAATGCACTAAGGTTTCGAAAAACACAAACTGAGAAAAACAGGTTTAAAGTTTATAATTCTGAAAAAATAATTATTATAAACATAATTTAACTTAAAATATCACTTTAAGATATTAGTTATACGTTTTTCTTTAAAATAATTACATTTTCATATTTTTTCAACCCACACATTTTTATAAATGATCAACATTTAGAGAGTACTAATTGCCCATAAAAATTCAAGAAAAATGTTAAATTTTTTTTCTGTCACGACAGAAATTTTAGCTGTTTTTCTTCTTATAATATTAAAGTATTACATTTGTATGAAAAAAATATCAGGAAGAAGAACTGAAATTATATAAAATTATTAATATAAAATGCCTTAATTTAAAATTTTACATGCACACATTTCACAAGGAAGAAAATTACATTATTGTATTGCCTCGGAAATATTCTGCTTTTAATACTACACATTCTTTTTATAGTTATTATTTCTATTTCTAAAATATATTTTTTTATCATAAAGCATTTTTTAGCTTTTTTTTTTTCTAAAAGGGGTGTGGCTGAATTGCCTAATTTGTTTTCAAATGAAGTTTTATTCAACTTCTAACTTTCCGACATGCACAAGTGATATATCAATCGAAAGATAATAATGCAAATAATAAGATTAAATGAAAATAAAAACGATAGGTTTGTGATTTTTAGGGTACCAAGTCCTCTTAAAAGTTTCATTCTTTAAGAACTTTTTTGTGGAGATCATTTTTATGTTCACATATAGAAGTGTTACACATATCATAAAAGAGAAAAATAAATACTGCGCTGAAAATGGTGTTAAAATTACTGCATTATTTAAAAATTGCTGAAAGTTGTTTGAAAGTATTTGGTTTCAGCAAAAGATCTAACAATATATGTAGAAAGTAAATTAATGCCTCTAAAAATAGTGCCGATAAAATTTAGAACAGAAGAGGAATCATTTAATTCGTTGGATATTAGGGTCCTCTTTAAAAGGGACGTATTCAAAATATAACAAATTATGAAACTTCACAAAATGAATTCCATTGCGGAAATATGCGTTGATTCTTCCATTTTACATTGATAGATAAATAAAAAAAGGGTTCATTATTGTTGTTTAATTTTAAAAATATTCATAAGACAAGGATCAGAGTTTCTTCTTGTATTCACATGTTTAGGAATAATACTGAGTTCATTTATAAAGAAGAAAGGAAGCGTATTTCGGCCCTTGATAAAGCCAACCAAATTTCTACAATATTGTAGACATTTTATGTCTAAACAATTTTCAAAAATAGCACTTCCTAAGCATAATTTTTGAACTTTTAGAGATTTGTCAAACAACTGACGTATGTGATTTATCAAGATATATTGAACTATATCTTTCACTTCTCCCTAGAAATGTTCTTGAGTTTCTGGAATGTAGTTCTTATCAGTAAATAATATGCTTCCAAGTTCATTAAAAGAATTTTCAAAGACACGTCCAAACCATATCATTTCATACACAGTAATTTCCTCCACGGTTTTGATTACTTTTAGAAGTTATAAGTAAGTGCACAGAGTTATCTAAGAGCAGAAAAATTTAGGATTCACTTCACCTCGGAAAAACTAAAACTTTACCTTGAAATATTGTGGTACGATACGATTGAGAAGTCTTTATTCCTTTGCTAGAAGCGTGGATATGCTTTTTCCATTGCACATTACATTAAGCCACATCATGAAACTCTTTTTCTAACGATCAGCTTAATGGGATTTCTAGTAATGGTAAAGAATTCTTTTCTCTCTGGTTTCATTAGGTAACCTCCAGCATATATATATATATATATATATATATATATATATATATATATATACCTCTTGATGATGACTTTGATTTCGGAATATATTGACTTATTCTGTGTCCTCAAATTAGCACATGTACATGTTGCATGTACATAAATGTTCTTGGCAATGTGTGCCGATAGCAGAATGCGTCATACAAACAAATTTCTTCGTATATAAAAATACTTATTCATATCGTCACTATTTCACAAATAAGTAACAACCTTTAACTTTTGTCTTGTTTTTGAATACTCTAGGAGACAGAGTAAGATAGTTATTCTTCTCATTTTTCAATTTCTGTTAGTAATACTAGCTTATCTACTGATGTTTTGTGAAGAAAGGAACTTTCCCAGGCTATCACTATGTTTTTACTGAGCAGTTCCGACTAACTGACCCCCCCCCCGAGTGATTATCTTAAACCGCGAGAAAAAAGACTCATCGACACGGCTATCACAAACATCACTTCAATTATACTTTCATTAACGTTTATTGCGTGCTTAAATTCAAGTTAACCTTGTAGAAATTTTGGACCATTAATCTTTTAAATGTGTTCAAGATTAAGTGTAAAGCATCAACAAAGTATGAGAAACCTGATTAAAAAAGTCCCTCACCTTTAATTGAACATGCATTAAAACCTTTCACACGCCAATAGTTCATTATTAGAACATCAATTTTGTAATTTTCTGAAAAATTCAGTTTTATTCATATTGTTCCGTAAAATTTATTTTAAAGACAAAAAAATATGGCTGATTTTTTTTTGGATTTGTAGTACTGTTGCTAAAGTAAATTGTCTCTCTGTCAATCCATTTTTTTTACTTTTGATCGGGCAAAATTCAAAACTTCATATAAAATTCAAAATTTAAAAACTATTTTATTATTTGGTAAAAGTAATTAAAAATGATCATTTTGTGACGGACAAGTGTACATTTGCATTGGGAAAAACAGTACTGTATTAACTATAGCATCCAATTATATAACACATGAGACTGTCACTAAAACCAAGAGACTTTACCGTGCACAAAAAAAGAAAATTGATATTTGTCAACCAAATCTTATAAAAATGTACAATGAGGGAAGGGTGGGGGTGATTTACTAGACAGACCTCTTGCAACATATCGGCATCTGTTAAGAAAAAAAATGCTATTGGAATCTATTTAGCAATGCGCTAGACATGGTAGTTGTGGCTGGATGGATATTTCCTTTACATTTGCACAAAGGTACTGAATCAGAAAAATCTTAAGTTTGCTTCTCTCATGACACAGAAAATTCACTCCGTTCCAGAACCTCGTATTCAAAGCTCTAAATCTTTGAGACACTCCGATGTTCATTATCTTGTTCCATCAACATAAGTACGTTGCGCTGTGTTAGAAAGGCATAACGAAAAAATGCATCGAATGTGGCATGAAAAATGTTTTTCTTACTACCACGGACAGTAAAAATAGTTTAGAATATAAAAGAACACACACATTTATACAATAATATGTTTTGTCTTTATTTCTCATTTTAAAGAATTTTGGTTAGTCTCTAATTTTGCTTTATTGTACTGTTAGCTTTGTGAATTTGATGTGAAGGTTATTTATTTATAACTTTGTGTGCTACTGATGTTTTCAATTATTGAGTGTATTTCTAAAAACTGATTGTAGTTTTCTTTAAATATATTAATTCCTGGTTATAAATTATATTTCCAGCTTAATATATTTTATTTTGAAACTATATTTAAAAGTGTACTGCAGAGGTGGTACCCAGAAGGGACAGCCATTCGGGAAACTGTCTCCCCAACCACATTCGGTGTACATTTAAAAAATTCGGCAGGGAAAGAATGATTGGTTTTTCTCGTTCACACTCAAATACTTAGTACTTTTCCCCATTTTAATTTTTAGACTTTTGAGGCCCATTCCAATTGTTTGTCGGTTATCATGTCCTTCCCCCAAAACGAAGAATGATGAAACCCCATGGGGAAATGTTTAGTGCCGCTTCTAGTTTAGATACCACTTCTTAAAAATGTATATAATAATTGATTTTTGAATTAAAATGTCATTGGTCACATTTTTAAGAAACATGTGAAAAAACTAAAAGGTACCCGCCAATGTTTCATTTTTGAAACATGCTTAAAATCGTAAAAAAAACAATTTGGCGGGGGGGGATTTTTTCATAATTTTATGATTCAATTTTAATTTGATTTTTATCAAAATTTAGTTTGTTACCTTTTAATCATATTGCCGTGTTAAAAAGGTTATTATTTTGGTACTATACAATTACGAAATATGCAAAAAATCGCGAAAAATAAAAAATAAAACACAAAAGTTTATAAGGTTAAGATTCAGTATTTTCATTAGCGTATGTTTTGTAATCATGAATAATTTAAATTTAATAAACTACATCTCACCATAATATTGTCGCCCCATGAAAATTCTAGAGGCATATGTAGGTGTATTAGTACAGATAGAGTACACATAGATGATTGGAAATCACATGCGAATGCTTGGTCGGAAATATAAGAGTTTCCCAAATGAAAAGTGGATATACTCAATAAAAAGAATGATTTTATTCCAAATCAAAATAAATCATTCTGTGGTTGCAATTCGGGTCCCATCGTTTCGGCAGCAAGTCTATGTCTTCATTTTAGAAAGAACGTGGTTGATTCTTGAGGAAGTCTTGCTCAGCTTCCTTTACTCCATTGTCTAAAGAGAAACGTAATACTATCCTATAGTATCCTAAATCATAGAAGTTAGACAGTACAAATCCGGACTGTACAGTAGGTGTTCTAACATTCCCCAACGAATTTTTTAAAGTTACCTTGGTTTCACGGGAAACGTGTGTTGAGGAGGGTTATTTCTTTCTTGTACTTTTTTTCGTCACTACCGCACCAGAAACTGCATTGCCATGCAATTTTTCATCGTCTAGGTGTACTGATTTTTCTGATAGTTTGTAACCACTGCACTGATACACATTGTATTAAAATGAATTGAATATTATTCTGCATGGATAGTAGCATGCATAAATCTGCGGAGACATTCCACCAGTTCTTGATACGTGACTATAGGAATCTACTTCCATGCGTACATCATGCTGGAATGAGTGCCGGTAGAGAGAATGGTCGAATTTGGCAGACTACGTAATCTGCGTTACAATTCGTCACAAAGGGGTTCTATCGAATTTAGATAATGATTCGGAGAAAGCGAAACTATAGTTTTTGAACACCCATTTTATCAAACCATGGCTTAATAAGTATCTATATGTAAATGAAGCAGTTATCCGCGTGAATGAGAAATGAGCCTTCCCCGAAATATTGACATATAGTTGTGAGAGAAATATTGTCCAGAATGTCCATATAAATCTCGGACATTTTTAATCGAATCACAGGAAATAAGGGCATTTAGGCCGAAATAGAAAAAAACAACACAACTAAAACTTATAGCATTCCTACACGTTTTTCATATTTCATAAATTTTTAAAAAATATAATCTTGATTATTCTATATTTCCAATTTAATTTAAAGTTATTTTCTTGTTAAAAACTAATTATTCATGTAAAGAATTTTTGCGGCTATTTAAATCACTTATTTATATACTTGGACTTTTAAGGGATTAAAAAAATAGCAGCGAATGATTCATTTTCGGTTCTCCCAAATGGTGTCAGTTAAATGCTTTTGTTGCATTAATACAATTAATGTAAAAATTACTATAAACTTTATTATTTACCTTCAATATTTATGTGATGTCTATTTGAATTTTATAACAAAGCTATTGTGCGAGTCGCACTATTTAAAATGTGCTTGAACAAAAGGGTTTTATCCTTGTAAACCCATTATCTCAGAAAATCAATTAAAGTTCTATTTGTCAAAATAACAAAAACAAATTTCATGATAACAGAGCGTCAATGACAACCAATTTTTTGACGCATTTTTTATCACTTACTGAATTTTTAATGCAATTTAAATGCAGATGAGGAAACAAAGACTTCGGGGGCAAAAGATTTAAGACACGATATCTTAAGGTAAAAAAAAAATACGCTTTATATAGTTTTGATTTGCTACGAATAAAGTCTATTGTCAAGTATTTTTTTATTTAAAATTCTAGTAATATATATATATATATATATATATGTAGGAATGGATGTGCACATATTGTATCCCTCCTATATTCCTTAATGACGTAATGCTAAGAGAGCGCCACCTATCTGACAAGGCGGTTCGAGGATAACGAGTAAACTAGACTCTGAATAGAACGATTGCGCGGGAGACGACTGAGAGGAACGACGGCGAGGAGACGATGACGAGGGCGCAGAAACGAAACACCTCGTGGAATCCAACGATCCAATGATGTTTCGATTACTTTTTACTAACTTTTAGCCCTCCCTTGTAAATAATTCCCCTTAATATAAATGTATACTTAACTCAATCTGGCCGTTGTCACTCTCTATATGGGGGCTCGGCCTTTCCCTTAACTTAAAATCCCCTAGAAAACCGAAGTAAAAGGACGATGACGATGCCAGAATAGTGAATATGTTCAATGTGTTCTGCAATGTGTATTTGACGGTTTTCTTCCATTTCAAGTGCATTTATTCTTCAAAGCGTTTTTGTGATTTGACGCTTTCATTCAATTTTAAGTATTGTGTGAAAATTCACGATTGTGTGTTGTGTGTATGTATGTGTGTGTGTGTGTGTGTGTGTGAAGATATTTATTCGATAATTTTGCCGACATCAAGATTTTCTTCAACACTATTATATATTTATGAAAGTAATATTCAACAAGCAAGACGTTGTGTGCAAAGGTTTACCGTGAGTTTTTATTTCCATTGTTTTTTACAAACTCTCAGTGATTGTGAAAATATATTTTGAAACTGCTAATGTGACTGTGATACGATATTTTTTAAACTTGTACAACTGCTACTGTGATATTGTCGAATCCGGCACTTCTCCGCCAAATTTTGAAAAATTGCCAATTTGGCGCGTTTTTGCGTGTTGTGTTTTGGAGTTGCAACCCTACCATAACACGCAACGCCGGAGCGCGAAATTCAAGATGACGGAAGGAAAATCATTAAAAAATAGCATTTTAAAGTTCAGAAACTGAAAATCGCTGCAAAAATCAGGCATTTAAAAATGGAAATACTTGCACGTACCTTTACAAAAATGCTGCTTTTCTCGACTTTTATGATGACGATGAGTTGCCTACTGAAATTATACCAGTGTGCTACAGCATATTTCTAAGAGCACCTTCCAAAATATTTTTATTTTTGTATCACTAACAAAACGGTGCACGAATCCATATTACTCAATTCAAACCAAAACCCTTTCTTTACATTCCTAAACACATGATGGTTATCCTCTTTCACACTGGACAGAATTTTGCAGTACCATTCAAAAACCATCATTCACTTTCTTACCCGTTCTTTCTCTCAATTCCATACTTTTTCCTTATTTCGGACATACATATTGTTCTATAAATAAAGTAAACGGAATTGAATGGACGGAACTTAGCTTTTAATGACTTAGAAGTGAGGTTACATGATTGTTGTTTACACAATGACTGTACAGGGTGTTGCCAATCTAGAAAACAAAATTAAGTGATGCCAGATTCCATAAGAATAATATTACATTTACCCCCCTTAATTTTAATCTAGTTATTTCAGTCCCTGATGTAGTCCTTTAAGTATGCAGGAGGTTGCCTGTGACGAGCTGTAGTATGCAATGCTACTGTGTTCATGTTCTGTTCAATCGAGTCTTCTAAAGTAATGGCTGAGTCTGAGTTTATTGGCCGCAGATCTGGATAAGCTTGAGCATTTTCCTCTGCACCCTCGTTGTCTTCAGATCTGGTAGTTTCCCCTCTTGCAGCCAAGTGCCTTATAGAGACAGTTGTTTCCCTTCCATCACCAAGTTTTACATGCGCATAGTCAGGATTAGCTTCAATCCAGGCTTTGAATCCAGGTATTTGCTATGCTGAGGATGAGAAAACATTCGTTCATGAGGAGGGCATTTGTTGCTGTACACAACAAGGAGCGAATGGAATGCAGAGCTGTTTGGATAACTCTTTCCCATTGTTCAGTTTTCATACTATTAGATCTTAAAGCAAGCTGTATAGTTTTCCAGATTATTCCATTATAACGTTTAACCTGTCCATTTCCTGCTGGATTATAGGGAGTAGTACGACTTGTTGCAATTCCTTGAGAAGTTAAAAATGATTTTAATTCATGAGACATGAAAGATGATCCTCTGTCAAAATGAATAAATGATGGCATTCCAAAAATAGAGAAAATGTTCTTCAAATGCAATATTACGGTTTTTGCAGAAATGTCACTACAAGGGATCGCGAATGCAAATCTAGAATATTCATCAACTATTGTTAAAATATAGTGATTTCTTGAGACACTAGGTAAAGGTCCTTTAAAGTCAAGATTCAACCTTTCAAATGGAGCAGTAGCTTTCACAAGCGTTCCAACATTTTTAACAAACCTTGGCTTTAATTCATTACATATTAAACAGGAGTTTGTGACTTTCTTTATATCCTCTAAAGAAAAAGAGATATTTTTGCAACGAACCCAATGGTGCATTCGTGTCACTCCAGGATGACAGAGCGAGTTGTGAAGATTGTATAAGTCGACTCTGGGAGTTATAGCACCAGTTATACGTGATAATGTATCAGCAATCACGTTTTGCTTTCCTGGACGATAAATAACGTCAAATTTAAAACTAGCAAGTTCAAGTCTCCAACGGATTAACTTTTCATTTTTAATTTTACTACCATGTTGCTGATTGAATACAAATGCGACTGCTTGTTGATCAGTGAATACTTCAAAATGCTTTCCCATCAAGAAGTGTATCCAATGTCAAAGTGATTCCACAATGGCATATGCTTCTTTTTCTGGGGATGAATGTCTCAATTCTGATGCATGTAGGGTTCTTGAGAAAAAGGCAACAGGACGTCCAGCTTGGCTCAAGGTAGCTCCAATCGCAAAATCAGATGAATCAGTTTCCACTCTAAATGGTATGTCATCTTCAATTGTTGCCAAGGCAGCATTCGCCACATCATCTTTCAGTGAATTAAAAGTCAATACAACATCTTTAGAAGGAGGAAACTGTTTCTTTCCTAGAAGAGGACGTATTTTCTTAGAAACCCCGGGATCCATCGGCAATAATAAGCAAACATTCCTAAAGCACGTTGCAATGCAGATGAGTCTTTCGGAACAGGCATATCTCGCAAAGGTTTTAGTCATTCAGGATCCGGTTTAATTATAACATCCTGAATAATGTAGCGTAGCCAATGGACAGAATTACTCGAGTAGGTACACTTATCTTCATTTAGAGTCAAATTATACTTTTTTGCCACAGTCATGAACTGCTCTAAGTTGTCATGTTCTTTCTGATCTTTTCCGCACACAGTAACATCATCAATGAATGGATATGTAAGGGTGAGAATAAGTTTGTCAATGACTCTTTGAAAACAGGTTACTCCATTAGTAACCCCAAAAGGAATACGCAAAAACTGGTAGAGCTTTCCACAAGCTTCAAAAGCTGTATAATGTCTCTCGCTATCCTGGATAGGATTTTGATGGTAGGCGCTTTGGAGATCAATTTTGCTAAAAACTTTATTTTTTGAAATTTTCAAAATTACCTCTTCTATTTTAGGCATCCAGCAAAGTGTATCTATTAATTTTTGAGTGTAGTCAACCACCATTCTGGGCTTAAGATTTTCTTTTTTAATGACAAAGGCTTGAGCCCTTCATGGTGAGTTACTTGGTTCGATGACTCCTTCCTGGAGAAGTTTCTGAACTTTTTCAATGCCATAAAAATATTGTCTTCAACAGTCTGACGTCTCGATTTTGTAACCAAAGGTCTACAGTCTGAATTCAAGTTAGAAAATAACGAAACAGGAGGTACTTGTGCTACAGCCAAAGAACAAATTGTTAGTGCAGGTCTATTACCATCAAATCCAATTTCTACTGATGAATGTCTGTTTAGAATATCATGGCGAATCAAAACATCACTCCAAAGATCTTTCATAACTAAAAGTTCCACATTTTGATAAGTGAAGTTTTGAATTTTCAAATTAACTTTACAAACACCCTTTGTTTCAGTCACTATAGAGGAGTTTGCCATGGATATATTTTCCCCAAACATGGTTCAACTTTCAATTCACATTTCGCCACATGTTTTTCGTTAAGAAAACTAAGAGAGCTTCCTGTATCGATTAATGCACTGAGATGAATATTATTAACCAATGCCTTAATTATTAATTTCGGGAGACAGTGAGTAGATCCCGAAATAGCTACCAGTGTGTTTTAAGAAGCCACCACATTTGAAGAGTTTCTCCCAGGTCTAGATTTAACACTCTCTGGTAATGTCCCTTTTCCCACAGTTTCTGCAAGTAACATCTCTAGCTGGACAAAGGGTTCGTGAGTGTCATTTCCACAAAAATAAGCCTTTTTGAGACCTTGAGGAGGAGGAGGAAGCCGCTGATGTTGCTACGGTTTCTTCTGAAAAATCTTCTGTTTTCATAGCTGCGGATTGTACAAGGAATGAACTTCCCATATGAGAAGCTGCATGGACTACAGCTTATTTAAGTGTTCTAGCTTTCTCAAAAGCTTGATCGAGAGTCATCAATGTATTTTCAAGGAGTCGTTGACGAATACAAGGCCATTTTAATCCTCGTATGAAAGCATCTCTAATATACTCTTTTGGTACTCTTCAGCCTTCACATCAGTAAAGTCATAGTCTTTGCTCAATTGATTTAAAATTTGTAAATATTCACTGACAGTTTCTTCAGTTTGTTGATTTCGCGTTGACAAGAAATGTCTAGCGAATATAACGTTACGTTTCTTTATAAAAAGAGAATCAAGTATCGCAATAGCTTGAGCATAAGTTGTGCAATCATTAATGAACTGATAAACATTTGAGGTTACGTAATTACATAGCAAAGGGAGTTTATTTTCTTCTGTAATGCTTTTTATGCCTCCTAAAAAGTTTTCAAAAGTTTTTTTCTAATGGCGCCAATTTGTTTCCGAATTAGAACACGTAGGATCTATATCAAATCTTTCAGGTTTCAGCAATTGTTCCATTATCAAATTTAAAAACAGAAACGATCAAGGAGATTTCTAAGTCATTAAAATTGTACTATAAATAAAGTAAACGGAGTTGAATGGACGGAACTTAGCTTTTAATGACTTAGAAGTGAGGTTACATGATTGTTGTTTACACAATGACTGTACAGGGTGTTGCCAATCTAGAAAACAAAATTAAGTGATGCCAGATTACATAAGAATAATATTACAGATACGATGATCCAATCAAACCTTCTACCATGCACCATTCTAAAACAGCTTTCTTTCCAAGCACAGGCAACATGGCAAAAAAACCTTTAACAATAGTAATCGTAATTTTTCATGCATTCATTCAAATTAATCCTAACAGTATCGCTGGACATCATGGCAATCTTTTGAAATATATGTGGAGAAAGAAATAAAAAGTATTACCTACAAAAAGTAATTCCCAAAACGAAGCCGAACAGCTGACCCAACCGGAGCAAAAGAAATAACCGTTTCCTGTGTAACGGATTTTTTAAAGAAAAAAAAGTTTTCTGCTCATGCTTTTGAAACACCGTTGAAGAATTAAACTGTTAAAATAAAAAAGAAACCAATTACGAATGCGCTAACTTGCCGCGATATCGTTAAAACTGTTAAAATTAAAGAAATCTACAGCGCATGCGCTCAATTTCGCCAAAAAAGCGACTTCTCCACTGGAAAACGAATTCAGAAGGGTTACCAGATTTGGCGCATTTATCGATTTGGTGAGAAAAGGCGCGATAAGTGCCCGATTCGACAAATCAACCTAATTTTTTTTTCTATGTTGAAATATTTTACTCATATATCATTTTAAGTGATCTGCAAATATTTGTATATTTTACGTATTTTCGGTTCAATTTAAGTGATTTATTATGTCTTATTTAAAACTGAATGATATCCCACTTATTGCGCAAGCATTGAAATTTGGCAATACTCAAAATGTGAAATTATTGTATTCTGTTTTTTTTAACGATCACCCATTCAGTAAGACCTCTAGAGAACAATTACGAAAATTTACGGGTTTCGCACCAGATTTTGATATCGAGGTCAGACTTTTCTCCGCCGTTATTTTAAAAAAAATTTACCTACCCAATTTAATCTAATTAGCTAATTTTTTACAACTAGAAACAAATGGAACTGCCGAAGAACTTTGCAATAATATTTTGCTTTCACTAGCTGATTTATCCGCTTTTCATAATAAATTAAATACACGAGGTGTAGAAGAATGCCCCCGCGGGATGCGGAAAATTCCTTTGCTTTCCCCCACTTTCTACAGACAGGAAATCGGCTGACACCTTTAGCCCTATTGATGAGTCAGTCATTTCCTCTATTTCGAAAAACGATTTATCGTGGCTTTTTCTTAAAGACTTACTTCTAACTCTTCGTAATTTCAGTGCAGATGACTCATACACAATCGAACATTTTTTTTCTGATGTGGAAGAAAATTTAACGTTTTGCCCAATAACCGAACAACAAAAAAATATTTTTGTAAAACGGCTTTTGACAGGAACTGCAAATTTATTTATTCAATCTCAGCGCGGTATAAACTCTTACAATTTTATAAAAACACTACTTATTCAGGAATTTGGAAAAAAAATAAATCAAGCTCACTTGCATAGGGAATTACAAAATAGAAAAATGTGGCCTAATGAAACGGTATTCAAATACTTAGTCGCTATTCGGGAATTAGCGAATCGAGGTCAAGGATTTCTCGACGAAACTTCAATTATGGAATATTGTATTAATGGAATCCCCGATTCTCCTTCAAATAATCAAATATTATATGGATGCACAACAATTCAGGAATTTATGACAAGATATTTCAAAATAAAAACAAAAATCGCTCGTCCTATGATACGTCGCGTAATCCAAACTTTAGTAGCCACCGACGTGATGTTGAAAGTACATTTCATAACCATCGATATGATAGATATCCAAAATTCAATGCACCAAAGCCTAATTCAAAATTTGAGAATAAAAATTTTAGAGATAGGAATCACGTAACTTGTTTTAATTGCTCGGGATCCGCGGTCATATTTCTAAATTTTGCCCAGATAAACATCGTGGTCCAAAGTATATATTATGCGAAAATTTTGGCCATAAATCTGATGCTTGTCCTAAAAAAAATATCCCTTCTTCTAATAATGTTGATGAAATTACCCCATTAACTACTATGTGTAAAGAAGTTAAAATATTATCTTTTGTTGATACCGGAAGTCAAGTAAACTTAATGAAAGAAAGTGGATGGAATCAATTAGGCTCCACTTCTTTAATAAATAGTGGCAATATACTAACTGGTTTGGCTTTTCAAAAACTCATGTAATTGGTTCATTCAACTCAACTGTTTCAATTGACAACCAAGACTTTCCTGTTAAAATTAATGTTGTCCCCAACCACTCAATGAACTTTGATATTATTATTGGTTGTAATCTAATTAAACAAGTTTATTTGACTATCACCCCTGATAGTGTTATGATTTCTAAGCCACAAATCGAAGTATCTGACGCTTCTCCACAACCATTTGTTTTCGCAATTACTGACGACATTTCTAAATTTGATATTGGCCCTAAAATTCCAAAACCAACTCGTAATGATGTTGAGGCATTACTCGTATCTTATAGGCTGAATAAAATTAAAACGACGGATATTGAGTTAAGCATTACCGTGACGGACGACAAGCCAATTTATCATTCTCCAAGACGGTTACCTTTTACAGAACGTGATATAGTAGATAAACAAATAGATGACTGGACACAAAATGGTATTATTGAACCATGTTCATTTGCTTATGCTAGCCAAGTCCTAGTAGTCCGCAAAAAAGACGGCAGTCCACGAGTCTGCATTGATTTTCGAAAATTAAATCGTGTGTTAGTTAAGGATCACTATCCTCTGCCCCTCATTAAGGATATTTTAGATAAACTTCAGGATACTTGAGTTTTCAGTACCATTGATTTACGTAATGGTTTTTTCCATGTGCCTGTTAACAAACAGAGTCGCCCATATACCTCCTTTGTAACACAAAATGGTCAATTTCAGTTCCTTAAAATGCCTTTCGGACTCTCTACATGCCCTTCAACGTTTCAACGTCTTATCAATACGGTTTTTCGTGATTTAGTTGTTCAAGGAATTGTTCTTCCTTACATAAATGATATAGTTATCCTTGCTAAAAATGAATCTGATGCTATTGATAGGCTCAAAAAAGTTCTTAAAGTGTCCAGTGATTACGGATTGGAAATAAATTTTGATAATTGTCAATTTCTGCATAGGAAAATTGAATTTTTAGGCCACATTATTGAAAATAAATTTTTTCCTTCCCCTTCTAAAACTAAATCAGTTGTCCATTACCTCGAACCAAAAACAACTAAAGAAGTTCAACGCTTTTTAGGTCTCACTGGATATTTTCGTAAATTTATCCCTGCTTATTCTGTAATTGCTAAGACACTTAGTGATATTTTACGTAAAGATACTCCTTTCAATTTTGATGTAAAACAAGAAGCTTCCTTTGACGGGTTAAAACGTTTGCTCTGTCAGAAACCTGTCTTAGGTATATATCGACAAAATTGTGAAACTGAAATACATACTGATTCATCAATCGACGGACTTGCTGCTGTTTTATTACAAAGATCCCCCGATGTTAATTCCTTACATCCTATATATTACATGTCTAGAAAAACGTCTGAAACGGAGAGAAAATATACCAGCTACGAACTCGAAGTTTTAGCAATCATAGAAGCTCTCAAAAAATTTAAAGTGTACATTTTAGGAATGCCTTTCAAAATAATTACTGATTGTAATGCGCATTTACAAAAACTATGAGTAAGAAAGATCTAAACACACGAATCGCGCGTTGGGCCCTGAATTTACATGATTATGATTACACCATTTTACATCGCTCTGGCTCACAAATGGCCCATGTCGACGCTTTAAGTAGAATACAGGTTTTAACAAATCAGTGTACTGATTCTATTGTGCATAGGATAAAAGAATTTCAAGAGCTGGACCCACATATTCTTTTCATAAAGGCTCTTCTTCAAAATGGTCCATATGATAACTATTGTATTAAAAATAATATACTACATACATTTATTGACGGTGCCGAAGTCCTTGTTATTCCCGACGAGATGCAGCATCAATTTATCAAAAATTCTCACGACAAAGGACATTTTTCAGTTAAAAGAACTCTAGAACATATAAAAAATAAATATTTTATACCACAACTTCAATCCAAAATTGAAATATATTGCAAATTGTGTAACATGTATATCGAAAAATAAAAAGTCTGGAAAACAAGAAGGATTTCTCCATCCTCTTGTCAATGATGATATACCTCTAAATACATACCATATCGATCATCTTGGTCCTTTAGCAACATCAAGTAAAAACTACAAATTCATTTTAGCTGTCATTGACTCTTTCACTAAATTTGTTTGGTTATACCCCACAAACACTACATTTGGAAGTCCACGTTTTCTTATCACTGATTGTGGAACTACTTTCACTTCTGACGAATTCCACAGTTATTGTTCGGAACAAAAAATTACACTTCATCCTATTACTACAGGTTTGCCACGTGCTAATGGTCAAGTAGAACGCATTAATCGAACAATTATTCCTGTCTTATCAAAGATGTCAGAAGACGATCCCACGAAATGGTTCAAACATGTTTCTTCACTACAAGAAGTCTTAAACTCAACATTCCAACGAAGCATTAACACCACTCCTTTTGAATTACTCTTTGGAACACAAATTAATAACAAGACTGATTTGTGCATTCATCAATTAATCGACGAACAAGCACAAGTCGAATTTAATGAAAAAAGAGAACTCCTACCTAAAGCGGCAAAAGCGCAAATAATTAAAGTGCAAAATGAAAACAAAAAGTCTTATAATCTTCGACTAAAATCTCCTTATTTATAAAGTGTTAAGGACTTAATTGCTATTAAAAAACGCAACAAGAACCTGGACAAAAACTCTGCAATAAATTTATCGGTCCATATAAAATTACACAAGTAAAACCTAACGATACCTACAACGTCGAAAAATGTCGAAATTTTGATGGCCCAACCAAAACAAGTACTTGTGCCGAATACTTGAAACCATGGCCAAACAAATTAATGTTACATTACAAACGAAAATTTTTACATTAACATTTTTTTTGACATTATCACCATACTCAAGATTGCTTTGTATTTTTTGTCTTTTTCCATCTGTATACCTATTTTTTTATTCTTTATTATTAGTTTTGATTTTCTGATACACATTTGTCTGTTTTAATAATTGTTTTATTTGTAAGTTTATTTATTCTAGCTTTTCAGTTTTATTTCATGAAATTTTGAAATACACTGTATTTTACATGCGATGACGCATGCTTGGTCATGATGGCCGATGTAGGAATGCATGTGCACATGTTGTATCCTTCCTATATTCCTTAATGGCGTAATGTCAAGAGAGCGCCACCTATCTGACAAGGCGGTTCGAGGATAACGAATAAACTAGAATCGAATAGAATGATTGCACGGGAGACGACTGAGAGGGACGACGGCGAGGAGACGATGACGAGGGCGCAGAAACGAAACGCCTCGTGGAATCCAACGATCTAATGATGTTTCGATTACTTTTTACTAATTTTTAGTCCTCCCTTGTAAATAATTCCCTTTAATATAAATGTATACTTAACTCAATCTGGCCGTTGTCACTTTCTCTCTCTCTATATATATTATATGCATTCCTAGACAATCCTTAAACACTGTATTTGCGGAATATAAATATAATTCCCTTCAATAGAAAACTCTTAAGAATGACTTTTAAGATAAGAGTTCTCATAGAGTTTAAGTGAAATTTATATTTTCTATTAACACACAAGATTTATAATTTTTTATTTTTATACTTTAAATAGAAGATTATACATGTGTTATTTGTTTTTGATTTACAGTTTTAGAATCCGTTACGATATATTTTATTTTATAAAAAAGTTAAAAAATTTATACCTAGAAATTTAAACAGGAAATCAAGTTTTGAGTATATTTTAAAGTTTTAATAATATGCATTTTTGGAAAACTTGAAAGATTAATTTTAGAAATATTGAGCATATTATTATTTCTCAAGAAAATGATGGATTTAAATTAATTCATTTTAGCTGTTGGGGTGTATGGATCTTTTTTTTATTTAGTTTATTAAAATTTATAATTTGTCATTCAACCAGATTATTAAAAAATTTAAAAACTTAAATGTGATAAGTATGATGTCAAAATTTCTGTATTCATTACTTATGCATAAATCATAAAATCTTTCTTAAGTTTCTCAAAAACAAATTTCCAGTCATATAGTAGTTCATTTAAAACGCCCAATAAACTGATTTTTGATTGTAGAAAACGAATTGAATTTGTTAAAAACGTATGTTGGTACAGCTTAAGAAAACAGTAGTTTTTTCATTTTGGTCAACTGACTTTCCAGAACATGTTGATTTCTTGTTCTCTTAGTCTCCTATTTTATAATTTGAACTCCCTCAAATTATAATGTATTTATATATAATTTGTCCACATCATTTCTGTGATTTATTATGTGTATACATACATAATCACATATGTATATACATATGAATATACATACATAATCACATATGTATATACATATGAATATACATACATAATCTCATATGTATATACATATGAATATACATACATAATCTCATATGTATATACATATGAATATACATACATAATCTCGTATGTATATACATATGAATATACATACATAATCTCATATGTATATACATCATAATATGTATATACATACATAATCACAGACGTACAAATTATGTATAAGTCTATCTGCCGATTATCTAAATCTGTATTGAAAACACATCAGAAATAATTCCCGGGCCCTAGAAGTATCACACGGATCTTACAGAAGTATATAAATAAAATGTACAAAGCAAAAATGATGAGTTATAGTGTAAAACTTATAGAATCAAATCAATGGAATTACAAAATGGCATGCAGCTTTACTGGAAGCAATCTAGATAAGAAAGTTAAGTGATTTTAAGAACACGTAGTTTGGCTCCCAGTTCCCCCATTTTAATTAAGTAAATTGTATGTAGTCTAGAGTTTTAGTGAGAAAGTTCTAAAACATCATGGAAAAAGTGTTTTCCGGATGAAAGTCTCCTTCCTTGCTAATTCTCATGAAACTTGTTAAGTGTGACCGTGACATGTCTTTTCCGAATCAATAACTAAAACCTAATAACGCACCGTAAGATTTCTAGAATGTCGATATATGTCACCTATATTTTCTGAATGAACGTACAGTTTTTAATTTGCGTAAACACCATCTTGAAAAGTTTATTTTAGTATAAAAAGTAACATATATGTACAATTGAAACTTGAAAGTACAGCAGCTTTTAAAATAATAATAAAATAAAAATGCATACATATTTTGAAAAAAACTCAAACCCTCACACAATAATAAAACTGATGAGGATTTTTTACAGAAATGTAGCTTATTTTTTTCAATTTTTCATTTTGAAATTATTTTTCAAAAACAGAAATTCATTTATAATTTTTGGGTAGTTTAGAATTGTTGTATATAATGTAAAAAATATTTCTTGTGAAAGAAATTATTTGGGAATGCAGGTTATATATATGACGATTAGTGTTTAGTACATTTTGAAATTTTTGCGTTTAAAAAACGGTTAATTTTAAGAAAAATTAGCTTCACACACAAAAATTTAGTCTGCATTATTTTGTACTTGAGTAAAAACAAAATAAATCATTTATAAATATATTTAAAAATATATGTAATTAGAATTTCTGTATCTAATCAAAAATTTAATTTCAATTTGAAATAATTGTAAAAGGGCTAATATACATTGAATTTTGTATAACTGAAAGAGTATAACTGAATAGCCCAAAGAAAAATATTCTTATTAATACATTATCCATTATGTTCATTCTCAATCATATCCTATAACAGCTCTACAAAAAAATTCTACGGATATAGGTTTCATGGTAATCTGAATACATACATGAATTTAGTAATAATAGAAATATTAAAAAGCATTAACCTTTTTTTCACATTTAGATAGTTCAGGTTTTTAAATAATGATATTGAATTCATATTTAAAAATATTTTAATAGTTAACATTTGAATATACCTAAATAAATTCTTTTTTAGCACGGTTATATATAATAATTTTTTTATCTATAAAATGTTTCAAATTATTTAATGCACTCCTTGTGGTATTTATGAAAAAAATATTAGACTAGTTATAATTGATTTTGTAAAATGATTTTAATCTTAGAACTTGAGATTAATCTCTCTACTTCCATTAGTTCATAATACTCATTCTGAGATGTGTATTTTTTTAAATATAAACTTCCATCAAAAATATGAAATATATGTGAATCTTCAGTCAAATATATGTGATTCTTCTATAGAAGTTAAAAACGAATATATGTAAATTATATGATCTCTTTAGTGTAATATTTATATTACACACATTATAGTTTTAAAATATAAACATAATTGACATTCATACAAATTCAGTATAAATGTTTTACTAATATTAGCCCTTGGTTCATTGTAGCTAGGAGTAATGAATTCAAAAATATTCATTTAATGTTCATAAACTGCAAACTCAAACAGTTTTTTTTAGAATAACTTTCAATGCACAATATTGGCCTTCACTGTGTTTAAAAATTCACTTATGTGTCTTGCATAAGCATGCAATTTTTTTAACAGTAGCGAAGAATTTAACAGTAACTAGAATTTGATTAAATATTTATTACGTCATGGTTTTATTTGTAATTGCTTATTATTTCCAGTTTTCTATGCTTTTTAATATTTGGTAATTTGTTAAAGAAAATACAAGGGTTATTTTATAAGTCAATTGTTAAAAATAATCTTGATATTTCTACATATGTGCATATCGTAAATTTTGAATGTGGTTTTTTCGAATCACATTTAACCCCTAACGAGCAATAGAGTTTCACTTGCTAAATTACCATAGGGATTAATCAGTCTTCTGGTTTGCATGACATACTAAATAGATTTGGTCATTTGTGGTTTTCCAGTTCTTAAAGAATGTAACGAGTGAATAATATTACTACTGTCCCGATACACACTAGATTTTTTTAAAAAAATTAAATAGGTAGTTATTACAAGCATTCATTTTATCATTGAAATTAAATGCATTTATTTTTCAAAATTTAAATCCAAAAATACCGCAAACTTTGAGGAACATTCACATATTTGTTAAAACAAATTAAAAATGATGCAAATTGTACCGTCTCACTTATGAGAAATCTTTGTAATGAGAATTAAATACTCAGAAACTACTACAAATTTTCCGTGTTTGAAATTAATAGATTAAGAAGACTTTAATTTTTAATCCTTAACGAGTGCTGTAAATAATTTGTTTAACATATCTATTTTAAAATGAGCTACGGTTTGAAAAAGATTTCTTAAGTTAAGATATCTTACATAATCTGCTTGGAAACAAAAATTACATTAATTAATATAGAAATTATATTTATAACATGATTTGGAACTATTTATAAGTTAAGGCATTTATATTTAAATTTATCCCTATAATCGGACTTTTGATGTAATACATTTCTTGAGAAATATCATTTGAAGTTTGAATAATTATAATAGATTACTCATAACTATTTGCAGATAATGAAACACTTGTCAGTTAATATCTCGGTATTGTATATATTATTTTAATCTTTATAATACTTCAGTAAAAACTGTACTCATTCTAACATTTTGTTCTCACGTTTTATTAATTAATCACAACATCTAATATACTAATGTAAAACAGCTGAAATATTTTTTGAAATACAAAAACAGTTGATTTAAATTAGAAACTCTGAGTATCTAAGATGCGTTTAAAGTTATACATGAATAATTTAAGATAATACACCTAGTATTTTTAATATTTTCCATTCTGTATTAAACCGCATTTATAGTAAGGCGATTTAAGATATATTTTTAAATGCATATGATATGCGATTATTAAGTATATTATGCATATTATATTATATATATACAAAGGAAATTAAGCTAATTTTTAAAGTGTTTATAAATTTATTTTCTAGGGAAATTCTAAAGATATTGCTGAATAGAAAAATTAACACTTACATGCTAACCATGTTAGTACGAAACCTATTTCCAGATGTACACTTGCGATTTTGAGAAATATTTGCCGTATCCATCTATCAGGAATTTATAATAAATTGTATACATATACGTTGCATATTTATAAAGTTGCAAAACGTTTTATAAATTATTAGTTGGTCTTGGTCAGAGGTGCCCAACCCAAATGGGTTGGTGGGCCACGTAAACATTTACTAAACTGAGGTGGGCCGCACATATCAAAATAAAAAAAAAAATATTCAAAATATTTTACTATCGTACAGCATGCAAAATATGATATAATAAACATTCAATTATTGATATGATCAAAAAGTTTACCTTTTACTGGATCACAATCACAACAAAGTTGAAAGTCGGCCGATTGCACTTGATGGTGGAAGAATATCCCTTAACCTACAAGTTTTATCTACAGTAGATTTATGCTGCCATCTGAGGTTACGTAGTATAACAACTATGTGCGTAACATTTTCACATTTTATGCTTGTGCTACAGTATGTTTGCATAAAATTGATTTAGATTTTCAAAATTTTTATTTCAAGTGCCAAAAAGCAATTAAGTAAAGAAGAACAGCTTTGTAATTATTACACTGTTTGTCAAAAAAAGTTTTTTTTCCGCCCAATAGCCAAATGTTCAGTCACTTATTGTATGATATTAATTATTGCACCGTGTTGAAATATATATCATAAAATGAAAAAGTTACATAATTTCAGAATGTTAAAATATTAAACATTTTTATTCTGCTGCCGTAATTATCTTACATTTCTACTAGCTGGTCTGACAGTCCTGGGGCAACTCATTAAATCCATCATCGGATTCTTTCATTGCCAAATAAAACAAGAAAAAGATTACTAATCTGAACTTAAAAATATAGACATAAATTATTTCTCTGACAAATAGAAATAAATACTCTACTCACTCTCAACGAAGTTCTCAGTGAAAGAGGAATAACACACTCAAGCTCATCTGCTTTCCTTCATCCATCAACACCTGTTATTACAATTGCTTGGAAGTCAAATGAAGGGAAAAAATTATTTCGGTAAAAACTGCACGGGGAGAGGTGGGGGTGGGTCAAAACACGATATTTTTGATTCAACCGTCTGTAGTCTAAATGTCTAAAATAATATAGACAGAAAGTTCTATTGGGCCGCAAAAATTCTCCAAATGGGCCGCATGCGGCCCATGCGCCGCGGGTTGGGTATGCCTGGTCTTGGTAAAAAGATATATTGATTTTATTTTTACTTTCAAGTATTATAAGCAATTTTTCAATCTTTGATGTTAGAAATATACATAAACATTTGGCTACAAAACATAATCTATAAGTATAATCTATAAAAAATCTACAAAAGTATAATCTATAATTATGTAGGGTTTGAGCATCAACTAAACGAGAAAAAAGTTTGAAAAACAAGATTCAAGAAATGGTTCTATAATTCTAATTATAAACAATTATGCACTAAAAAACAGAACGAAACAAAAAAAAAAGATGCATGATAGATTTCTGCAATGTTTCAAACGTTTTTGTGGATGCTTTTTTCGAAAAAGAAATAATTTTATTGTACGTTTCATTTTAATAAACTGACGCTAGTTTTTTTTAAAAAAAAACTTGAGGTACACATTATGTAGTTATTAATGCATCGCATTAATAATCAATTATCGGAAATTATTGAAGAAAATGTATTAAAAGAAAATCGCTTTAAAAATGCTCTGTCCACTGTGAGCAACGAAGACCAAAAGAAGTCTGTCACAAATGGTCAATCACGTAAGTATAGTATAGTATATATATATATATATATATATAGTCTAATTCTCTACAAACAAGAGATAAACTTTCACATTAATCACATTCGAAAAAAACAGAGACAGTAAAGAGAACATACAATAAAGGACACTAGATTAAAAATTTTAAAATGGATGCTGAAGTATTATAAACATTGCGGACTTAGGACAGCTAATATATAAAAAAAAATTATATAAAAGTGGGGTTGAAGACGTTTTTTGGCCAGCCAACCTTCCCCCTTTATGTAAATAATACTGAGCAAAAACCTATTGAAAGAAATGGATAGAAATATCTAAATTCATTACAAAAGAAAGGTAACTTACCTAAAAATTGCACTTGAATATGCAGAGCCCGCGCTAAATCTGAGTGCAATAAATAAGTTATTGCCAGATTCTGGACCCTAATGCAGATTCAAAGCATATGAATGGCTGATATGTAGCACTTAACAAAAGTAAAAAAAAGAATAGAAACAAAATTAATAAAAGAGTCACAAAATACCATAACTTTAGTGACACTAGAGTATATATGAATTAAATAATAAATAATAATAATAAGTACTTTTAACAAATAAAAGAATATGGAGGTAATTATAACTATGAAATGTGTAAATTTATAGTAGAAAACTATAATTAATCCACGAATTTTTAATCTTTACAATTTTGAATAGTTTTACACTTATAAAGCTTTATGCATATACTATTAATAAAATGAATTGGGTATTTCTGATTTAAGCAATATTAAGTAAAATGATTATAGTTATTTATTATTTCTGATTTTTTGACACTAGAAATTTATTGCGTTGTATATAATTAATAACAATATTTCTGAATATAGAAATATGTACATTATTTCCCAATGCGGAACTTTAATTATATTGAAATTAAAATCTTTTCTTTTATCATATAAATATTAGAAACTATTACATTATCTATTAATTTGATATGTATGTTAAGAAAATTTGCTTCATTGTTGTTACTATTTGTGTGTATTAAATTAAGATATTGTGAATAAAAATTAGTATAAGGTATAAAATTGACTTGCTTGCCAAAAATGATTGTCATCTATATAACGATAAATATAATATTTAGAATTATTAACGTAACTACTTTGAAAATAATGTAAGTATAAATTGGCAAGACAGTTGCTCGCAGGGCTACTTTGTGGCAAACCTTTCATCTGCAGATAATAGTTACCCTTATGAAATATACAGCTCTCTATAAGTACAAACCTAAGTAGTGAACTAAATATATCATAATTAACATTATTAAATAAATTATCTTTATGCAAATTTACAAGTATATTAATCATATCATAAATATCAATAGAGTTTAAAAGATCTTTAAAAACTAAACTATGGACTGAATAAATCTTTTTATCTTTCATTTTATCAATAAGAGATTTACTGTTTTTAAGTCTGGTTGTGGATTTAACCTTATTTATTGTATCATGTAATATTTCATGGAGAATTTTGCCTGTTTTACTGATAAATGTATTAAATCCATTTGTAACTGTCCTAAATTTGACAGGGTCTTTATGAAATATATATATATATATATATATATATATATATATATATATATTTATGAAATATATATATAAATATATATATATATATATATATATATCAAGTGAGCAATTAGTTTGTTCAGTTTTTAAAAAGTCAAAAAGAAGTAAGAAAGGATGATAAATCGTCTTCCAACCTAAAGTGTGAATACAAAACGTGAAAGAAAACATTTGTTTTGGTTGGAGTGAAAACCAGAACTGAATCGAAAAAAATATTGATTTAT
Source organism: Trichonephila clavipes (assembly GCA_019973935.1). NCBI lineage: Eukaryota > Metazoa > Arthropoda > Arachnida > Araneae > Nephilidae > Trichonephila > Trichonephila clavipes. The sequence continues at coordinate 49,985 of BMAU01000437.1, forward strand.
TTCGGTTCTCTATATCATCAGAAATTACATTACTGTAACCAACTAATAGAAATTTCCTAATTTAATGTCAACCATATAATTATCATTAGTACAAGTACATTGCTTCTTGATTTCCTGTTTTGATGTTTAACAGTATTTTTCTGTTTTAGTCTCGCTCAAAACTACTTGCAGAAGGCAGATTTAATTCAATTAAATGAACTAAATGTATATATGATTTAAGATAAAAATATCTATAAGTTAAAAATATTCATTCGGAACTGAACCGATATAAATATACATCGGTTCAGTTCCGAATGAATACTTATATATATATATATAATAGTTGAACCCGCAAAAAATTGGTTCGAAGCCCTGGTTAAAACAATGTGGTTTGCAAGAAATTAATCAAAAGAAAGTCATAATTTATACAGGGGCAAACAGATTTTTAGAGAGAGTTAAACAAATCTTTAGTGGTGAGCGCTTGCAATCTGAACCGAAGATAGTCAATAGAAATCGTTTTACTGGATCGTCATAATATAGAGGTGTGCCATTCAGTAGAAAACTTATCACAGATTACTCACTTCTTTGAGTTATTTCGGGTACGAATGAAAATATTTTTGATGCAAACAAATTAGGACTTCCTCGTTCTTAAATATAATTTTTGTGCTCCAGGCACTTCTTAAAGTGTAAACAATAAATGTATCAAAAATTGAAAACGCCACTCTTAATCTTGACGAACTATTAATTAATATTTAGCAAGTGTAAAAAAAGTAGATCCACTTGCATTGTAATAAAAATAAATTTGGTTCAATAAAATATTTTTTATACAATGGATATATTGTTCATGATAGCAAATTTACTTAGATTAATAAAGTTTTTAAGTCAACTAACTAAACTCACAAAAAGAAATTTCAATAAGCTCGAATAAAATTGATAAATTCTAAATAGGCTTTAAGTTTTAGAAAAAGAAGAAATGTTAGTAACTAGTGTGTTGAGGTTCTTTGGAAATAAGGTACATTCTACTATTAACTATTTATTTGAGGGAACTTTCATAGTTGATATAAGAAAGAAACTGAAAGTTTTCGGAATCAAAGTTAAAAAAAAAAAGATGTGAATTTATACAGTAGAAACATTTTATTACTAAAAATAACTAGTCCTATCGAAGCAGCTGTAAAAGTTTGAAAGCAAATAAAATTTAAAAAAAAAGCAATTTATTTTACTATGCCTAGCACACAAGAGTAATCGAATTTCGCTGAACCAGAAATGTGAGTCGCAAACTTACGTACATCTTAACCTATTCAACCTCGAATGGATACAACATTTCTATAAAAACAACCAAAAGAAATAAACGGTATAAGTCGTATTACAATTTATTATATTAAAAAATGATTTAAGCTTATTACCTAAGTGGATCCACAAAATGTAATTTTTTTTCACATAGTAATTTTATAATTAAAATCCAAATTTAAAATTAATTCAAACTAAATTCAGTACTCACCAATAAATGTTTGAACCTTTACACAAATTCGAATAACTGTGGTCCTGATATAAGTCAGGTGTCTATAATTAAATATCTTGCCACAAACAAGATGAAATGAAGTATACAGATGCAATCATCGAGTGTCATAGAAATGACCGATACTTAAGAGATATATCTAGCTACCGGAATTACCCCAAGTCGACTGCCTCCTATGCGTTTCAAAAATCGAAGATGACCGGTGATTATCAGAATAAGCCAAGAGTTAATCGACTCACCAAAAATTGAGATCTACACTGACGGATGTCGTCCAGAACCATTTGGAAAACTGCACCCAACTAGCGAGTGAGTGAATATTAACGTCGCACTGTTCAGCTACACGAGTGCGTTTGGTGACGTACCTCGTGATTTTAAACCGTGGTCAACTGACGAGGATGACACCTGAGTTGGCTGCAGGTTCAGTATCGCTGACTTAGTCCAATCCCGCTGCTTGGTCATAGTAGTCCAAATCATATCGACAGAGAACCATAGGTTAAGGAAAACATTTCCTCTCGTGTGATGGATGGAGGGATCTAATTTGGCATCTACCTTAAAAACACCTCCTACAAGAATGCATTGATTCCACAGTTGTTTTGGTGGAGATTGTGTGAATTAGGATCTGGGTTTTTCTTTTTCCTGTTTTGGTCTGGGACCCTCGGTCCCAATTCTGCGCTTCTTGAGAGGGCAGCGTCTACGCTGCGGTAGTGGAACGGGATGGACCAATGCTACCTCCAGGAGGGCGTCCATGTTGCCCCGTGCGATGAAAGGGTTGACAACGAGGTGAATTGGATGGTTTCACGTATCCAGAGCTCAGATGTAAACTCAAATCCAAAAGCAATGGGCGGAGCTAAATTGCCAAATTAAAGGACGCGACAATCGTCCAAAATTGGCGACGGAACTTACCGGTCTTCTCTAAACCGAATAGAAAAACAAGTAACACAAAAAACAAGAATTAAAAGTCAATTCCTGCTTATGTATAGGTCAACAAAAAAAACTTTCATTTTAATTTTTATTAAATAATTTCAATTAATAGAAAAATCTGTGTATACACACATGACAAAATCACGGTAATAAGTGGCAAAACACCTTTTAAAAACAAAAACTTTTTGACCTTATTAAATTTGTAATTACAATTTTTAATAAATGGTGAATAAGTACAGGTAAGAATTTATCTTAGAACCAGTGTAAAAGAAATGCTCACGTCTAAGTAGTATATGATTATTCAGGTTAAGTTAAGTCTTCATCAAAAAGTTTAACAAATTTGTTTTATCAAATGATACTGCTATCCAGAGGAATGACATCGACTGAAATAAAATAATTATTAATTAAATAATTTAAATTAAAATAGTTAGTATTTGAATAAAATTAACATCAAGTGCCATCCGCTACAAGTTTAAGAAAATATATTTGAACTTGAGTGTATGAATAAAAAGTATATATATACTTTTGATGATTCGATTATAAAAAAGTTAATTATTTTCGAACAAATTTATGTAATACTTGACATAAATTGAATATGAATAGTTACAATAATGTATAAAATAAACAAAGGTTTTTTTTTTACATTTTCTATGAAAATAGAACATTCTAAGTTCCAGAAATTATTTATAAGGTAATATATATTTTTGAAAAATTTAAAATTTGTTGATTAATGATAAAAAAAATCAAACAGAGTTTAGTAAAGCACAAATAGAGAATTTATCAAAATAAAATTAATATTTACGTTGTGCTGTGGTTGGAATGCCCTAAGTTTATATTCTAAATCGTTAAAAATATTAAATAAAATTAATTTTAGAGAGCTATTTTTTAAAGTTTATAACTACAATAAATTTTGGTATTAAATGCACAAATTTATTTTGGAAACGTATTGAATGTTGTAATTAATCAATATTCTAATTATTTTTCTGAATCATTAAGTAAATTTTTATGTGGCTAACAGAAAAAAAATTATTAGAAATTACTGTATAAATATTCTTGGTTTTTAACGCAATTAATAATATTTTGACACTTCATATATTCATTTTCTTTTAAGCTAAATGGAACATTAACTATTACCAAAAATTATTTTTACGATTAAAACTAAAGTAATAAATTATCAGGAATTAGTTAAACACTTAGTTTAACTTAATAAACAGTTTTTCTTAAAATTATCTTAGATCATATTAATTTAGATAAATCTGATGTTTACTTGATACAAACATGTTTGTGAAATGAATCAATATCCTAAGTAATGTAAGGGAATGCTTCGAACATTTAAGCCTTTTCAAAACGTCCAGATGAAATATTTCTACACAGAAAATACCTTCTTTAAGTAAATGTTGGTTTTACTGCCTCGAGGTAACCTGAGCAATCTTCTTTTTCCCACTGGGATTTACTATCTTGATTGCTGCACTCTTGGAATACCATAGCAATTTTGTCCGGTCCTTTTTTTCATTTCCTTTCACCTTTGTATTTTTTGTTCATTTACTCTGGGTTGTATAGACCAGGGCTCAACAACCTATGGCACGCGCGCCACGTGTGGCTCGCGGTAAACTTCTCAGTGGCACTCTGCACTACTGTACAAGTTTGTCAATTTTGAGTGGATGGATGTCGATAAATTTTTGATAGACCTCATTAGTGGAATTAAGAAAAAAATCTGAAAGACAAATTTAGAACCATTTCTTAAATTATTGAAAGTCATTACTGAAGAATTTTAATTCTTTAAATCAGAAGAGTGTGTATGCATTGTTTTCCGTTTTTTTTTTGTTCTACATACATAAGTAAGAAATCTTTCCTTATTTGAAAATATACTTCGAGTCCGCAAAGAAAACAATTGAATGCTTAAAATCGTGTCAAATTGAAAGTCATGAACTATATTTCCCTGATTTTTCAATATGAAAGTAGAGTGGTGGAAGCACTAGGCCTTGCATTAAAATTGATATTCATCATTTTATTTAATTATAATGAAGGGAAATATTTATATTGCATGTTGTCTAATTCTTATTTGATTTAATACGTTTAAAAATGCATAACATATGTTCGATTTTAATTTTTTTATTGCAGAAATAGTTATATGGTTATGCTGTTCATTGTTACGTTTAGAAATATCTTTAAATGATACAATAATAATGCGTAGTAAAAATAAAAATCTCTATTATTGAACTCTATTCTCTAACTTGGCAGGCATTATCGGAGGAATAAAAACATTTCACACATGTCCTATGGTGTGTATGGTGAATCGTATTGGTAGATTGGCTTGGTTCGCTACAGTTAAATGATTTTTGACCTTTGGTATAGACTATGGATGATCTGTCATAGCCAAGTGATCATGGTAGCGAAACCGTGGTGGAAGTTGTTTCTAACCAGTCGTCGGTACGAATCTTGGTGCTCCTTAAAACTCTCCTCGCAAAGGGGATAAGTAAGAAAGAAAATAAGTAAATATCCCCCTAACAATATTTATCATGTTAGAAACCGAATAAAACCTGTGAATTTAAGATCAACTTGTTCATTTTTAAATACAATGTACATATAAATATATGTATATATTGTAATACCAATTATAATAGCGTTTTTTAAGCGCCGGTATCTAGTCTACAAATAGTACTAGTTCAAAAAATGACTTGGCGCTGCAGAACTACTGTGTAAAGATGATGGTACGCGTTAATTCTTCAAATTTGGAATAAAGTAGATATTTGGAGACTGACACGTCAGTTTTCATCCTCGTCATTTGAAAGAGGTTCGAATATCGATGTTCAGCTATCCATGTCTTTTCTAGTCTATCGGAGATTTCACGTGATTTCATGTGTCATTGTTTTCAGAAACAATCAAAGAACTCCATTAACCTTGGACCAAATATTTATTAAATATAATGGAAGAGGGAAATCATAAAAAGACAAATTTAAATCACCCTTCTACATGACAGATATTTCCTTTTGCACTTTCCACTCGCTACTTTCTCGTCTCTGCCTCCTAGCTTTCCCCTTTAGTTTTCTCCCCGCCTCAATCGACTCTCCAACTCACAGCACACATATTCTATTTCCCCCGTCACAAGAGGGGCTGCGGTAACCCAGTGGTTAAGGTATCGAATCATGGCAGGCATGCCATGAGTTCGAGCCCTGTACCACTAAAGAACCGCCGCCTAGGGAAGCGATGCACATCAAATCGGTCGAGAGCTCAAACATCCTCCCGTTGGTATGGTAGTTAGGGGAGGCGGTTGCCAGTTCAGGTGCTTTCCTCGTCACTTGACCATGATTCCACATACGAGGTCTATCACCAAAATCCCTCATGTTGTTGAACAGTGTGACGTTAATATTCACTCACTCCCCATCACAAGCAACTATTCCCAGTTGCAGAATCCTTGATCTCAGCCTTTGCTAGACGTGGGATTCCAGTTCTAACCTTTGCCAGATACGGCGTTAGATCTTCACAGGTCTATTGCCAAATGATCACAAGGAACTTCAGATAACAATGTTAATTAACTAATAAATCAATGGAAGATAAAAGATTTTGTATTTAATGTGATTTTCGGACCACACATATGCTGTTTTTTAATAAAACGGTTTAAAAAAAGGGTGCAAAATCTGCATACGACATTAAACTATTAAAAAGTTAAAAAAAGAAAGAATTTCTTAAAAAGAAATATATAAATCAGTGTTATTTTTTTAACTTTAATTTAAGAAAAAAAAAGGATAATAGCCATTTAGTAATGCCTGTGGTAATAGTCTTCGATTTTTTGTAACGACGTTTACTTTGCGTTATTAATCTTGTGTATTTTTCTTTTTAAATTAGCAGTTTGAATAAAGATATTTTTAAAAACTCAAATTAGATTGCTCTAATACATCTATACAAATATCTTATAGAGATCAAATAATGTGATTGCATATATTAATGTTTGTGATATAGTTTTAGAATTATTTATCTGGCAATGAAACTATTCTATATTCTGGCAGTTTAGAAATAGTTTGGAAAAAAGAAAATGGCGGATCATCATATTTTTTATTTTGTCATTCCATTTGATTTCATGTATTAGCATTATGGTAAAATGGTATAAAAATAAGTTTATTTTTCAAATGTTTATTAAGATTTATTTTTTTTTACTGTAACAATTGTAGTTGCCTTTTATTTGTCATTCGACATCTTTTCATCCTTTTTCAATTTTTGATTTGAAAGCAGTGAGATGAGGTTAATTTCGTTAAAAGGTTTCTATTAACTTCACTGTTGTCTTGTTCTGTAGTAAATGATGCTTGAAAAAATGACATGGTTTTGTAAAAATACAAATTTTTTAAAAACTCGAAAAAAACCCAGAAAATTGCAGAATAATATGATGAATTTTTTTGTGTGGACTTCCCACTCTTATTCCCATTTGTAAACAATATTATAGTTTATTTATTAATATTAAAAGAAAAAAAATCATATGTACAATTTGATCATAACATATACAATTTATGTATAAACTTAATTACACTCTTAGTTTGTTTTTCTTTTCATTCAAATCTTAATGTTTATTTTAAATAAACTTAATAAACACATTGGATATATAAAAATTCATTTTCTTGAATGATGTTGCATAAGACAAGGGGACATTAGTTTGTTATACAAACTCACTTCAGAAATCATAATAAGGAGAGCTCTAGGTCAGCGTTCTCATACTCTGGGGAGGGATCCTCTAGGGGGGCTTGATATCCCTATATGAATAGCGCAAACATATTAAAAAGTCGAAAACAGAAGATTTAAAATAAGTATAAGCTTACTGAAAGGGAGAAAATTAAAATGCATTATTTCATAGTAAAAATCAAATACCCATTTGCACTGATTAAACATACTTATAAATGTATCAGTATTGCACATTGTTTTTGATAAGCAATTTATTAATGCATTAAAAAGGTTCAATAATTAGTAGTTCTTTAAATGAGGTTTTCAAAATTTAATACTTAGCTTGATAATTTTTATGGTTCATAATTAAACTCGTTCTGTAGCTTAAGCGTCAGAGTACATTTTATTGCATTCAACACATTTTTAATGTAGAAGGGGGTCGTGATGAAAAGTATGAGTAAAAATTGGTTTGCAAACATTGAAAGTTTGAGATGCACTGCCCTAGATTGTAAAGGAAAAAATATATACAGAGATCTTCAAGTTTCGTGCTTGGGATTATAATAAATTCATTAGTGACGGTGGTTTAACATATAATGGCAACAAATAAAACATTAAACATGTACTTATATATTTCATCATAATTCCAATGTGTCTTGAATAATTTTTTTAATGTGCTATAAATTGTAATAATAAAAGTACATCTTTGGAGACTTAATATTCGCATATTTAACTTTGAGTACATAAAAATTTTAAGAACCATATTCTATTTTGAAACATTTTACATATTTACGTGATATCAAATTAGTATCCACTGTGAATGTTTTGAAAAATAAACGAAGCTTTAAATTTATTGGCTTCTCTTGGCGTTATAAATCTATTATATTAAATTTTCTTCATATTTTACCATAAGCGAGCAAGACTCAAAGATCGAATGATAAGCGGGGTTAAGAATATTCCGACATATTTACCAAAATTTATTTTTGGAAATGTCTGTATGAAAAGTGTTATTGCACATTTTCTCCTGAAGAAATATAAGTTCCGACTACACTTTTTCTTCTTTCACCTCTAGGACTTTTTCATTGATTATTACTGATGGTATCAGAACAAAATGTTTCCAGAAATTTTATTTCGAATTTTTATTTCAAAAACAAAACTTTTCGTTTTTTTATAAATTTATTTTCGATTAAAGAACAAAAATATGCATACTTTCAAGAAATTATCTGGAACCTTTTTATTAAAATCTTTGTTTTTCGTGTCTTGGATGTGATTTTGAATATTTCTCAGAGAATACTAAGAGCATATTTTTTTTTAATATTTTGTTTTTTTTTCTATTTTTCTAATTCGGGCTATGCTTATAAAAGTTAGAGTTAGGAAATAAAAAGACTTTTTAATATTATATAATTCTCGGTACTGACTCCTATTAAAAGGTTTAAAACAAATTTTTGTAGAAATTTTAAACTTGATTAACAAGACAAACAAGCATAATTTTTTAAACATCGCTATATGTAATATGGATGTTTGATATCTTACGAACACTAAGAGAAACTCAATGAACTTTAAAGTAGTAATTTTTATGTATGGGTGGCGTGGTTGTGTCATTTTGAGCAAATAACGATTTTGCCTGAACTATTTGAATGGTTATATCCGAATTGGGCAGCATCATGGTAATAGATAGTATGCATTAAACATCACTACAATGGGGTCCTTCACCTGAAATTATGGTTTGGATACCATAATTTCAGGTCTATGAATATTTCTATGAATATTTCTCTGCCACTTTTTCAATACATATTGTTGGTATCCTAAATATTCACCACCGTCTTCTCTGAAGGTTTGAAGCGCGTTGTGTTATCCCTTGTGTTCAAGGCGTTTTCTCTTACTTTGAAGCTTTGCCATTAGAGATCGCATTTTACCCACAACTTTAAATAATTCTTCTTGCCTACTGAATTGTTCTACAACCTTGACATGCTTTCTTTTTTAGCCTTCATTCATCGGAAATGTGTGTTCGATAACTTATTAATAATTGGCTCAACATATACAGGCTATTACACCAAGAAACTATAACATGGGGATGTGAAAGAAGCATGCATTGACAAACCCCAACAATATATATCAAGCTCATTTTTTCTCAACACAGTCTTGTCGTAGTAAATGTAATTAAATATGAATGCTACCCACAAAATGGTTATTTTCATATATGTGTGTTCCAGAATGTGAACGAGCTTGTTATATTTGTCTTATACTATTCGTAAGATATTTCAGTGTCGTCGTCGCTATTTGACTGAGGTAAAAGTTACTATCTAAGAACTCTGTGCTTAGTATGTACATACTGGTAGCATATATTTTTTATAGTTATGAATCTTTTGCTTTTTTTAAGAACTGTCATTCATTTATTTAACCTTTAAAACTTGATGGTAATATGATTACTAAACTTTTTTTTCTCCTCTACTTTGCATCTCGCGCAACAGCTGCGCTAAAAACAGTTGTAAAAAGGTCCAATAAAATTCTTAAAATAAGGAAAAAATGGTTTTGGCAAACTGACTAAATCGTTTGATAGACCGGAATAAATCAGGAGAAAGAAATTTAGGTACATTATATCTAATACCAAGTTTTAAAAATTACAAAGAGGAAAGATAAAGTGTTAGTAGGAAGTGCTGGATTCATATTAGGGCTTTTAATTAGGTTTTTGTATCCTACTTCGTATTTTCTAACTAATTTTGTTTTTATTTTTATCTTTATTTATTCCCCCCATTTTTCAATACTATTTGCATACTACATTAGATTACAAAAATCAATATAATTTTTTCCACTTACCGTGCATTTTCTTCATCGGTATTTGACCCGTTCTCTTATATAATTTTTTTTTTGAAAACTACATAATTAATGTAAAGAAACTTTGCAATGCCAGTTTAAGCAACTTCCGTTAAACCTTATCTGTTAACTTCTGAAAAAAAATATGTTCGTGTAATGAAGGCTGTTACGGGGGTAGTTTTCCCAGGGAGAGGGGTCATTCAGAACTCTTTTTAAGGGAGTTTGGTTTTTGCACCCAGAAGAAATCAAGCTACAATCACGAAACTCGGCAATGCAAATGATTAAAATTTCGAAGCCAATGAGACAAGGCTAAGTGTGCTATGCGCATATTTTGCGCAACTGGGAGAGTTTAAAAGCATGAGTACGAGCGCCGTACGGCTATCCAAACGAATCTGATGACTTTTAGACGATATTGAGACTTAGGATGCCTCTAAGACGTAACCGGCGGCAGTACGAGCAGCTGACGGACTTTGATAGGGGCCGTATAATAGGCCTAACAGGTTGGTCGAATAGACGTATCGGCCGCCACCTCGGTCGGAGCGATATGGTAGTTGCTCGGTGTTGGCAACAGTGGATCACAGAAGGTAGAGTGTACCGTCGCGGAGGGTCAGGACGTTCGCGAGGATCGTGCAATCAGAAGAGTGGCCACTTCGGCACCAACAACGTCGCTAGCATCAATTCAAACTTCCTTCCAGACATCCAGTGCCAAAATTCATAAGGAGACGACTGTGAGGAGCCGACGTCCGCTAAGACGCTTACCACTGACCCCACATCATAGGCAGTGTCGACTGGATTTTTGCCGACCTCGGGCAACTTGGAGTGTGACAGACTGGAGACGTGTCATCTTCAGTGATGAATTTGATGACCACCCACACGTGTCTGGAGGCGCACCGGCCAGCGGTCCGATCCGGCATTTATTGTCGAGCGGCATACAGCAATTTCACAAGGTGTGACAGTGTGGGGAGCAATTTCTTGGGACACACGATCATCTTTAGTGGTCCTTCAAGGCACTTTGACAGCTCGCAGATACGTGGACGATATTTTAACGCCGATTGTGCTACCCATGCTATCAAGTCGCCCAGGTGCCATTTATCAACAGGATAATGCTCGTCCACATACTGCACGACTCTCCCAACAATGTCTTCAAGGATATGACGTCCAATGGCCTCAGGTCACCAGATCTTTCGCCAATAAGCAAACGCGCTTGCAGCCGTCCTGAGATACAGGAGAATTAACTGCGCAGATGCAAAGACTAGGCAGGATCTTCCACAGGGGATTAAAAATTTCGATGCCACGCCGAATTTAAGGTGGCTTTTACTGATTTTTAACCTTTTGCAAGCTAAAATAAAATGATATTTTGTTCTGAATTTTTAATCATTTGTTTATTTTCATATACAATTACCAAATTTCGTGAATGTAGCTCAAAAATTTTTTTTGCGACAGAGTGTATATATATATATATAAAGGTGCAACATTATTGATCAACTCCTCTCTCGAAGAAAGTTCGTCTAAGGTTTGGATTAAAATTTTACATTTAATTTACTTTCTGAAACTAAATATTAGGTAGAATTATCTTGCCAAAATTTATTGAAATTTTAAAGAATTTGCTATGTCAATTAATGTTAGTGAAAATCCCCTATTTGAAAAAAAATCAAAACATACACTTTACAGAATTTGATGCACCTTTTTATAACTCTTTATTTTATTGAAAAAAATTATGAAAATATTTTTTTAAAGTTTTCGATTTCTAACGATATTTTATTTTTGTGAATTATACTTATTAAATTTATTTAATATAACTTAAAATATGTTCAGCAGGTGAATAAATTAATTTTGAACTTCTTCCATAAATGCATAGTATGCTAGAGATTTTTTTATTACATAAAATACAAAATATATTAAATAAGTTACAGTAGAAATTTTTTAATTCCTGTTCTTTATCTCAATCCCAATATCTTTTGAGAAAATATTTTAGTCTAGAAATTGTTACATCTGAAAAAAATTTTAGATAAAAGTTTTCTATGTAAAAATACGTCGAAGAATATATATTGAGAAAATTGCTTTTTATAAATGTATATTATATTCATTTCCTCTTAAAAAGTTCTAAATAAATTATAATTATAATTCTCTTTTGATTAAATCAACTCTCTTGTTATACAAATTCCATTAACTTTATAATCTTAATATACTGTTTAATAAATCAATTTATTTTGTTACAGAAAGATGTTTAGCTGATCAAGTAACTTATTTAACGAGATAATTGTAAAATTTGCATGTCACTTTCATTTTATTTTAAAAATGGAATTTATTGCAAATGCCTTTTAAATACCAAAGTAAAATATGTATGTATTACTCATATATACGATTGAATTGAACATGTTAGACCCTGGATAGTTCGACAGATAAAATTTATATAATTCAAGAAATAAGTTAGAGTATTAGAAGAGCAAGACATTTCCCCCTATTTAATATCATTACAGAATCACATTCTCAAAGTTTCTATGTGCGGTGCTATTAAAATAACGCTCATAGAAATTTTAGTAAATCTTACACGTTATTCAGAAGATTACAAAATAAATCACAAAAAGTAAGCAAAAATAAATAAAATAATTAAAGCCAGTATTCGCACTCCTTTCACCAATCAGACTTATATTATATCTAAAGGCAATTCCGTTATCACTCTGGCAATTCGATATCTTCAATTTTAGACACTTGAGAACCTTCCAAAAGTTCCGGTAATTTTCTATTAGATTGAAGTGGTAGAGGCTTTGGGCGTATTTCATCACATCTTAAAAGTTATCTTTTTGGAAGGAACTCTTTTACCTGTCCTATTCAACTGCGAGAGTGCGATGCTGGATTGAACGCAGCAAATACTTAGTCAACGGAGGGTTATGTATTAGAATGTTTATTTCGCAAACGAGAACAATTGTCTGTACAATCCAAAAGGAGTGTTTCAAAGCTGCTCTTGCATTGTGTCATGATAAATATTTCTACAAAAATAGTTATTTTTCATTTAAACGCAGTGATAACGTATTATAAATACCATGTTATTGTATCGTAAGAACTAACTTTTATTCATACCGTCTGAGGAAAATGAAAATAATTTATTTTTTAAAGAAATTGCTTCGTAAAGATTGACTGATAAAAAGTGTGGATGTATCGAATCAATTTATGTAGATATTAAATGGGGAATGATAAAAAATGGAATTTCATTCATTGCATTCACAATTTTTATTGAATCTGGATAAAATTGCTATCACTATAGGAACTGTATAATGACGTTAATTAAAAATTATTACAGCTTTAACTTAATAATAATTAAATAATTATTACAACGTTAATTGAATAATTATTGCAACGTTAATGTAATAATAATTAAATAATTATTATTCAATTAACATGGTTAGTCAACTTCTAAAAAAACTTCCTTTTCTTGTAACTAATTTATCATTTTAAAACTCACCTAAGTTTCAATTATAGTTGTCATTTGACAAAAATTATCTATGTTGGTAAAAAAAGTCGACCAAATTTAAAAATAAAAGCCGTCATAATTTAGCTTCATTTCTAACCTTTAACATCAAAAAATGTGATGGTATTTTCAAAACAACTAACTTGTTTTTTTCGATAATACAATTTATTGCTGTGGTGTATAATTTTCATCTATTTTATTTAGTTACTTATTTCACAAAAAAAGACATAGTCTGGAAGAGCATTTACTGAGAATCAAAATAATCTATTTCGTTATTTTAGGTGCACTTAGCTATTTACTGAGAATTTTCCTGCTTTGTAAATCAATGGTCTGCAAACATTTTGATCGCTTATTTCTCTAGGGCGAAAATAATTGTAATTTCTATCAGCTTGTCATGGCAAATACTACAATATAATTTTTTATTCTATATGTTTAACAAATACCACACACAAATCAACACTCGTGCCATTCGTACACAACTCTCTAGAATTTTCAATAATACAATCAAAACTACTTTGTACATAACACACGACTAAATGTTCAACTGTCATAAATTGAACAAGAATCACAAAGCGTACAATGTGAAGAGTTTGAAATGCAAATATCAAAGAAATTAGATCTAAGTCATTGTAAACAGTAATTGTAAACAGTCTAAAGCGTGTAATAAAAGCTTTTCATGGGACATCTGGAACAAAGGCTATGTTTACGTAAAGAATGGCCGAATTCCTGTTCTGAGACGCCTCCTCTGCTTCCAGTTTTAAGTTTTGTTTGAAATCCGTATTTGTTAAATGCCCTCGCGGGACTTAAAGCTTCCAAGACTCCTTTCTAATAGAAAAAGTTGATGTGTTCATTTCAAATAGTTCCACAGCAGGCCAGTATCTATTGGAAGGAAGCTTTTTGAGTTAGATCTTTCAAAACCAGTCTGCATCTCACAATTTATTGTGGCTCTCAATGGGAATTTTGCACTAAGACCTGTAGAGCTGATTTTAAATCAAGAAGATAAACAGCTATGATAAAAAAAAAGATTATCCTCTCAATACCAGTCGTTGAATCGCAGCAGCTAGCCTCCATTTCGCCATTAAAGGCCAAATAGAATGAGTCCATAGTAAACAAAAGTAAAAAAAGCCTCAATAAAAACGAACTCCACCATAGTCTCTACATGATATGGAACCATACGTAAAAAAGCGGAATCATTTAGATTCTACAAATAGGCTTTAATAGTTTCTAGGGCTATGGAGTTTAATTATTGCCAATCATATCCCTTTTTAACTCATAATAAGCTCGGAATTTATGCAAAAAATGTAATATAGTACAGAAGTTTTCATGGACATACGCTTCAAAGTCTTTTATAATGTTGAGCTTCCAGAAGTTATTGAAACCACACAGTGACCAATGAGTGACTCTTGCAATCACGTGACACACGATTACACATTTGCAAATGAGGAGGTACTCCTCTGGCGTACTCCAGAGTATAACTTTGCGTACCTAAGTTTGGAAGTAAAATCAATACGCAACTTTCAAAATGATAACCTAATGCTAAACGTTTAGAAAAAGTGTAAAAATCCTTCATCAAAATAAGGATTGCTGAAATGAACTAAAATCTGTGTGTACAAAAAGTTTATTTTTAAAACCAGTTTGTGTGCCTGTTTGTTGAACTTTTCTTTGTTTGCTTGACTAGTGCCATTAACATAAGTAACCAGTAATTAATATAGATCAGTAGAAACAACTCGACTCTGTCGCTTCTTTCCTTGATTTTTTACCTTCGAAAAAGGATGGACTAAGATTATGAATATAAATGTTTTAATGTGACCTTTTTTCTTGTTTTGAAATGGCAAAATTTCTTCATCATCTCCCTCAGGACAACACCTGTAATAGAGTTAATGTCTTTCCTTTCTTTGTCAGTTTAAGTATCTAGAATCCCTTAAGAACTCTAGAGTAAGATTTTTCTAACCCTTTTAAGCTTTGCTATCGAAATCCCCTTCACAGATAGTTTTCTTCCCACCGGAAATTGTATTCTGCCAAAACATAACCTTAAAAACATTACGTTGATAGGCTGCTTACCTTTCCTATAAATATATTGAATTTTTTCAGAAGGTATATAAATATATATATATATATATATATATATATATATATATATATATATATATGTATATATAATTTCATTTTTTTTTCAACAAAGGAATAATACTTTTAACCAACTGACGTTTTTAATCCATATTATTTTTATATATTTTTAGCTGACTTTTTAAGGTTTGCCTGTATTAAAAAATGTTTGTTAATAATTTGGGGGCTTACCACAAATTAAGAAATGTCCATGTTTGAAGTTTTGCCTTCAGCATATCAATGAAACCCGCCGTAAAGAGGGAATGAGGAACATTCAAAATATCGAGGCCTCCCATTGGTGTGGAAGTTAGATGTACTGGTACAGGTGTCATCCTCGTCACTTATATTTGGTTCAAAATTATGGGGTCCGTCACCAATAACCATCGTGCAGCTATGCGGTGCGGCAGCACTTACTCATTACAGATGCCAGTTATGCATCTTTTTCAAGTCAGGAATAAGCCAACATTACTCCACTGCTTTAGGAATCCTTTGAGGAAGTTTGGCTTACAAAAAATTAAGGCAAAAACTTCGGACGTTTAATTCATTACATCATAAAAATATGTTTCGGTATGCTTTGAAATGTATTTAAGTTACGCATTATTTTATTACACATTAAAGATTGAGTTTGGAAATGAAGTCATTTTGTAAAAAAACATACTTGTTAATAATTATAATGGATAGAATGCAGCGAGTGTTGTACATTTTGAAATCTTAACTAAATGAGCCATCTTTTGAAATAACTTGCTTAAAGTACAGTGTCGTAACGGAGCTTATTAGGGTCCCCAGCGAAGTCAGGTTGGGGCCCCATGCCGAATCATACAAATCAGTCTTACTTAGCATCAGTCAAGCCTTGCACCTCCACCCCTTTCGCAATGTGGGTGTTACCGGGATTTTTAAGCTACACCAGTGCTAAGGTAATTCGTAAGGCTTTCCTCTTTTTATGGAAATTTAGGTTTAGGTAACACTGCTTTCACAAAGCCCTAATCAAGCAAATTATGTTAATTTTAACTAAACCAGCAAATAATTGTGCCTGATTTAGGGCTGTTATTAAGAGCTATCAGGACTCTTAACAATCGAAAAAAACATCCTTCTTCAAACCAATGTAACTTACCAATAAAACAAAACAAGAATTTGAACTTTTTACCACATGATAATCGTATATATTTATATTATTTTCCAAACTTTCAGAGAATTTGAGAAGAAATTAAAAAAGTTATAAAGAAATAAAAATTTCAAAAATATAAAAATCTGTATTTTACAACGCGCAGGATTCTTAAGTACAAAAAGGATCAAAATTTACAAAATTAATTTTTCTTGGTATAATAATGTTCACTTTTGAATTTATGCTAGCTTTTAAGAAATTTGGAAAAAGAAAAATATTTTTTAAACACAATTTTCTTTAACGAAAATTTTAAAACTTTAAGAAAGAAATAATTAAAATTAAATTAAAAAGAATTCTATATTATTGTTTTTTTAAATTGTTGTATAAGTTATGAAGAACCTTATTCTGAGCACGTGTACAAAATTTCAAATGTGTATCATAAATAGTTTCTGAGAAATCTAGCGCGCAAGCTAAAAATTTTGTTTTGCGAAAGATGAATTACAAAGGCATAGGGTTTTCGTTCAAGTTTCACTACTTATTTCTTAACAATTTCCGAAGCTTTCGCAGTATTAACACAATTTTGGTACCAGAATGCTCAGAAATATTGAGGCTTTAATATATATTTTTTTTCAAAAAAATTGAAAAATTTGCGATTTAAGAGTCCTGAGAGGTCTTACTAGCATACATTTGTAAGGTAAAAAAAAAAGTTAGTGCAGCGTTTCTCAAACTGTGGGATGTGCAACCTAGAGGGCGTAATAATCGTACTAAGAGGGCACGAGCAGATTGAAAAGACGAAAATAAAAGATTTAAAAATTCCAAAATTTACTGAAAGGAAGAAAAATAAAATGCATTTTGACATAATTAAAGTAAAATACGCATTTCCAGTGATATAATATCCTTAGAAATGCATCAAAATATATTTTCTAATTAGTTTATCGATACTAAGTTAAGAACAAAATTAATTATTACTAGGGACTCCCATGGGTTTGTAATATACAAAATTATTTAAAAAAATTAAATACTTATCTTCAGAATTTGAACGGTATACAATTAAAATCGTATCGTAGCTGCACGTCAAGTACGTTATATTTGATTTCAATACATTGTTATTGTATGGAGGGGGTGCTATGAAATTAATGATTGAAAGTTAGGCCGCAACTATATATATATTGAAGGTTTGAGAAGCACTGCGTTAGTAAAAACATCATTATTAGATCGTGCAATGTACGATCACAGTACCTATAATCATATGATGGATGATGTCAATTTGTCACGATTTCAAAAATGTGACACTCATCACTTAATCAAAGCGATGTGGAATTTTTCTTTTACTTCTCCAAGAACTGATATGAGACCTCCTTTCACCCCGTGGCCGCTTGAAGTGGAGGTACCCTGCATATGCCTCCTAAAACTTCCTGTGTATGAACAAAGAACATAATTATTACATGGATTTTCATGAATGCGCTTAAGATTCCAGCACACAATTCCATAATAAACTTTAAAGTGTATTCTAATCAACTGGACTAATTGTAACTCGATATTTAATATTTAATTAAATAAAATATCTTATTTATAAATAAATTGTTTGTCATGAAAAATTTCTTTCCAATCATATCAATAGTTAAAATGAACATAATGACCGTTTTACACCTATTTCTCTAAACAAAAGCATACATTAATGCTAAAGTAAGTTTTGAAATTAATCATTGTTACTATTAAGTCAATTACTTTTTCTTTTAAAAATGTGGGAAAATACAGTGGCTATCAGTTCTAATACTAATATCTGACTCTTATTTTGATAATAATTGCAAAAGTTGTTAAGGGTGTGTGTTTCTTTCAGGCGACAGTAGTAAAAGGGCTTTAATAGTGCACATGTTAATTAGTATACATCTAATTATGTGTACTGTATTAAAAAATATAAATAATTTTTTCAAATGATTCTTTAAATTTTATAGTTTCAATATTCTACTCTCTTATGTCTGTTCTTTAACTGAGCTAAACTACTTTTTTTAAAATTAATCTTGTTGAAATTTGAGTTCATTATAAAGTAATGTTAATTTGTATTTTATTCAGGAGAAATGAATTGTTGAATAAAAAAAGTCAGATTTTGTAACTAATATTATCTTTTCTTTATTCACTTATCTCAGATGTAAAGTTTTCAATTGAAAGCATTTTTTTAAGTTTCCCATATCATTTATTTAAGCAACTCTCATTAAAATATAAAATAATTGTGGACATACAAAAGAAATTTTCAAGCATAACACTATTCTCTAGACAGTGAATTTATTTAGGTTTTGTAATTACTTAAACTTAATTATTAATAATATAATATAATTATATTTATATTAATATATATAGGTATATGCTTTTTTAAATAAATTATTTTGTCTCATATAATATATTTTCATTTCAACATGCATATATTTAATAAAACATGTTCAACTAAAGTAACTTTATATTAAATCACAATATTTTTTATCGAATAAAATAATTTTGAATAATCTTATCTAATGTATGCGTATTATATATCAAATTAAATTTTGTCCAATTTGCTAAACTTCACAGCAGTCTGGTATGAAATGAAAGGATATATACTGGCTAAGATTATGCCATTTATATTGAACTAAAACGAGAACTTCTATACGAATCATAGAAAACATAGTTATAGAACAAATATCTCCGATCAATTCTGTTATCCTAACATTTAAGACTTTATACGGGTAAGCTAACAGTAGAATCTAAAATAAATGAAAGTATCCTCTTATTTCTTGTCTGTTTAATATGCTCTTAAAAATATCAATTTAAAATTTTTTAAAGTTATTTGTGTTTCTGAATTTTTACAAGGTTTTAAAAACATGTAATTGAGTTTTCACTTTTAAACGCAAATGTGTTGCTTAAGAAAAAAGTTGTGTTCAAATAATAATCTACATAAATATTAAAAACCTTGTTTTTTAGTGAAAATGATAGCAATGTTTTCTAATTCTAATCTACATTAAATACGTTTTGAAAATGACAAAATAATTTTTAATTAAAGAATATTTTTCAAGCAAGTATCTTTTGGTGTTTTTTCAGATAAAAATTATAAATTTGAGATCCAAAATATAGTTTTTTCTTATTACTTCGATTAATTTATATTCTATCAAAGGATAATCTCACGTTTAGAAACACACACACACACACACACACTATTTTAATTTTCTAATACACTCAATCTTCAATATTTTTTGAAATGGAGAGAAATAATCAATATCTTTAAAATTAAATAAATACATGCTATTCACGTTTCGACATTATGTTTAAATTAGCTCTTTTATGATGTCTTTCGTCAATGATAACGGAAAGAAGGGTAAAAATGTTTGCTTATGGCTGCCGGATATTTGCCTTTTACATCGATTGTATCATGTTGAATAATGAAGGAAAAATTAAAAGTATACATACGAGTATACATACATTTATGTCGTAAACTTTTGCTCATTTTTAAATGTTTTCTTGGAGATAAAAAGTTCCAATTCTTAAGAATATGTTTTAAATATTCGCTTGCAATATAGGTGCAGCCGAGAAATATTAAAAACATTTGAGAAATTTAATATTTTGTAAGACATAAAATGAAAGATCTATTTTTGATATAAAACGTTTAAAAATTAAACCATATTTAGAGCGCCCATTAACCTTTAAATTTTTGCAAAATGCACTTTTTTTATGTACTTTTATTATTCGAAACAGAGATAAAATCGCACATCTGACTTTTTAAATTAAAAATTACTCTTGCGGATTTATATAACTACAGAAATACCTTCTCAAATAAACATATACAATCCAAAATTGATGTGAAAAATATTTTATTTCAGGTTGTTGCGATAATTTTTTTTTACTTGTAAAAATGCATTTTTTAAAAAAGTTCACAATTTCTAAATTTCATAATTTATAAATAGTGATAATTTCATAATTTATTTCTAATTTGTATAACTCATGTATTGATATAAAGTCTTACATATTTAATGCAATTTCAAAGATTTTAAAATTGATAACAATGCTCCCAAATTTATTGCATTTTACAACAGATATAAACCATTATAATGATCCACTTTAGGCTTTCCTTGTTATTAGTCTATATTACGTTAAAGTTGGATTATGTAGGGGACGGGGGGGGTAAAATTCTAGTGCATAGGTTCGACGTGTTTGCTTTCAATCTCATAAAAATATATCATTTATTTTTCGTTAATCTAATAAGAAGTGTGATAAAATTAATTTTCCTTTATTAGAAAATTTTCATTATTTTTCAGACTTTTAGTAGTAAACAAAGTGATTCGGAATTTCTTCTTTTTTTGTACACGTTAGATAATACTTGACATAAATAGGATACATTAAATAAAACATATTTATAGTATAAGAGAGAAAACAGTTGTTAAATAGAAGTTACACATCCGAAGGGTATAACTTAAGTAATTGCAACATAGGCTTACACCAATTTTTAATGAACTTACAAATAAAATTACTTTGATTTCTTCTTGGCTATAAGCTTTGCTGGTGATTATATTTTGTCAAATGTCGGGAAGCCACCGGAAAAGTCACTTTCAATGTGTTTATTGTTGATGTGAACGATAGAGCGTCCTACTGCATGGCGTTGAGATAAATCTTTCTGAAATCGGCAACATCGGAAAGGTTCCTTCAGCTTCAGAAACGAACAGAAGTCACGAAGAAGGTGAGTAGGAAGAGGTGTTCCAAGATTTTACACTACCACAGTCGCAATAGGAAAAATACATGTTTGTGACTTGATAACGAGTGTTGTCATGCAGAACTACAGTGAGTGTTTTTGCATTTAACGTGCGCATTATGTACGGAAAATTGATTTGGAACCAACTGGGCAGCAGTTTTTCACACCTGTTCATACATTTCTTCGTTATATGCCCCACCATTTGATGACTGAGATCTACTTCCAAAGATAATTCCCGGACAGTTCAGTGACGTTCTATGAAAAGTAGACCACTCAGGATGTCAATCTGATCTTGAGGGACAGAGGGCTGACATGTGCGTTGCAAATCCACAGTGTATTTCAGATCTGAACGAAACGCTTTAAGCCATCATGCAATTGGTGACATCATGAGTAGATAACGTGCTGAAAGTTTATCACAACCTAATTTTGAAATAAAAGAAATATTTATTTGTTCCACAGATTACTATAATTGATGCAATAAAATCCAGTCTTAATGACAAACTGGTGCATTCAGTCTATATCACGGGGGATCCATCACTTCGATCCTTTGTCCGAAGGGCACTTGCTTCTCTCACTAACGTTGTTTCCAGTTCTCCAACGTCACCGGAGTTCAAGGTCTCTCCTTTCAGCCGAAAAAATCTCCTTCTGTGTCCGAGTCTAATCCCGGCTCCGCTCGCTCCAAGTCTCTCTGAGCTCTTCTCTCTACCCTTTTTCCTTTAAACACCAGGGACGGGTCCACACCACGCCATTCATCCCTTATATTTCGCAGGTGACAAAAGTCTGCCCTCGGCCTCCTAGTCCTATTCGTGCGGAACACACAAATACACTCCCAGGCCGTCTGGAATCTAACGGTGCCAGGATTCTCATCCAACATCTGGACACACTTGTACATCACACCCCTTTGTGTCTTAAAGCTATTCTCTTGGCATCTGCTGAGCCGACAGTGTTCTTCTTAGACAGGATTCACCTATTGTCAATCAGTGCAGGCAAGCTTTTGACCATTGTGAATTCCAATCTGAGGACTCTCACACTCACGGCCCCCAGATCAAACAATAAACAACGACCCCATGGCCACATGCTCCGTCTCTTAGCCACCTGCTCTGAACCATAAATTTTGGCTTGAATGAAAGGGTGGGGTTCGCCCCAATCGAAGACATCACAGCACTTCCACCACAGGCTTACAGTAATCCTCTATAGCATTCTGTTTCATTTTTGTCGCGAGCAACCTCTATTTTAAGTCTCGACTACCAACCACGTTTTGAAAACATGCTTTTGGGCAGGGGTACTCAACCTTTTTTTCTGCTGGGCCTCATACATATGTCAGCTACTCACGCGGGTCGCATACATATATTAGTTATTTCACGCGTGCCACTACATGAGGATAAATGGGGGAGGAGCGGGAAGGGAGAAATGCTTTAAGACCAAGTTAACATTGGAAATCTAAAATGTGGAAAATTGATCGAAATATTATATAACTCGTGTTTTTTTTTATTTGCAATGTTTTTAGTTGTCACTAACACTAAATTAGAAGCATTTAAGAAACACTCCTTCACAATATCTCCATCACTAAACGGTTTCATATAATTACCACTACTATAACAAACTTCTTAGGATGTATTTGTGTTTCCGCTGCGATATTAACACTGGCAAAGCACTTTGTTTCTGCTGCATACAATATTCAAGAAAGTCTATTTATCACCTCTTGACAGAGATCGTCGAGGAAAAGTGTCATTGAATGATTCCTGTTTAATGGAATTTTTTTAAATACAGCACGTTCGTAACAAATAGAATAATTATTGATCCATGTTGATTTTTCACTACAAAGCAGTAAAAATCGTCCTGAAATGATACATTTTCTTGAAATATTTTTTTGCTTGGAAGATATGAAAGATATTTAAAAATTAGTTCCACCCAAAAAATTGTCGCTACCCCACTGTTGTCTGTTATCACTAACCGTAGCCAAACCAAATAGAAAAAGAATATGAATTGGTACAAGTACGACACCGGCAGCAAAAACCAAAATTGATATATTTCATTTCATGACAAAGAATTTCCCACCAAATTTTTACTACAAAGCTCTTAAATAAGTGAATTTCTCAGAGAGCAATGGACCCTCGTCGGGCCACTTAAGAGGTTGAATATCGCTGCTTTAGGGCGATGAGAACGAAACTCTTCACCACACAACAACGACCCTCTTAGCTACATCGACTATTTTCTGCTCTCTGTACATCGACATCAAAGCCATTTCAACACTCCCATATTTTATTTTGGTATGCCCGCTCTTCTGCGAGTTTTTAGGTTAAGTTAACACTATTGAATTTACTGCCCTTTTGTAAGAAACATCAAAACCAAAGCTTTATTTACTTTTGCTTATAAATATTTTTATTGTTTTAATAT
The DNA here is from genome assembly GCA_019973935.1 of Trichonephila clavipes. Lineage (NCBI taxonomy): Eukaryota > Metazoa > Arthropoda > Arachnida > Araneae > Nephilidae > Trichonephila > Trichonephila clavipes. The sequence goes on from BMAU01000437.1 coordinate 73,650, forward strand.
TACTTTTGTGAAGAAACTTAAGTTAGATTTTGAATTATATACTCATAAACTGTATATGTAATGCCCTATAATGAAATTCTTCTTTGGTTAAGGGGTTCACCCCTGTGACGGGTTTAAAAAATTGAATTTTTTTCTTCACACACACATAAATTGCTTTATTAATATGCTTGAAATAATAAAGTGGGTTTTTTTAAATTTTCGAAGTCGTTATAAAGAGACAGAAGTTAGAAGAAGCATCTAGCTGTTCAGAGGTCTGAGTTGGCAATCGAAGGCTGGGCATATTGTATGCAGTTGGTTTGATACCTAAACCTTTCTATACAAATATTCGTTCATAAAAGTATAAAACTTGTGCAGGTTTTAAAGGAAATATCTGTCGTTATTGAACCTTTTGTCAAGCTTGTTTTAGTCTTGGTTTAGCTTCAAAGAGCACAACAGCTACCAATTATATATTATCTCAAAGGGTGATAAAAAAGTAAGTACGACTAGAAATGTTCATCCTGGTTGCAATAAAAAGCGAAAGTTTATTGGAAACCGTTTTACCACTCAAAATGATACTGAATTTACATCTACTTCTGCGAGAAAACTTAAAAAGAGCATGGACATGGATGTTCCCATCGCTCCAAATTTCTCTTATTGCATTTTGGAGTGTGTTTCAGTATTTGCTGTTATTTCTGTAATATGTAAGACTTATAAAAATGATTTGTCTTGCTCGCATTCAACTTTACGAGGCTTATGCTATAAAATTATTCTATCGTGTAACTGTGAAAAACAGACTGTTGTAAACCCATACCTATTGATTCAGAATGCACGTGAAATTGCAACATATTTATCTGCCATCATCTCTAACAAATGTCTTAGGAGTATTAGAAGTTATGATGACGTTGGCCGCAAAGCGCAGACGGCGACGCTGAGTGGCGACGCGTGAAACAAGAAAGAATTAATACAAGAGCTGAAAAATTTGATTTGAAAGAACTCTAAGAGGAAGAAGACCAGACATCTCCAATTGAGGATAAGTTAAGATTTTCATAGTTTGAACCAGACTTGAAATTTAAAACGCGTTTTTCTCAAAATTGTATTTTTCAAACGTTCCTCCATCATATATTGAGAACAGTTGGACCGAATGACTTCAAATTTATAGGGTGGACTCAGCACATATAGACGCACGGAATGTTCCACAATAATTCCAAAATTACAAATATTTCTATTTTTTGTGACAAAAACATAGCAAAAAAATGAAACTGGAAACTTTTTCTTCAGAGGCCTATCAAAAATACAATTTTTGATAATTTCAATTGAATATAACCTATTTAGTACATTTAATCTTGCATATTTTAACATCTCTATTTTTTTAAAATTCCAATCAGCCGAAATCGTGGTTGAAGTGAGTTTGCGGGGTGGGTGCGTTCAGAGCGCTATAACTTACGTTCCATTCGATATTTTTTTTGGCTAAATATTTATATCCATACTTTTAGAATGCATATAAATGAATGATAAAAAAAAACTTAATGTCCTATCTTTTTACTGGTCGAACAAAACGAATTCCTTAAAAATGCTTAAAAAACAGGCTAACTTGGATGAACTCCCTTAAAAGAAAATAGCACAGGTACTAAACAAATTTTTAATTCTAAAATTAAAATCTTAATCTTTTTTTAAGTCGAAGGTACCTAAAAATCAACAAGTGATATTTTTAATATAATGACATGCTAATCTGTTTAGTAAATTATTGAATCAACAGATCAAACAAAAACACCGAAAACGTTATGAATAAAACGTTGTTTTCACGTTTTCCATGAATTGGAGGTATGATGCAAATGAAAAACAATGTATTTAATTTAACTTTTTACAGGTATTTTTACTCGTATGTTTATGATTTTAATGCTTATTCTTCTCATTCCTTCAAAAATTTCGTAAAATCACATTAATTACGATTTCTCATATAAATGTTTTCCGTTATTGTTTTATTTTATTTTTTTCAGTTTGGGGCATCAGTTTTGAATTATAGTTGGTCATATACTTTTTGAGACTCTCTTTATATCACATGAATGAAATTCGATATTTTTAAGTTACTTGTGACAATTATCACTAGAAGAACCATATAAATATATTGCTAGTACACATTGGAATAAGATGTTTCTTTTAGATATGTTTTTAACGTATCTTATCTGAGAAAACAAATTATTTCTATTACAGTTTTTACATTAAATAAATGTCATGTTGTGACGGGCTCATGCGTCTTTTCTTTAACATGTCCTTTGGGTTCTTTAAGCCAGAATTAATGGCAACTCTTCTCCAACCAATTCCAAGAAGTGAAGTGTGAAAGATGTAAATGAACAAACTTTTAAATATCGGAACTTAGAGTAAGCGTGATGACAATGTATGGGAATTTGGGGTAGTGAATGGAAATTGGTAGGTAGCCGACGTCTAATAGAGGAATCGTGGTTCAAGTCTGAATGAGTTTTACGTGACGTGAATAGAAGTTATTAGTGATCGAATATATGAAAGTCAAGTTGCACACCAGTGCATACAAAGAGAAGATTAAGCATAGGACAAGATTAATCGTTTTTCCAAGCTGTAATAAGGTAGGATTGATTATTTAATATTATAGAATCAGGGATTAGGCGGTTCACTTATTGATAGTGGTCTTAATTAGATTATAAGTCTTATTATATATATATATTATATATTTACATATATATATATATACATATATATACATATATATATACATATATATATACATATATATATACATATATATATATACATATATATGTAAGGATAATTAAATTAGATTAAAAATTAAATTCTCTATCTAGCATTTGACTCATCTTTCTCAGTTCCCATATTCAAGTATCAAACTAATCACCCATTTATTTCTTCCGAACATATGGCCTAGCCAATAAACATGTCTAATTCCAGATCGTTAGATTTAATAGTCAACATATGTCAGCATTAACTTGCAAGCAACCTCTTCAAAGCAGCGATACTTACCATATGTTTTTCACGTGTTATCCACTTGAAACCACCACCATGGCGTGCTTTTCCCTCCCTGCTCGGTGTCAGAACAGATGTACAAACGATTGAATAAAGATCTCCTTTTTTTTAAACTTTAATCTGATTCTGTCTTAAAAATCATGACATATATATATATATATATATATATATATATATATATATATATATATATATATATGCATGTATATATATACATATATATATATATACATATATATATATATATATATATATGCATGTATATATATACATATATATATATATACATATATATATATATATATTGTGTGTTGCGTATTTTACCATCGTAGATTCTCTCATATTAATTATTGTTATTTAATTTGTTAAAGGTTTAAGTTGAATATCTTAATAAAGTCATATTAAGATAATGTTTGATTCGTTAAGCCTACACCTCTAGCTCACGCTGATACTTCGAGAGATGTTCTTCCAAGGGGAGGAACATCACAATGTGTCTCGTTTGTTTCCCCTGTATTTGCCTTGTACAAAAATGCAAATTTTTTTTTCTGTTGGAGGCAGAAATTTACATTAAACTCAAAAGAAAATTTCACCAAATAACTTTATTTTTCTTTTACTTTAAATTTCTATACTTGAAGAAAAGTTGACAGAACACCACATCTTTCATCAAAACAGCTTTCAAGATAAAGTTATGTCACCTTTTAAAACGTGCTTTTACAAACTTACATAACTTTTTTCTCTAGCATTTTAAAAGTATTAAGTCCACTAAAACAAATACTTAAAGTTATTTTTTTATTACTTTTTACTAGATTCTGCAAGAAGTTACAACATATTAGTTTTTTTTTAAAGTCAAATTTTAAAGACACTTCATCCGGTTTATTCATAGGGCTTTCACGTACTTTGTTTCATGTTGAGAAAAACATGTTTCATGTGCTCTTAGAAGTACTTTCAAACTCATTATTTTTATATTCATACTTCTCTAAACAAAGTGCTTTGAATTTATTGTTACAAGCTGATTAATATTCAGTGGCATACCTGTTTATTTTTATGGATGGAATTAATGACTTTACAAAATGCAATTCTATTCACGATGTTTTCTTATTTTTGTGGGTTATGGAAAAAAAAACAAAATTGCTTTAATTATACTATAAAATTTTAAACAATGAATCAAATGTAAAGAAATACAATATTCCCACGAAAAATAGGTATTCGTTAAAGAATTTCTCTTCCATTTAGTCAGTTGAAGAATCTCAATTTAGAAAGTAATAAAAATGGGGTGTAAAAGTAATACAAGAAGACCCAATTTAAAAAAATCATTTTTTCAAAACTACTGCATATATTACAGAAAGTGATACATGAATGTAAAGAAAAATATATCAATTTTTCCCTACCAGTAATCAACAGCACATTCAAGATAGCTTTGACTGAAATCCAAACTTGGCGATATTGACAGAGAAGAGATTTTTGCGTATTAAAATATGAGAGGGCTTTTTCAGTTATTTCGGTGTAACGTGGGTTAAAGAAATCCCAACGGAAAAGAAACACCAACCAACAAAAACATTCTGCGATAGTATCATCAATTTAAGAAAACAGGTTATTTGTGCAAAAGCAAAGCAGTGGCCGACTAAGCATCTCGGTAGAACCAGTGGAGATGGGGGTCACAGAACGTCTACGAGTTACCGACTTTTCACTTCAATTGCCCCAGAAAACAGTATGAATAATTTTACGAACAAAATTAAAATTCAAGCTTCATCTTTTGCAACTGACACATCAAATAACAGAAGACGACAAGTAAGCATTGGACAGCATTATGAACAATTGATAGAGTAATGCTACAAAATGTATGGAATGAACTGGATGGTTGATTCGACGTATGCCGTGTAACATCGAACATGAGTAAAAGGGGAAAAATTGTTATATATTTATATCCATAAGTTCATCTACAGTATTAAAATTCGTAGGTAAACAATCTTATCTATCTATGTTTCTACATGCGTCTATCTTCTCATGAGTCGCACGCCGCAGACACTTGCCAAAGGTAACAAAAGATTGGGAATGATCAGATAAATCCGTTTTCCAATGTTGCTAAAAGACAAAAATATATTAATTATAAACTTTTGTTTTACTCCTGCGTGTTGTTTCTTCCACGAAACAGAATGAAAAGCTAGGAGGTGATTTTTTTTTATCCCCGATGATTTTAAAACACGTTCTAGTTTTTTTTTATGGGACTCGGACAAAAAATAATTGCAGAATCGGGAAGATCACTTACTTCACCACGATACGGTATAATTTATTTTACAAAATAATGATATTTTCTATTTCTTACGATTCTTTTCTAAAATGAGTCAAAATTGACACGTTTTTAAGAAAAATATTTCTGAATCGTTCCATTTGCATTTTCTTTCACGTTAATTAAATCATATTCTACGCTAAAAAAAATCATGCTTTTCTGTTTTAGAATCAGTCATTTAAAAAAGAAAATGTCAAAAACTTTTTTTTTTACGATTTTTCAAAAAATACTCAAAATTCTATTTAAATAATAACTTCTTTATAAAAATAATCTCACGAAACTTTTTCTGTGGGTTAAATGCTATTATCCGTAATTTATACAAGCATTAAAAAATCCCTTAAAGTTAGGGTTTTTTTAAAAAATTGTATTTTTTGTTTTTCTCTTTATGCGAGAAATATTTTAGCATTATTTTTTTTTTTACATATTTTGTTTCAAAATTACCGTTGTTTGCATTTGATATGTGTAGTTTGAAGACATTTACTTAAAATTGAAGCCCTAAAAAATTAAAACTTTAACCAATAACGCAATTTTATAATACCCAATGGTTTGGCGGCGAAAACCAAATGACTCTTTTCCCCTGGGCCCGTCACATTTGATGAAATGCTACACTAGAAGAGAAGATGCGCCTATAAAAATTGAAAATCATCAGATTTCGTGAAATTGAATATATCTTCCTTTTATTTTAAAAGTCTTTTCACTCCTTTTTTCCGAGAATTTCGGGGCGTGATTGGAGGAGCGTTTGATTACTACCGTTTGCACCCGGGTTCGAAACATCATAGCTTAATTTTTTTATGATTTTCTTAAAAAATACTCAAAAATTTATTCGCGCAGTTAATAACTTCACCAGCAATTTTGTAATTGGAAAGATCATTTATTTCGTCATGAGATACAGTATGTTTATTTATTTATTTCTTTACAAAACAACGATATTTTACTTATGGTACGATTTTTTCTAAAAGGAATCTATATCGAGATACGTTTATATGAAAATGATTTTTTAAAAAAACTCCTACTTTGATCTTTTAGAGTTAGTGATTTTAAAAAGAAATGCAGGAGACTTCTTTTACGAATTTTTAAAAATACTCATTTTAAATATTTAATAACTACTTATCATATTCAAATTTTTTATAACTTCATCATTTATAAAAATAATTGTAAAAACTATTTTCCCATGTATCGAACATTTCAAAAAATGCTCATAATTTTAATTCGACATTTAATATAGTTGTGAAATTTTGTAATTATAAAAACTTCTACAACATACAACTAATTTTAAAAATGTACATTTTCTTTTCTCGGGCCAAAAAAGTTGCGAAATGAGTGAGTGAATATTAAAGTCGCACTGTTCACTTTCTCGAGAAGAGCTTTTGGCGATGCACCTTGACATTTTGAGCCACAGCGGTGAGGAAGAGACTTGAGCTGGCACCCATCTCTCTTTACTACCATACCTCACCAACGCTAGGATGTTTAAACTCTAGACACTTTCAACAGCGGGTCTTCAGTGGTAGCCAAAATTTTAAAAGGGAATTAATAATTAATTGTGGGAAAAAACCAAGCAAATTTTGTAATGACGTTATTATAGAAATCACACACACATACCATAAACGGCGGGTAGAGAGAGGAGAAAGGGAATTTCCATGACAACATGTTATGCATTTAAAAATGTTCGTGCAACGCCGAGGGGAAATAAACCTGTCTGTAAAAGAAAAGAAGCAAAACAATTTCGAAGCAAGGAATTTTAAGTTATACACTCGGTAAAAGCCCAATCAATGCAGGGCTAAGAGAGGAGGAAGAAGTCAATTTGAAAAGGGTATTAGAAGTGCTGATTATGTGAAGGAAATGGAAAATTTATAAAAGCAGAGAAAGCCCGTACAACGCCGGGCCATGCAGTAATTATATCACTTATTGTGATATGTTTAGAAGTTTCAATAAGGATTTTTTTAAAATTGGATCCAACATTTGTACATTCTGTAATATATACATATATGCAAGATTTTACCAAAATAACCCGACAGTTTCAGAGGGTTGATGATAGACCTAAAGAGAACAACAAAATTCCTCTTAAAGCATAAGATCACAAAGTACATTTTGTCAGTGAAAATTCGAAAAATAAATGTCGAGAGAATAGTAAGCCTGATGAAGAGATTGACTAAATGAGAAGAAACCTTTACAAATTTCTATTTGTATGCTAGAACGCGTCTGGCAAGACTTGTTCTTTTGGCATCTGCTGTACTTTGACGTTTGCGGTCGCATTTCCGCATAATTCCTTTAAAAATTTCTCATCATCGTCGTCCTGATGTTGAGCTGTAATGTATTGCCTGCGTTGCAATTCTAAATTACGTCAAATAAATATTTTTTATTTTTATTTTTTAACTCTTAAGTTCCACTAGACGTCACGAATACATTATTTTCGCAATGTTCTCCAACTATATATAGTTTGTGATCCCATGTTCAATGATAATTTCCCACATTCTGAATGCTTACTATCTTTCTTTCGTCAACATCTTTTGTGTGTTTGTGTTTTGAATATGATTTTGCAAAATTAGAAATATCTTCCATGTTATTAAAAATTCGATAAAGAGTTTTTATAAATAATTAAATAAACAGTTATTTTTCAGAGCGACATTATACATTTTAATAATACATTAATACATTATAATTGCATAGCGACATTTATAACTCTTTTATCAAATTATTCCGATTAAACTTGGTTTGAGACCCAATGTTCTGTGATGATTTGTCATCTCCATGCTGCATCATACTATTTCCCCCTAAATTTTTCGGTCGAATCTAACAACATCCTGTCTATACAATGGAGTTCTATAGGATAAAATAGTCAGAAAGTTGATGAAATGAAATAGAAAGCAAACCTAAAATTTTTCTCATGCATGATATATTGATATTTTATGTAATCTAGTATTTATGTAATCAACTGTTTTGAAAGTATTGATTACAGTAACAAAAAATAAATCAACTTCCTTCTTAATGACAAAGTTAATGGAAAGTTTAAATAGATAGATGTATGTATTCCGTAAATGTTGATCAGAGCAGGATTTTCAAACTGTAGAAACGATAGCAAACCTATGGAAACGTTTATAAACACGTTTTTAAAGCACTGCATAACCACAATAGCTAATCCTGTTATGAGAAATTTGTAGCAAAATGTGTAATTTTTCAAAAAAATATAGCTTTATTTTAGAGTAAAATGTAGCATTCCTATTTCTGAATCCCATTGGATAATAGTAACGAAAATTAAATGCGTAAATTTTATAAAGCATTGGTATTTCATTAAATAAACTACAATTAATCTTCATTATCTTATCTATTTTTTATCTTCAGATTAGCATACGACCGAAAGCATTCTCTAAATAACCTGGAATTCCCCTCTGTAATTACAAAACCCTTATTGCTGCTTGATCCAGGTAATTTTGTCTGACATAAAAATATTATACCTTTGTCCTGAATTAAGAGGCACATATTCAAATGTTCATTTTGCATAAAGCTCTTTATTTTGAATATTTCTGTTTTCGAAGTAGCAAATATTATCGTCTTTGATGTGGTAGAATGATCTGGAACTTATTGCTTTTCTTTAACCCTTCGTCGTGTGCACCTCTAAGTGAAACATAGTGAGGCACACCCAGCCTAAAAGGCACCGACATATTTCGAACTCTCCCCTAATTAATTTCGATTCAAAATACCGGTAAAGGAAAGCAAATACACCAAATTATACAAAGAAGAGCCAGTTTGGGGAACAACTAAACAACTAAAATTGCTAATCTGACACAAAATGCTTTTGCTGGGCTCTCAATTCAGATAAATGGATAGATAAATATTCCAATGTAAGCGTCCAATGGAAGGTTAAGCGATTGAGTCAAGTAATATTGCGCTGAAAATGCAACCCTTGAACAACTTGAGGCAGTTATCTCGATACAGAAGTTTCAGATTCGTTAGGATCATGCTATGAAAACATTTAAGATATATTGCAACCTCAGCTTGTGCAAATATTTATCTATCCATTCCGTAATCCCCAGTTTGAAAAAAAATCTGTAGACGATATATTCTAGACAGGACATTTAATAGCTTCGTGTTGTGAAAATGAATATACATAAAAAACAATCTACAAAATACACTTAAGTCAGATATTTGCAGCTTACTCCGTCTTATATATAATTACTCAGTTACTTTTTTAAAAAAATACGTAGTTGGAGGAGTGTATAATTTTTTCGTAAGAGCTCATTTAATTTATCTGATAATTTATCTAACCAAATTTTTTCAATTTCACAACCGTATTATAATTATTGAGATTCAAAATAATGTTATTCCATTAACTTTTGCAGGCCAATGTATATTTCAGCTCTTAAACAAATTTTAATTTTGCAACAGGCATTAGTATCTGTTGATGATAATCTTACATGACTGACATTTAAGAAATGAATACGGAATTCCCTTTAAATTAATTCTAAATGTTACATCAATCCAAATAGACACACAAGTTTTCTCATGCCATGCAAATTTTGTTTATCCCATATTGCTTTGGTATCTTAACTCAGAAATAATTATATCAACTTTAATTAGAAAAAAATTATTTGTAATTTGCTTTTTATATATATATATATTTCATTCTGCTATTGTGTGTTTTAAAATTTAACTTGGTGTTCATGTAACATGCGAAACCATAACAGTAATAGACTTTTTAAATGTAAAAAAACGTCAATAAACAAAGTAAAATATAAAGACACTATTTTAATTCAAAACCTATCACAAAAAAAAACATGAAATATAAGAAATAATAAAATATATATAATAAATATTAAACATAATAAACAAATAATAAATATAATAAAATACATGAAAATTCATAAAAAAGTTTATGAATATATTATCCTTAATAATTTTAAAACTCATTAGTGAATTCTCTTCTCAGCAGAAAATGTATTGTTAATTCGAGGATAATCTGTTAATATTTTAAATTAACTTCAACACGTAAACGATTTCTTGGATATATCTAAGTTGATATCTGCGGCACTCTTAGTCCTGAATTTTCTTCATTTTATCCTGTCATTTTCTATGACAAGTCGTAATGAATTTTAACAGCTCAAAGCGTGTTAGCTTTGTTCCTGAGATTTTATTTCTTTCCATTTCGATGCTTTTGATTTTGATAAACGATGTCGTAAATTGTCACTAATGGACTTTTTTCTTCGTGTGAGATGCGTCGATTTCATGAACTCTTTAGCCTTCAGTCTACTTTCTTTCTGCGTGATGTGAAGTCGTTAATGGTTTTTCACTTTTTCTTTAGTTTCACTTTTATTTATATTCAGTTGCTAAGCAGGACATTATTTGTGTTTGTATGTACACTTGTTACTAATTATTAAATATTACCTGTATTACTTTTAAAAAACCTGTTTATATATGAAAATTCGATTTTATTAAATTTGAATGCTTAAAAGTAGTGATAAATAAGGGACAAAACAGCAAAGAGATTGTATATTCCTTGAAAAATATTAATATATAAATATTTTAAGAGAAAAATATTTCCTTCCTTTTCTGTTTATTTTGTGCTATTATATTGTTGATTTATTAGTTCATTTAAAACTTCATTTGTGAATTCTGTACCTGTTTTATATGAAAAAAATACTAGAAAAAAGTATTTTTAAATAACATGTACTGAAAAAATTGTTTTATTTACTCAACAATTCTGTGTTTCATCTAACTGAATAATATATAATAAAAATAAATTAAAAATATTTTCAAAAGAAATATTGAAAATTTAATTCAAACTTCAATGTGTAGTCCGGAATTATATTTATAAATGAATTTCTGCATAAACAATATTTTTAAAGCGAAAATGTTTTCAACAATCTGAATATATTTTTTCTACGACTCAGTATACTTCTTAATATATATTTACAAAATAAGTTGATTAACTACTGATTAACATATTAAAATTAAATCAAAGTTTTGGTTATCCAGTTTTTCACTTAAGTTTTTTGAATCCTATGTTTATAAGAAAACATACTGTTATTTATATTTCATTGCAAAGTTTCCTTTTTTTTAATTCTTAGAACATAAAAATATATATGCAGTTTTTAAGCAATGATGTATACAATTATACCATCAAGTTTATATATTTTATATAATTTGCTAATAACTTATCTGTTACCTTTGCTAAAAGAAGGGAATTCAAATTTCCATCCTGTGTTTTTATCATTCATTGTTGCTCAGTCAGTTTTCAGATAATTAAAGTGACTGTTTCTAACAGCGTTTTGAAACATGCAAAGGCTAACAAATGCTGAGACAATGCTGTTATTACTTTTTAGTTCTTAATACATTTATTTTTCACCAAGATTTTAACTGTCGCATGCATATGAAGTAATAATTTATTTTATTTAAAATATATCACCTTTTCTCTCTCTCTGTATATACATACATACATACATATATAAAGAGTGTTTTTTTCCAGTTATAGAAGTTTAAGTTGGCATTACTTTCCAAGATGGCGACCGATTTAACAGCTGTCAAGTGATTTATTCTCAGTTTGGTTTGGCACTTCATCAAAACGATCATCAAGCAAGGCGTAGATTCGTCGAATGGGCCCAAAACGAGATTGCCGTTGTTCCCGATTTTCATAAGAAAATTTTGTTTAGCGATGAAGCGCACTTCTGGTTGAATGGCTACGTCAACAAACAAAACTGCCGCATTTAGAGTGAAACTAATCCAAAAGTGTATGTCGAAACACCGTTACATCCAGAAAAACTGACTGTTGGGTGCGCTTTATGGGCTGGTGGAATCATTGGTCCGTACTTCTTCAAAAACGATGAAGGCCACAACGTTACAGTCAATGGTGATCGGTATAGAGCCATGATTACTAACTTTTTCATTCCTGAATTGAACAATCATGATGTCCAGGAGCTGTGGTTCCAACAAGACGGCGCAACATGTCACATAGTTCGTGCCACAATCGATTTATTGAAAGACACGTTTGGTGACTGCCTAATTTCACGTTTTGGACCTGTGAATTGGCCTCCAAGATCTTGTGATTTAATATCTCTAGACTATTTTATGTGAGGCTATGTAAAGTCATTGGTCTATGCGGATAAGCCACAAACGCTTGACCACTTGGAAGACAACATTCGCCGTGTTCTTGCCGATATACGGCCACAAATGTTGGGAAAAATCATCGAAAATTGGACGTCCAGATTGGACTACATCCGAGCCAGCCGTGGCACTCATATGCCAGAAATGATATTTAAAATGTAATGCCACAAGATTATCTTTCGAATAAAAAAAAATTCATGTCAGTCGAATGTTGTTTCGCTTGTCATGTCATGTCATCGTTGTTTTGTTGCAATTAAAGTTCTATACCTCTAAAAAAACACCCTTTATATATATATATATATACTAGATGCATGGCCCGGCTTTGCACGGGCTTTCTCTTTCCCTCATGATGCCAGCAATTATGTGTGTGTTTGTACGCACGCAATGTGAGTGATTTCTAAAGTTATTATTTCATTAAATTTCCCTTTTTCAAAATTTGTTCCACACATTTTCGATTTAAGACAGGTTTTTTCCCCTCCCTCTAGCCCGGCATAACACGGTTTTTTTAGTAAAAAATTACTGTTTATTCTTCCCCTCCCCCTCACAGATAAAATATAGCTTCAAATTTCGATCTATGACTTTTAAAAACAATATTGCATTAGTTAAAAATTATTAATCTGAAGCAATAAGAAGAAAACGATTCTTTAGTTAGCTTAAAAAAATGTCTCTGAAATGTATTTTTATCCAAAATAATAGACAATGCACTTTTTTAATTAAGAAATAATTAATTTAGTAATGAATAAATAGAAATACTTTTGAAAAACATTATATATATATATATATATATATATATATTATATATATATAAGTTATAAAAAAACAGTATGGGGGAAGCGTAGGTATATATTTACATGTAATGAAAAAAACATTCAAAAAGAAAAAAAAAAAACTTAATGATAAAAACATTTTGATATTTTATTTTAATTTCATAGTTTTCTTTCCACTGCTATAGTTACAAATTCTGTGTAATGAACGCTTAAAATAGTGTAAATAATTTATATCAGGAAGTGTAAGACATTAATTTTACTTTTTGTTGTATTTATTTTATGTTAAAATCTCCCTTCGAAATCCAGTTTTATTATGAAATAAAAAACATAGCGACAACACTGATGAAGTGAATAAATGAAAAGCGAAAGCTCACTGAGGTGTGGCGTAGACAAAACAGAAGGGATAAAAAAGATAGATGAATACTGTCACGGGCTTTTTAGCAAATGGCAGAATTTTTTCCTACTTTCTTGACAATTGTCGTTATATTTTGAAAACTTCTCACAATATCTTTATAAATTTTAGCCTATGTGTTATTCTGTTGTATAAGCTATATTACTGTAAAGTTTCATTAAAATCCATTCAGTTGTTTTTGCGTGAAAGCCTCGCAAACTTTCACATTTATAATATATATTATATATTATCCTTTTAATTATCTCTTTTAATAATATTGAAATAATCTTTTAATTATTTGGTTCGAAACTAACACCCTGATCTTAATCGTAATCGACGAATATTACCTCATAAATCCCTTTCCCGCCCATTGTAACCAATCAGAACTCTTATTACAAAAATTCCACGTGGTCTTCAATGTTAGGTATAAAAACCGATGTGTCTGGAAATCTCTCTCTCTCTCCCGCTCTTCGCTCGTTTCTCTATAGTCATGCAGCCGTCTTCAGCGCGTTCTGTGTTTCTCTTTGTCTTTACCATGATTGCTTCTTTTTTATGTGTTGTGTCATCCATGTCCATCGTAATTAATATGCCTAGGTATTTCAAGATATTCTATAAATTGGACTTACTAACTTACCAGACTGCCTCGTCGATCTTTCCATAGGAAATGCATCTACATTAAAGGAATCACTTTGTACCGGGCACGCCTCATCCTTTGGTTCGCTACAATAATAACATCCATTCGCCACGTCCTACAATTAGTTCTACTAATAACCAGAAATATCATAGAATTATGATTATATATATATATATGTATATATATATATATGTTATAATGTGTGTGCATGCGTGCGTGCATAAATATTTATTATTTTTTGTAATTGTATTTCATGTAATTTTTGTATCTTCGAATATATTTTCAAGAGGCCAACAAATTCTTATTGTAGTTGAGTTTAAGTAAAGTTGAATTTAATTAAATTTAAATTGTATTGAATTTAAATGTAAGCTATTATTAAACAAAAGTAAACTGTTTTTACTTAAGGTATCCGAATACGTTGAAAACGTCATTTTCGGTCAAAAATCACATTTTTTTATTGGATATTTTTAAAATTGAAACAATTATCTTTCTAAATCTGCCTTTGTTTTGTCTGTGAGATAATTAGAAAAAAAGTTACAGGTGTTTAAAATATTATTACAGCGGTGAAATTGAAACCGGAAGAGGTGAAATCGAAACCGGAAGTTGACTGCTTAACATGCTTTTTACCCATAATTTTTGCAATTTCAACCCATTATAATTTTAAAAATAATTTCTGACATTTTTAAAACTATTTTATTGATAGGCAACAATTTCAATCTTTTAATTGGACTTTTGCGATTAGCAACATCTGTTTCTTCTGACCTCACATGTTTTTGTTTTGATTTGAATCTTTCGAATGTTGCTCGCAAATTTCTTCAAAAACCTGTGTGATTTTTTTTACTTTAATTGTACAATTTTTAATTGTTAATTGTTTCTGAACATTCTGCTTTTGATATTATCTGCTTATAAGGGTTAAAAAATGAATCAAATTAACCTCTTGAAAACGCAACTATGCTGGTGAGACATTTACAAAAACAGTGGAAGTGTTGACTTGTAATGTTCTTCACTTGAAGTGCTCAAACTTGTAATGAACGAGAACTGGGATAAGTAAAAGTATTTTCACAGAACAAAGAATGTTTTAGTGGAACATTAAGAGGTAATAGAATATTTTATTTAAATTGGGAAGTGTGTTTTCAGGTTAGTGTTTCTCCAATTTTTTTGAGAAAAATCTGTACCTGCATGAAGATTACATGTTTGGACTGACTTCTAATGTGACAAAAAAGCTCCGATTAAAGTTTTATCGTCCTTTTTTCAGCTACTGAAAAGCTAAAAAAGCAAAGTGTTATTAATTTGCAACCTATTTTTAGAAGGTGAGTGATTGAAAGATGATATTTACCTGTGAAAAAGCTATGTGCTAAGCTGAACTGGCCTTGTATGACAAAGGGAACATTTAGACTTTGTGAAAGAAAGTCTTGTCTGTTTTGCTACACCAACGGCTAAAGATGCCATGAACGACACTGCTTTTTAAGCGAAAAGCATTATAAAATGTTTCAAAATGTCAGTTGAAGAATGTGGGATATCCGTTGACGGCAGAGACACATGGACATTTATCGCTAAATGTGGTTTCTATAGAAACTTTATACATTGACACTGGAAAATTCTAGATTTGGAAATGTTATGAAAGTTTTTAGAATTATATAAGTCCAGTCATACATGCGTGTTCCTGCAATCATCTGGGATTTACTTCAAACATAGTGCGTACAAAATCTTTGTATGTTTTTGCACTACAAAATCTTAAAAATATGTATTTCTTTTGTGATGGTGATTCCAAGGATACCTTTCTGTTAAAGATGTGTATGGTGTCAACAATGTCATCATATGAGTGCATAAGATACTTCTAAGAAATATTCAGTAGTCGGAAAAGAAAATTTTAAAAAAGGCGAGAAAAACATCGGTAAGAAGGAAAAACTTATCAATGTTATGTTTAATAAAATTCTACACTGTTTTAGCACTAACACCAATCACGCCAAAGCTATGCTAAGTGCTACAATAGCAGTATTTTTTCACTGTTGCTCCAGCAGGGAGAAACCCATATATGGGCCGTGCCCGATTTGAGCTGAGAACTGGTGTGACTATCAACGAGGAAACGACACCAGAAAACAATAAACAGAAAAAATTGTATGTATTTCTGTGAAACTTTAAAATATTGTTAAACCTGTGTACACAAAGCAGAGTGATAAGCAGTTATAATAAAATTGCCTCCACTGTAAGACACAAATAAAAATGTATCATTTAACACCTGTTTGTGGCAAATCATTTTGAAAGAAACTTTTATCGAGCTAAAAGCATTTTCTTTGGGTACCCATATATTACCGTCATTATTTTTAAAAAAGCTTTCATTGATGTGTTAGGTATTTTGAAAGCATTTGGCATAAATGCAGGGAATTATATACTGCGTGATGAGAGATTTGTTGACATCTTTCGAGTCGGTGACTCAAAACAACATTCTTTGCCGTTTTTAAAATCAACCAGAAAAAAAGGAGGCACAAAGAAAGAAAAAAATTAACAAACTTCCAAAGAGTGGGAGTGTTACTTATAAATCAGGAGAGTTTTAGTAATATACTTGTCATATTTTGTTTTGAAATTGATTTTATAAAGTTTAAATGCATTTTTCTCAAAACCATTTTTTTTGTAAATTTCATGATATTTCAAACATGATATCTAAAAAACTATTATAGATACTTGTATGAAATTTTACACAAATATTATTATTCGTATTATCTAAAAATGACCTACAAGCTAAGAAATTGAACAATTTTTAGTTATTTTATAATTGTATTTCTTTCTGAAAGTTACGATAATTTGATTGAATTTCCTAGTTCGCAAGCTCGACTGGCCATAACTTTTGATTCAAAAGAAGTAATTTAATACTTGTAGGTCATTCTCTAGAAATGTGTTTTAAAAATGTATTGCAGCAATATTTTATGGAAAATATGAAATTTTTAAAAAATAGAGTGTTTGAAAAAATTCCAAAATTTGATTAAAATTTCTTTAAAACTTTAAATTTTTGCAAATTTTTATGTACATATATTTTTTCTAACTGTACTTTTTATTATTGTGTGTGTATAAAAGTGAAACTAAAAATGTAAAAATATTAGGGATTTTTTGAAAACTTAAAAAAAAGTCTCCGAACGTAGTCGGATACCTTAATGTAAACTGACTCTAAGTAGAACATTAAAAAAAAAGGAATGTTCGAAATAAATAAGACACCATGTTGAAACATAACAACTAAAAATTTCTTAACAAATTTTGTATGGTTTCTACAGCTATGTAATGAAAAGATTTAATTGCTGTACGACGAGTCTCTAAAGTTTCACTATAAATTAAGTGATGAAATGTTACCATGCTAAAAGAGGCTGTTTTGAAATATTTAAGCACTTTCAGTGCCTTAATCTAGAAGCAATGTTAAACGTAAGCAAAAAGGTGAATCCAACATACATGACTTTTAATTAGAGAGAAGAATCCCAAAGTCTTCCTAAGTTATAAACAGCTCATTATTTAGTATTCAAAGCTAAATTAGCGCATAAACTAGCTTTACTGTGAAATATAATTAAAGTGAAGTGGTTATCTCTCCTTTATGCTTGATTAAATACTTTCATGTTTATTTGTAATTCTAGTAAAATTTCTCCTTACACACATATAGACTGACTAGCCGTTACCCACCCGCTTCACTGGATATTTCACGATGTTGTACATATGTATACTGTTTACATATATATCAAGCATTAAGAATTCGATTGTATTGAAAAATATATTTATAGCTGTAACTCTCACATCTTGATATAAAAAGGACATAAACTAAAACATCTAATTTCTATTTATATTTAAAGTAGAAGTAGAAAGATATTTTGCACTCGCTTAACCTAATAATCAAGTGGATTTCCACCAAAGCAACTTTCAGGGGATCTCTACTCCATAAAATAAACGTGCATGCTAAATTTCAAGTCAAATCTAACAGAGCAAAAACGGAATTTTTATCATCAATACCTCGTTGACAGTATTCTTAGCGGATTCCAATTCAACAAAAGAAGCATGCAAACCAAATTTTATTATTATAGTCTAAGCAGTTCAAAAACGGGAATTTTGTTTATCAATACGCCCCAATAACTCTCCCCGCTTCCCCCTGGAGTTGATTTCCTTAAAATCCATTCTTAGTGGAACTATATTCAACCAAAGTAAAGTGCTCAACAAATTTTAAGTAATTGAGTTAAATTCAAAAACAGGAATTTTTCTATAACACGCCTTAATCCCTCGCCTCCCCAATTCTTTTGGGGGTCCGTTTTTGCAAAAAATCTTTGTAAAAGGAATTTCATTCCATGAACGGAACATACCTTCTAATTTTCAAGCAGATGGTTCTATTAGTTGAAAAGCGGAAATATTTATCCATTACGCCCCTTAATCCCCCTCAGTGACCCTTGGGGATCAGTTTTCCCCAAAACTATTTTGCAGCGGATCTGTACTCTAAAAATGGAATCCGCTTACTAACTTTCAAGACTGTACGTCTAATAGTTTAAAAATGGAAATAATTATCTTTAACGCCTCTTAAGCCCCCCGCAACGCCACTTAGGAAACGATTTTCACAAAACCCATCTTACAGCGGATTTCTACTGAATGAATGGAATCAGCTTACTAAATTTCGAGATTTTACGTCTAATAGTTTAAGAAAGGAGTGAACTACCTATAACGCCACTTAATATTCTACAACGCCACTTGGGAGTCGATTTTGACAAAACCCATTTTGCAGCGGATCTGTACTCGATGAAAGGAATCTGCTTACCAAATTTCAAGACTGTACGTCTAATAGTTTAAAAATGGAAATAATTATCAATAACGCCCCTTAAGCCCCCGCAACGCCACTTAGGAAACGATTTTCACAAAGCCCATCTTATGACTGCTCTCTACTCAGTGATTGGAATCTGCTTGCTCAATTTAAAGATTTTACGTCTAATAGTTTAAAAAAAGGAGTTAATTGCCTGTAACGCCCTTTAATTCTCCACAACGTCACTTGGGGTCTATTTTTACAAAACCCATTTTGCAGTGGATCTGTACTTTATGAAAAGAATCCGCTTACCAAATTTCAAGAATGTACGTCTAATAATTTAAAAATGGAAATAATTATGTATAACGCCCCTTAAGCGCCCTTAATGCCCCTTGGAATTCGATTTTCGTAAAAATCATTTTGTATGGAATCTCTACTTTATGAACGAAATTTATGTACCAACTTTCACGAGGGTACATCGAATAGTTTAGTAATGGAAATAATTATCTATAACGCCCCTTAAACCCCGTAACGCTCCTTGGGGTTCGAACTTTGCAAAATCCGTTCTTAGCTGACGTCTACTCTATGAAGGGAACCTACCTACGAAATTTCAAGTCTGTAGGTTTAATTATTCCAGAGATATCGTGATTGGTCAGTGAGTCAGTCAGTCAGTGAGTGAGTCGCTTTTCTCCTTTATACACTATATAGACTAGCCGTTACCCACCCGCTTCACTGGGTATTTTACAATGTTGTATATATGTATACTGTTTACATATATATTAATTATTGATATCTAGCATTAAGAATTCGATTGTATTGAAAAATATATTTATAGCTGTTACACTCTCGCCCCTTGATATAAAAAGAACATAAATTATAATAACTGATTTCTATTTATATCTAAAATAGAAGGAGAATGATTTTTTTCTCTCACACTTAACCTAATAATCAAGTGGATTTCCACCAAAGCAACTTTCAGTCGATCTCTACTCCATAAAATAAGCATGCGTGCTAAATTTCAAGTGTAAATCTAGCAGAGCAAAACGGAATTTTTAACACAATACCTCGTTGAGAGCACTCTTAGCGGATTCCAATTCAACAAAAAAGCATAAAAACCAAATTTTATTATTGTAGTCTTAGCAGTTCGAAAACGGGAATTTTGTCTATCAATACGCTCCAATAACTCTCCCCGCTTCCCCCTGGAGTTGATTTCCCTAAAATCCATTCTTAGTGGAACTATATTCAACTAATGAAAAGTGCTCAACAAATTTCAAGTAAATGAGTTAAATTCAAAAACAGGAATTTTTCTATAACACGCCTTAATCCCTCGCAACCCCACTCCTTTGGGGGTCCGTTTTCGCAAAAATCTTTGTAAAAGGAAATTTATTCCATGAACGGAACATGCCTTCTAATTTTCAAGCAGGTGTTTCTATTAGTTGAAAAGCGGAAATATTTATCTATTACGCCCCTTAATTCCCTTAGTGACCCTTGGGGATCAAATTTCCCCAAAACTATTTTGTAGCGGATCTCTACACCATTAAAGGAATTCGGTTATATACCAAATTTTAAGACGGCACGTCTAATGGTTTAAAAATGGAAATAAAATATCTATAACGCCCCCTTAAGCCCCTATTAAGCCCCCTTAAGCCACTTAGAAAACGATATTCACAAAACCCATCTTACGGCATATCTCTACTCAGTGAATGGAATCTGCTTACTCAATTTCAAGATTTTACGTCTAATAGTTTAAAAAAGGAGTTAATTGCCTATAACGCCCCTTATTTCTCCACAACGCCACTTGGGGTCGATTTTCTCAAAACCCATTCTGTAGGGGATCTGTACTCTATGAAATGAATCCGCTTATCAAATTTCAAGACTACGTTTAATAGTTTAAAAATGGAAATAATTATCTATAATGCCCCTTAAGCCCCCGAAACGCCACTTAGGAAACGATTTTCACAAAACCCATCTTATAGCGGATCTCTACTCAATGAATGGAATCAGCTTACTAAATTTTGAGATTTTACGTCTAATAGTTTAAAAAGAAGTTAATTGCCTATATAACGCCACTTAATTCTCTACAACGCCACTTGGGGTCGATTTTCACAAAACCCATTCTGTAGGGGACCTGTACTCTATATGAAAGGAATCCGCTTACCAAATTTCAAGATTGTACATCTAATAGGTTAAAAATGGAAATAGTTATGTATAACGCCCCTTAAGCACCCTAAACGCCCCTTGGAGGTCGATTTTCGTAAAAATCATTATGTAGGGAATCTCTACTTTATGAAAGAAATCTGTATACCAAGTTTCTCTCACGACTGTACATCTAATAGTTTAGTAATGGAAATAATTATCTATAACGCCCCTTAAACCCCCGTAACGCCCCTTGGGGTTCCAACTTTGCAAAATCCGTTCTTAGCT